>CAOLHI010002984.1:0-208650 GCA_948474755.1 Ctenosaura bakeri
CAGGCAGAGCACACGGCCAGGACAATAGCAAGCAAACAATAGCAGGCAAACAACCAGCAAAACAAGCACAGCCCCACAAGCCTGTAAACACACCTGGTCTAGGATGCCTTCACAGACCCAGCTCTCCTCTGCTCTCTCCTCTGGGAAATGAGCTAGAGGGCCGTTGGTAGCTTCTAATAAGACCCCTTCCCCCTAGCTGACTCTTCCCCCTGCAATGTTTTGCAATGTTGTTTGGTGGAGACTAAAGGTTATGACCTTTTTTTGATATGATGTTGAAGTTCTAGCCTTGAGTTCTGCATTATAATAATGGGCAGTTATGATAATTCTTAAATTCCAAGGCTTATTTCATGGTCATCAATTTGTCTTGAAAAGAACAAACACATAGATTAACATCCAAATGTTAGTCTTTCAGTTTCAGCCGTTTTGTTCTGAAACAAATTTCACTATAGCATTCCTCACCTAATGTATATTTCTATGCATATATATTTACAACTCTTCTGGAACAGTCTCATTAATAACTACTTTAGAACTCTCTCTGGATTCAGTAAATGCACTCTAATAATCATAACATAGATATTATGTCAGTCATGGCTGACAAACTAAATTTATGGTTGAATTGCAACCTATTTGCATTCAGATTGTATGGTTCTTAAGAATAACAGAAAACCACCAGACCTTCCTTAAGTGCTAAGTGTTGCATGTAGATATCAGATTCAGCCTATCAATGTTTAAAGTCTTGTGGAGGTATACAGCTCCCTCTTGGCTATATACATGATGAGCAATCAAAACCTACTTCTGATGTAGTTTGGAAGAAAAAAATATAATCCATCAATTGACTCTACTCTGCCGTTCCACAAAGGCTTTGGATGAAGTAACCTTTAAAGAAGTCAATCTTGTACTAGGTTTTAATGCTGAATTCAAAAAGTAAGCTTCATTGAGTCTAGTGGGGCTCAACTATATAAGATTTTAGTGTCATGGTGCTTTAAAGCTACAACTCAAAACACTTATTAGGGAGTAAGATGCACTGAACACAGTGGAGATTATTTTTCAGTAAACATGCAGAGGCTCACACTTTATCTACTTTGTGACTTTATCTACAAATAGAAAAAAAATTGGAAATTTTCTTTTGAGACAGATGTCAAGACAAATTTCTGAAGGTATGCAAATTTGACATTTCATAATATTTCCAAGTTTCCAAGGTACTGACACTCCAAAGAAGTGAAGTTAATTCTGGAAAATGTGGATATTGGAGTTCATTTTAATGATGTTTCTAAGATTTGTCCAGTTAAGTATTTAAAACAGAGGTGTAAAATCTCAAGTAGGCACAAGTCACATTTGAAAAACCACAAATTTAAAGTAATTAAGTAAGTTATCAAAGCTCCATTAATGAAAGTACAATCTTATGTATGTTTTCTAAGAATCCAAAATAAACTCAGAAATAAGTCCAATTGTATTTAATTTGTGGTATTTCATGGAATGCTTGAGTTTGCAGCCTTCAACCCTAATGGTTTTTGAAGATGTATAGCATGAATACAACAGCAAAAATATGATTATGAATAACTGCATTCCTAATATTTTTCTGTGAGTTGTCTATTGAATGTATCATCTCCCTATCCTTAAAAATGGTTCAGTGCAATATGATAGTGGAGCCTAAATACACTGAAGGCACCAGATTGTGTCTGATCTTGGCAGCTAAACAGGGTGAGTCCCAGCTACTATTTGCATGGCAGAGCTCCAATAAATACCAGGTGCTCCAATAAATACCAGGCTGTATTTCAAAGGAAGGAAGTGGCAAAACCACCTCTGAGTATCCCTTGCCAAAGAAAATACTAAGAAATTCATGGGGTTGCCATATGTCAACGGGCAACGTGAAGGCACACACACACACACACACACAATATGATAGGAGGTAGGGACGTAATCCATGAAGGGATTAGGGAGTAGGGGTTTAATTTCATTCTCAAAGGAAACAATGAATAATTTTAACACTTTTCTTCCCACTGTGAGAAAGTATTTGTAAACTGCAGTTTGGTAATCATTCCATGCAAAGTTCACAAGATGCCTTTTTTTTTCTCAGAAAGCCTTTTCTGTACAAGAAATATCATTTTCTATAAAGAAAATAATATTTTTGTACAAAAATAAGATTTTCTGTGCAGAAAATGTTGGATCCAGTACAGATAATGCTGTAGTGCAGAACTTATCTCTATTAAAGTTGCACATTTTTATGGAGAAACCACTTTCCGAACAGAAGATTTTTGTGCAGAAATATTGCTTGCTGCAAATAAAATGTTGATTTCTGCTCACAAAAAGCTCATATCTGAATTTTATGCAGAATAATTCCCAAACTACAGAGATTCTAATCATTCCAGGATTCTGTCCAGAGTTTCCTGACACCTGAGATGCACTTTTTTCCCACATTTTTTTCAAAGTTTTTCAAAATATTCTCAAATATTTTTCCTCCCTTGATGAGCGACCCTAGGAAATCATAAAGTAGGAACTGATATAGCCCCCAGACATCATGTCTCAAAGCTCTGATCTACAAAAACTGATTGCAGTTTGATTACTATGACAGAACTCTCATTTCTTGTATTCTCTCACCCACTGTATACCCTCAGTGCTCATGCTGCCTCAGGGAGTCTGGGCATTAGAGTTCCCAGAAGCATTACCTGAGAAAGGTTTCCAGTGATACTTACCAGCTTGGCCAACTAATTAAAAGTAAAGCAGAAACTCTTTTTTAAATTCTGCTTGATAAACATCTAAAAAGACTGTAAGTGAGCTGACCTTTAGTACAGAAAAGGATGCCTGTTCTTCACTTATCCTAAGAGTATCAGACTATTTAATGTATGATGATGAAGGGAAAGGGCATTTCTTAAGGCTTAATGGCCAGGAAGTTGTTCTGTGTCATTGACAAAGTGTTCATCTTCTGGAAAGGCTCAAGAGTTCATTTTTTGCTCTTAGATGATGCATGTAATTAAAAATTAATAATAATGTAAAGATATAAACATCCAGCAACAGGCAAGGTCATAGTGAATGAAGAGAGGGAATCTATTGGCCCTAAATAGTTGACCAGCTGCTTTATGTATAAATGAGGCCTCTTTATGTTCTGCACTAAGTAAACAGTATTTCTAAATAAATAAACAAAGGGGATGAACACAAAGGGCAAATGTCTCTACTAAATAAAACTTGCTCAATGGTGGTTGCGGGGGCGGGGCAGGGGGGAGAATGTTCATTCTGTAGCCAGATATACTGATTGCTACGTGGCTGTGAAGAAGTGTGTTGATGTTCATTAAATTAATTCCTTAAAAACAAAATAATAAATATCTTGAGGGTGCTTGGTCCTGTGGCTGCATTGTTTGAACTACTTCAGTTCTAGACTTAAATTCAATTGTTAAGTCTAACTAGAGTAGACCCATTGAATCAGTGATATTTACTTATGTATTGATTTATGGTTTACCAGTTGGATTAGTGGATCTACTTTAATTGGGAGTAGTAATTAAAATTAGGCCCTAGTCTACACTAGCATGGATTAGAGGTTTGAACATTGGACTATGACCCTGGAAACCAGGTTTGATTCCCTGGTTGGCCATGGAACCCACTGGATGACCTTGGGCACACCCCATGTTCTCAGCCCCAGAAAACCATGTGATAGGTCTACCGTAGGGTTGCCATGAATCAGAAATAACTTGAAGGCACACAACAACAACTACATATAGGATTTATCCAAAGGCTTTTGGTTATGTGATATATGTGATATCATACTTAATTGCATCACCACAGGCTGCTCTGGTTAACATCCCTCCTGTAGCACCATAAGGGGCCATCCCTAGGTCTGAGGTTTAGAGCCCAAAATCTTAAGACCTTGGAAAATCCTGACCCAGCAACAATCTCACATATAGCATCCTTACCCTCTCCTTATTTCTTGTTCCAACTGTTACATATCACACCTGCTAGCAAAAAACAAAACAAAACAAAAACTAGCAAAAAGCTGCAAACTATGCAAACAACAACAACAGAGGTTTTTTGGAAACAAAATTTTGGCCAGAGTATGAAAAGTTACTAAAATGTAAACAAAAATTCTTGCAGTCTCACTAAGCCAGTAGAAAACATGAAATTCTTCAACTTTACATGGGAAAATGATAGAACCAAAGATTTCTGTCTGTATTTATTCTTGCATGGAAAATTCTGCTTCTTTTGTAAAAGATGTTTTCTGTGCCAAAACAATAACAAAAAGTCCATATGTGAATCTTGAGCAGACTAAGTCTTGAACTGTAATAGTCTTCAAAAGCAATAAAGTTTATGAAGACGTTTATCACAGTGTAAGGAAAATTACTAAAATTTCTTGTTGCTCCCCCTGGGAACAAAAATTAGCAAAGAATTATATCCCTAGCTGTGGCTTCAATTTTAACTGAAATTGAACATCCCTAGAAACTGACTGTTCCCAGTAGGGAGACATACTGTATCGGTTAAAGAACCATTGCCCTAAGAGGAATGCCTTAAGTCATCATAAGATGAGTTATAAAGATGTTAGCCATTTTTAGCATTAATAAATGTGCATATATTGATGTCCCAGAAATAAGTATATTAAACATACACACAGAACACTAGTTTTAATTTTTGTTTGTTTGTTAAAGGCTAATAGTGTTGATAGCCACTTGAACAATTTAGCAGGAGCTTCCTTGGCAGCAAATATGCATACAATTGCAGCTGTAGTCTATTTAGGGAGGATTCATTGCTTCTAATTTCTATATATAAAGTTGGTGTGGATCACCCAGAACAACTATTTCCAGAAGATTACTTTAAGAATTTCTCATATAGTTTTGGGTGTCGACAGTACAGTACTCACAAAGAACAGTCTCACTCATGGGAATAGGCAGGTGGCTAATTGCAGGGCTGAATCACTAAAACAAACCCGACAATGCCAGGCTCCATTCTCTCCATCCCTAAATTAGCTGTGCTAGATCTTCTCTTTGTTTATATCATGAAATTGTTTCTGCTAAGATGTGCCTTTAGCTATCCTTCATTTCTTCTGCTTTCCTTCATTTTTCTTTTCCACATACAGTGCTTGCTTCTCTTTCCAGACTTAGTTTGGAAAAGGTGATGACATTTTATTTCTTCTTCCAGATAGCCACTGGATTTTCTGAAGAAAACAGAAGAACCATCCAGCATGAGTGCAAGACTAGTATCTAGAGACGGGGCTGCAATGAGAGCTTTCAAAATGCAACATATATTTACTGTATTATCCTTTGGAATGCTACTCATGCCTGTCATCGAAACCTCAAAACAAAATGTCCCACGACTGAAGCTGTCCTATAAAGGTAAACACTTTAAGGCTATAATTGTCTACTTATTCATTTTGGAATAGGTCTTACTGAACTCAGCATGCACTGAAGAGACAGGGATTGTCAGTAATTTCTCTGTGTCATTATTAACAGATTGCTCTTGCCAGTACATAATTTCTCTTATTAATTAAGCAAATGGACCACTTTTATCATTGTTCTTTCTGAAAAGGATAGGCAAGTATATCAGATGTTTCAAATGTTCATGGCTGAAACAAAACTTTTCAGTAAACATGCTTATTTGTTGTGAAGGCAGTGCCTAAGTGCACATGAAACTGAAATGATTTCCATATGGATTTCATGAAGCCCCATTTGCTAATACAAGAGATAAATGTTATTTAAAACCACTATTTTCTTCATATGGCAAATTGGAACCTGTTGCATAAAAATACTTCAGCATGAAAAACATGGCATGACAGTGAGATCAAGAAAATAAATTGATTTCATGTGATAGTACAAAACATCTCAAGTTGTTTGAATCATTTTATCTGCACTGAATGGAATAATTAGGTTGAAATGTTGAGTGTCTTATTAAGAATTTTCTCTCACTCTGATGTTATCTTCATGGTGGAGGTGTCTTCATGGTGTCATGAGAATGTTTTGAAGATTGAAACGTTTATCTGAACAATGTAGTTTAAAATCCACCTTGCTATTATGTTGAATTTAAACATTTTTAAACATTATTTGCAAATTCAAATTTCACTTCAGAATATTTGATGTAAAGTTTTCCCCACTGGAATTCAGTCTTAGAATAACCTTTTAAACAATCACAACCATCTAACAACCTCTTTTGACAAATTTTAAAGACATGAGAAGTATGACTTTGCAGAAATGATATACTCTTTCATAATTTCCCCTGAAACTCTGAAAATCGATCAACATCTGAAACAGTGTTGAATGCATGCTAGAAGTAGGGAAAAAAGCTTTCTAAATCCTTTGGGATTGCTGATACAATCATTACAATTCCTTGAAATTGCCAATTGCTGATCTTTGGCTGCCAAAAAGATGATATGAGATGCAACCTTTATGCAAGAATCTGAAGTAATAATTTATTAATAAGATGGTTCCCATGCTGGCCTATTTACACAGGCACCAAGGGCACATTACGTTATGTCTGTATTCAGGGAAGTATATGCTTGGAGAGAAGACAAAATAGAGGCATTGCCCCCCAATACGAATTATGTTACCTCCAAATGAACTTTTTCTTTTATCTCCAATCTTCTATGCAGAAAGAATTAGCTATTGATAACTGTTCACACCGAGAACTCTTCTATTTGCTGCGTTTACATTCCCTTGGTAATTTTGCTTTCCACTTCTGTTTAGATGCCTAAACTGTATTTCTAAATGCTCAAATGAAAATTTAAGTTACTGCAATGCTAGAAATTTCAGGACTGGAGGGGAATTTCCTTTGGCAGCCAGAATTCTTATTTGGGGCATTGCCCCCATTTGGCCCCTGCAGCTGCACTGCTCTTATGTACAAAAAGGTGTTTGATTCTTTTAAAAAAATAGTATTTTAATTGTGCGTGAAGCTGTACTTACAATCTTACCAGTTTAGGCTTGTACTTGTGTACTGTGCTACTGTGAACAGAGCTAAACCTCTTTTCACAGAGCATAAAGAAAAATTCAATATAAATTTAGAACTTTCTGATTAGGTGAAATGCATAAGGACAAAAAGTATTTTGATGAAAAATATCAGCACACGTAGGGCTCCAAATACAAAGGAAGAAATTGAAAGGCAAAAGTCATGGATTGAAAAGAGGACAGCTTGTCATAAATGGATAATAATTTCCTTCATGTTTTCTTTCTGAGTTTTTGACAGTGTATAGAAAGTGAGTTTTAGTGCCTGTTGCATTTTCTTGTAATTATCCCATCAATTGTATCTCTATAGGGTAGCTGCCACTTGGTGACATCAGTAGCTTAAATAAGCAGTTGAACTGAGGGCTTTTCCGCACTTGGTTTTTGAAATGGGGCGGTATGTCCTCCTGCAAGGACGTTTGCATTTGGGGGCGAACTGAGTTTGAACTACTTACTGTATATCCAGACTTCAGCCCGCTCCGGAAAGCCCATAACTGGACGTTCAACGTGCTACTGAAAGTCCGATTGAAACAGGACTTTCAATAGCCCGGCGCGCCCCAGTCCATCGCTGCACAAAAGTAGAGATTTGCAGGCTCGCGCCAGCGCGAGCCTGCAGATCTTCCAGGGGTGGGCTTCCAGCTGGTGAGCTTCTCCGGTTGGTAGAGAGCCTCCACCAACCGGAAGCCTCCATTTTCATTCCCAGAGAGTACGTAGTGTGGGCACACGCTGCTCCGGATCGGCGTGGGTCATCGGGGGGGGGGAGCGGGCCAGTCTGGTGAGTAATGGACTGCCCCGTTTTCCCCCAGAGTGTGGAAAAGCCCTGAGAATAACCTTTGAGAACTATCTCACATCAACTTTGCAGTAGTGTAAACATTTTGAACTTGTTTTTTTTGCTTTTATAATTGCAAAAGGGTCTCAGTCAGAAAAGTGGAGGGGAGGGTGCAGATTCTTTGCAAAGATACTATAGAGTAATTCTCCAAGTTCATTTGGCTAAATGGAAGGACATAACTGGTGAAGGGAGGTGAGGAGAGGGAAAGGAGCAAGAGAGCCAAACAGCTGGGACCATGGCAAATATGGCTTGGTTTTTCTCTGAAGAAAGCTATTTAGTAGGCACTGATTTTTACATTTCCAGAAGACTTGACATCTAATTCTACATAATGCTCTTGGGAAATAGGTTAAAATAAGAAATTAGCTATTGGTGGTATAGGCTAACCCTTTCAAAGAGACTTGAGAAGAGAGTCTGTTGGCAAACGTGTACCAAGACAATGGCAAAGTAGCAGGATAGGAACCAGAAACACTGCTTCCTTCTGAGTAACAAAATAAAACTCCCTGAATCTCCTAATCAGTATGACCTGGAGCTTGGTGCCTGGTGGATTATGGGAGCTATAGTTCAAAAAAAGGTTGTTTCTGAGCTCTGGTATTGCATGGATCAGTTCTCATTGTGACCCTGATCCAGGATTCTATTATTGCATGCTTTCTCTTTCCTTGTTTTCTTATGCAATGCATTTTATACCCAACCACACTTCTACCATGGCCCAGTATTCCCAATCTGACTAGTGTGTAAAGTTATTTCTCATAATGGTTAAAGTATCCATCCTGCGCTACACTCTTCAGCTTTGAGTCAGCTTAGGCACTTACGTTGAGTTTTTCCTCCTTATATGGGCTGACATTTTCCCTCAGCCACTAAACCATGTGATCATCACTATTAAGATGACTGCTTTATGTATGTACCTCACAATCTAGACTGGTAAAAATGTCACCACATTGTGGAGATCAATTGTTTATTCAAAGTACCACTGATCATTAGAGAGCATTGTGGTGGTATGCACTGTAGTTTACTACACAAATGTTTGAGATATTCCCGAATGATATAAGTTAATGACTAGCCTGGGAGAAAAATGTAACTTTAATTTCTTGCATGTGAAAATTGCAGTTCAATTGTAAATAATGTTGATATGTTTCTCCAGAGCTTCCTACAGTGCTAATTGTTTTAGGAGTTTTAGGAATGAAACTGTAAAAAAAACTCACATAGTTCTAGAACACAATTCCAAGATACACAACAGAAATTTATGTAGCACTTGTTTTTTTAAAAAAATTGATAGGTCTCTTACAGTAGGAGAAAACAAAATCTTGTACATCAAGCAAATAAATATCTTTCCACTGCTTTTCTTTGTCTCCATTGAAGGCAAGATTAGGCTCAACAGAGTTTACCAAACTGACAGTGTTTACATTTTTCCTGCTTTGTTTGTTCTGTTATGCAGTTTGGAATTAAGTGGTCGTAATAATTTTGAGTTTGCTCTTTGGAATGTTCACTCTTCCCTGTTATCTTGCATACAAAGAAAAAAACTACTATGTACAAGTTTCCTTATATGCAGTTATCAGGCCCTATTTACTGACTCTTGGCTCTTGAAATTTATTCTGCTCCTGATTCCTTTGGATAGGGAATGTTGAAGATACCTTTTCATCAACATTTTCATTGTGCACTGATTTCCTTCCTAAGGTGTTTAGAATGTAAATGGAAGTGCTAGTGACAGACAGCTGGAAAGGAATCATATGTAAATACCTATACAGGTAACCACAAAACTCTTTCTTTCCCCTTGCCCCACACAGCCCCTAGGCCATCTTCCGTATGATAACCATCACAATTAGTGGTAACTGATGGCTTGTATGCCAATGCATGTGTAAATTTCCTCTGGGTTTTAGTATGAGCTTTAAAACAGGTGCCTAAGGTGTTCAGCCTGTTTGGGAGATAGAGTTCAGCACATTGAAAAAGTAGTGCAGTTGGGTCATTTTATACTCTTGGCTCTGCTGGTCTCTTTTTCCCCCTTTCCCATTTTACAGGGTTACCTAACTTCAAAATGATAGCGTACCAGCTGATTTGTATGGAGGCCCTTTTGCTGATTCTGCTAAATGAGGTCTTGGACTCCTATTTCTTATGTCTCATCCTGAATCCACCACTGTGTAAGAAGTCCTGTTAGACCAGTTGTGCCATTAAGCATTCTGTACCCTTAAGAACAATCCCACGCATCTTGCCTCAGACACTAGTGCAAGTCAAGGCTGTTTAATTACAGAATGAACAAATAAGTATGCCAACAGATGAAAAGCATTTTGGGCTTGGTGGGAATTACGTAAGTATTTACGTACCATTCAGGAATTCATTTTATGGGCCTACTGTAGTCAGAATATAATTGTATTTAGACCCAGACACTTCAAACATGAGTATTATAGCCTAGCAGAGCACAGAAGAACAATCTTTGACATTTAAAAGGAGTATAAACTGAACAACTGTTCCTTGATTAATAGGATCAGGATTGGCCTGGCATCTGAGCAAGTGATGCAAGCCCCAACTGCTTCTACTGGCTTCTACCCCAAAGTCAAAACATTTCCTTTCTGTTCCTCTCATATGTCCAGTTAATCTTGAAGCTTTCTGGCCTTGCCGTTTAATGCATGCAAGAAAACAGTCTTTAGCAATGCCTAACTGGTGTAGATTGAATATCAGTTCATGGTGAGAAGAGGACCTCTGCAAATATGCAGAGCTGTCCTTTGCTTCAACTCTGGAGTATATTTGCCAGGGGTGTGTGCTACTGTGTCTTTATATCATCAGGGCTGGGAAGAAAAATTCCATCAGACACCAAGTTGACTTGGGGCCTAAATATTTCATGCAGGTGCTTAGGAATTTAGAATGTCAGCAACATCCGTACATGAGGCTGATGTTGACAAGTTTGATGCTGCCTCTGGATATTTCTTTTTAAATGGGATGTTAATGCCTAGGAATTCAAGATATTTCCCAGTCCTGCTTAGAATCTCTCTCAACTGATTGAATTATGCCAGTTGCTTTCCTGATAAATAACCATCTGATTGTAACATGACAGAACCAGTGTATCTGTTAAAAAAACAAAGTACTAAAATGATAGCGAGGTTATAACAGATTCAATTGCTGAAAATGTTTTTCTAATGAGATAGGTCTGTTCAGCTTGTGACTCACAAAGTCAGCTTTCCCTGGCAGGTGTTTTGGTGAATAGCAGCCATAAATTCAAGCCACTATGGCCTTTTCCACACACAGAGGAAGCCACACCCCAAAACACGCTAAAACGGAGCTTACTGGGAGCCGTCACAACGTGGAGCAGCGCGAATTCACAGCTCCATACGCGGTGGCGTCCTGCGGTGTCCCACGGTGTCCAAAATGGCGGTTTCTGGCTGGCGGAGGCTCTCCGCCAACCGGAGAAGCTCGCCAGCCGGAAGCCCACCCCCTGGCCGATCTGCAGGCGCGCACTTGCGTGCGCCTGCAAATCCACACCAGGTGCTGCGACGGGGCTGCACAGGGCTGCACACCCCGTGCTTTTTAAAAACCACTTGAAAAGTGGTTTTCAAAAAGCACGCGACACCACCACTTCCAGTCGCCCCTGCGCGGATTGTAGTGTGGAACTACACAAAAGTAGTCCGCCCCAATCCACGTTACGGTGTAGACGACCTCCGTCAGAGGTCACTCTACACCGTTTGTTTAACCCCGTGTGAAAAGGGCCTAAATTGAGTTATCAGACATGATGGACACTTAAGGCCAAAAGAGGAGACCAGGTTGGAGAAGGCTGGACTAATCTAAAACTACTCTATATATATCACATGTGGAAGTCTAGAACTTAGCAATTCCATCAGATCTATTTATTTGACATATATCCCACCTTTGTCCTTTTGCAGGATTCAAGGCAGGCTACAGTATTTAAAAAGCAAGATAACTATTAAAATTTTATTTATACAAAAGTTAGAAAAAGAATTAAATAACTGTACAATTAAAAGCAATTCTAAAAAATATGAAAATACTAATTATGATAGAAAAACTCCCAACTTCCTACAATCCCTTTCTGTTAGATATATTTTCAACCAAAGGCCTGCCAGAATAAAAAGGTCTTAGCCTGCCAGTGAAAGGAAAGGAGAGAGGGGGCCAACCAAACCTCCTGCAGGAATTCCACTGAGCCACTGAGAAGACTGTCTCCCTGGTCCTCACCAGCCATGCCTGTGATGGTGGTGGAACAACTTATATAGGGAAATATGGTTTTTAACATAGCGTGGACGTAAGCTACATAGTGGTCTGAAAGTCATAACCAGCACTTTGAATTCTGCCTAAAAATGGACTGATAGCCAGTGAAGCTGTTTCAACAGGGAATTATAGATTTCCTGTCACAGTCAACAGCCCGGCTGCAGCAGTTTGGACCTACAGAAGTTTTCCTAACAGTTTCCGATTGCAGCCCCATGTAGAGCATGTTGCAATAATCCAATCACGATTTAATCAAGGTATGTGTTACTGTGGCCAGATCAGACATCTCAAGGAACAGGTACAATGTAACTGTGCAAATGCACTCCTAACCTCTGTTGAAACCTAGGCATTCAGACCCAAATCAGGGTCCAGGATTGCACCTAAGCTTCAAATCCAAGATTTCAGGGGAGTGTAACCCTATCTACTACAAGCTAAATTCCTGTTCCCTGATCTGCCTTCTAACTGACCAGGAGCACCTTTGTCTTGTCTGGATTCAGTTTCCCTCAGTTCATCTTCCCTAATCCAGTCTGTTACTGACAACAGGCACTAGTTTAACACTGAAACAGCTTCCTTGGAGTGAGTTGGAAAGGAGAGGTAGAACTGGGTGTCACCAGCATACTTGTGACACCTAACTCCAAAACTCTTGATGACCTCTCCCAGCAGTTTCATGTAGACATTAAATAGCGTGGGGGACAAAACCAAGCCTTGAAACCTCACAGGCTAGTAACCAGGAGTAGAGTAGGAATCCCCCATCACCACCTTCTGAGTTTTCCCTCAAAAGAAAAAATCTCCAGTGGTGATTCCAGGATGTAGTTAGGTCTTCATTGGAGCTACTGAGGAGGTTAAAGCACCCTGGCTGATGCCAGAGCTTTTCCCATTTGCTGAGTGATCTGTGCCCTGGTAGGGATGTGAATTTTTACCTTCTTCCTCCTCTCATACAAGGATGAATAGTCTCTAGATTTCTCCTTACTGTGGAAGAAAATTAAGATTTCTGTGCAGCTCTCAGAACGTATTAATATTCTTCAAGGATATAAATTTTGAGGAATTATTTTGACTAGAAACACACATATGTTTTCTGTGCAGCACCTCCCTCCAGTTTTTCCCCATAGAAAAATGCTTTCTTCATGAAATGTGCTGTTTCCTGCTCTAAAAATCCCACATGTATTTATTTGCAAAGAAGACTGCAAAACATTAAGAGTCTCAGCCCTGCTCTATTGTTGTTGATGGGAGTTTGTGAGCATCAGGTAATCTATTACTATGGTGAGAAGCAAATAGTAACAAATATTCTTTCAGTCCCTCTCTCCTGGTAACTGTGTAGTATGACAAGTAGAGCAAGCTCTGACATCAGGCAAGTGCGTGAGCACCTCATCTTTCCTGCTGTAAACAGACTGTTCTTTCCCTTCCTCCTGTAGCTGGCTCAGGCCATGAGATCTGTCTGCATTAGGAGGAAGGTATCCAGTGGTTTAATTCTTCACATTTCTGTGTGATAGGCAGTGCTTCCTTTTCATGCTGACCTTGACCCTCCTAATGCAAAGGTAGATGTAATGTTGAGTCCCAGAGCCCATCTCCAGTGCTTTGAAAGATCAGAAAGAGTTGGCACTTGATCAAGAGCTGAACTTCTAACCTTTCATGTTCCTTTTTCTAAAAACAGAAAAACAACAAAATAGATCCCACAGCTTTTAACTGTGTTAGTAACAAGGATGGCTTTGCTTTATTTGGCAGCCACACAAGAAAGATAAGCTGCTTAGGAGCAAGGGAACCTGTGCAAACTCACGGCCTGAGGTCTTCTTTGTAATAACAAATATTTTGGATCAGATATATTTTCATTTATGATGTTCGAACCTAATTATTTGGCTTGGCTACATGGTGTTTGTGAGCTGAGACTATGCCTTTTTCACCAATAATGTAAAGTCACAGAAGAGCATTTAATCATCTCTGTAATGATACTTTTTATATGCTTATTTATGCAGCTGTGCCTTTTGTCAAAATTTGTTTGGAAGTATCATGCAACATTAAAGAGTAGCCATAAATGCTCAGAAAGAACTATTTTGTATGTTGGCTGGTCTGTGCTGTGTGCTGCTCCTGTTACAGGGAACTAAGTGTTTTATTTTTAGAGGAATGCTCTCCTGAGAGACCCAAAGTTCATTTTTTGAAAGGTCATAGGAATCAGTTCTGCTTGCCTCTGATCAAAAGAGTTAATTATTGTGGCCATCACAGAGACAAGGAAGTCAAAGTTGAGTGATTCTCCTGCATGGGGAACCTCTTATGGATATTGTGAAGCAATTGTTCCATTATTAATATGGCTAACCCAAAATAATTTTCTGCTTTTTCTTTTGTCCTCTATCAAATCAGATTTCTTCTTTAGTCATTTTTGTATATGCAAGCAGACACATAGCTGGCTCCAGAGTAAACAGGAGGCCCTTTCACGTTGCACAATTATAGTACCATGATTCAACTCTAACTGCTGTGGCAACAGTATATTGTTGTTCATGGATTGTGATTGTTCTAAAATCTGTTGTTCAAGCTTCAAATAAGGAACTAAAAAAATAAGTGGGCCTCAGAATCTCAGTGCTCAAGGAAAAGATTACATTAGAATATGGCTGATAGCTTCTCTGGAGACTTTGAAATGTGTGGTCTAAGTTGTTTTGAACTTGAATAGCTTAGGAGTGGATCTAGAAAAAAGTACAACTGGTTTGTCTGTGGCTAAAAAAGTTTTGCACTTAGCTAACTGCAGCTTCCATGCATCTCCATCACCATTCAGGCATGGTGTTCAAAAGCAGTTTGTGATATGACTTGGAAGTCTTTTGCTCCAATACCAAAATGAATAAGTAAAATTCTACTAGCCATGTCAAAGTTTTGGGGAATACAACTTGTGAACTTAGCCGCAGAACACACATAAACACAAGCTCCTCTGCTTCCCATATCTTCATATTCAAGATAGCTATTGTGCCAAATGAGGAAAGATACAAACCAACAGGGTATACCACAAACTGTCAAGTGAAACCAAACAACCTCCCAAGAACTGGACAATTAAAAATACTGCATGCTGTTTGTTTATTTATTCTGGCCTTTCCCAGATCAATATGATTTTAGCTGAGTGGAATTTGGCTCATGATGTAGTAGAACAGTTGTGTATATCTAGACCTTTAGAATGATTGCACGAAACACAAGAAACTGTACAAATTGATATTATCCAATATGTGTGCCCAGGAGAGAGAATGCAGACTGAAACAGCAGTAGATTTACTGAGATACACTATATATGTATGTATGTATGTATGTATGTATGTATATATGTACCTATGTTTTGGATTTATACCCCATGTTTCTCCTGGGATGGGATTAAAAATGGCTTCCAGAAGTTTAAACATGATTAAATTAAAATCACATTTTGCAAAAGCTAAAAAACAATTAAATAGCAATATATTAAAATCATTACATAACTACAATTGAGAGATGAAAAATAACAAGAAAGAAAATACAGCATACTACTTCACTCACGATACTGTTATATAATCTACAGTTCAAAGGCCTGCGAGAATAAAAATGTCTTTACCTGCTAATGGAAAGAGAACAGGGAAGGGAGTTACACAGCCTTGCAACTATCACATGAAAGGCTTTCTCCCATGTCCCTACCAGCCTTGCCTGTGAACGAGGTGAGGCTGAGAGAAAGCCCTTCTCTGCAGATCATTTTTTTCCTAAGATAACTTTATTAATAATTTCTTAAAAGATAAGCCCTAAAATTCTACAAATACATAAGAGAAAAGGAAAAAAAAACAGAAAGAAAATGTGAGACAAATGAATTAGCTATTAAAAAGTAGCAAGAGAGGAAAGGGATTGACTTTCCTTTTTTTTTTAAATTGATTATAACAATCATACTGATTCAAACCTCTCAAAACTAATATTCAGCATTTCCTTTCTTCTCCTTCCCCCATTCATGCTTTTCAAAAAATGAGAAGTGAACTTTCTTCTACCAAAAGTTAACATGTGTGGCGTAATATCTCATTCTTACTTTCCATTATATTCTGTTACATATTACAAATTATGTTTACATGCTAAATGACATTACATGATAAATGACTTTAAAATTAAGTGTGACTTGATTACATAATATTTTCATTAGTTAAAACTGTAAACCTATTACGTATTATATGGCATCACTAAATCCAAATATTTCTATACCATTTTATATTGTAAAATTGTTTACAGCCTTTATTAACCAAGTCCAGTTTTCATTATCTTATGTGTGTAACCATTTAATAACCTAATTTTAGCCCAATCTATTCCATTTTTAATTTAACTCTCCTCTTCCCTTGTAATCATTCTGTCCCTGGACTTTGCCTCAGATTCCTTTCCTTGCCCTTTATGACTACTTTGAGTTCCTTCCCACTTGGTGTTTTAGGATAATTGTCCTGAAACAGCACCCTTTTTATCATCTTTCTCTCACACTCTTCAGTCGTACAGACTAAATCAAATTGGTTTTGTTCAATCATCAAAGTATTAATTACAAACCAGTTTCGGGTTAGTCTCCCCCTTCTCCCCCTGCTTCAGCTCTACTCCGCCTTTCACAGACCAGAGCTTCTTGGCCATACATCTCCCAATTCAGCAACTAATCCTTCCATTAGCTCGGCCTGGGTTTGTCTCTCCATATGCTTTTCAACCTCCCTCACTTCCACATTGCTGTGTCCCACTCCCCTCTTATCTTACATCTTGCTACAGTTCTCCTTTAGTTTCAGTGATCTCATTCTTCAGGGCCTCTATCATATTCTTCTCAAAGTTTAGGAGTTCCACACATAGCTCTCCATCATCCATTGTAAAAAGTGCTGAGAGAGTTCTTGGGAAGGTATCCTCTTTCCTTCAATCCAGCAGTGTCACTTTCTTATCTTGCCAAAAGTAGTCAACAAGACAGTCTTATCAACATTAAAAAGATAATGTCTGTACTTTCTCATGTTGTAGTTCCTCCATGTTAAAATCCAAATCACTCCTGAAATAAGATGAAATTCATTCTATTCACAAAATATATGCACTTAGGTCCTTAATTATTCTCTTTTGAAGATGTCAGCCCCCAATTTTCTAATTTATTTGTCCTGATCTTGTGAGGTAAACACACTTATTTGACTCTTGATTGCAGAAAGAAGGTGGTTAAAGGGGCTCCATTGTTCCATTTTAATCAGAAGAATTCTTCACTTTTCATAAATTCAAAGGTTTATTTAAGAATATTATTTTTAAAAGCAGATTCCCAGAATGGGGCTGTCCAACTTTCACATTCAAATAGCTGCACTTCACAACAAGAGCAAAAGATGTCACTATCTCCATCCTTCCTACTCATAATATGTTTACTCAAAAGTAAATGCAAGTGATAGGAATTCTGGATGCTAATGACTGATTCTCTACTCCTCTTTTTATCTAGGGGGAGTTTCCTTAGCTAGAGATCCTTCTGGCCAGCACTTTTGCCATGAAAGCTCTCCTCACTGCAGAGTTGCAGCCAGGAGTGTCTACCTGCTGACTTTTCAGAAGCTAAAGTCTCCCCTGCAGTTTCTTAAACCTTGCACTGCTTTGTATGGTGGGATATGGTCTCTTAAATAGTCTGGATCCACATTGTAAAAGGCTTTAAAGAGCAAAAACATCACTTTGAACTGTACCGAAGACCAAACTGGCAGCCAGTGAAGTTGTTTCAGCTGGCAGGGATCACACGATCTCTTTAGCCAGTCCTAATCAATAGCCTAGCCATACCATTTTGAACTCACTGGAGTTTCCAAACAGTTTCTAAAGGCCGCACCATGTAGAGCATGTTAAAATAATCCAAATGGTGTGTACTCTGAGGATGTGTCACTGCAGTGAGATTTGACTTCTCGGGGAACAGGTGCAGCTGGTGCACTAGTTTTAGCTGTGCAAATTCACTCCTGGCCACCACCAAAACCTGGGCAGCCAGGCTCAGTTCTGAGCCCAGAAGTCCACTCAAGCTGGTAACCTGAGATTTCAGGGGAAGTGTAACTCTGTCCAGCACAGGCTGAACCCCTATTCCTTGATCTTCTTTATGAGTGAACAGGAGCATCTCTATCTTGTCTGGGTAAGTTTCAATTTGTTCACCCTTATCCAGTCCAATAGTGACAGCAGACATTGGTTTTGTACAGAGACACCTTCCTTGGAATCAGATTTAAAGGAAAGATAGAGTTGCTAACTTGCAAATATGCTTATACTGGCTTGCAGAAGTACATTAATTTCTTACTTTGTTACAAAGAAACTCCTGCAAAGTATACCTGCTAACAGCCTGGAGATCCCAATGCTGTTAACTACATCTCTCCTCTTCCTACTGCATTATCTGCCAACTCTGCATTTGTAGAGCATTGATTTTATCTCTTCCAGTGCATCTAATATTGTTTGAGTCCACTGGCATTCACCGTGGCTTGCCTTGTGAACTACTGTTGAAAGACCCTATATTTTCAGGATCCTGAATAGAGTATTATATTATATTGTAATATTATATAACTGCTAGAGGAGCCGATGCAACTTTGCGCTGCATTAATTATTATTAAGTATTGCTTTTCTTTAAAAGCAGCACTAAAAGTTCCTACTATAGTTGTCTCCATTGCCGGGTTCTCTGGGATATTTTCTTTTCTTCTTGAATGAGAAATTCCTCTTATTAGAAAGATGGTGGGCCACTTTGATATAAGTAAATGTCATGAGTTTTTTAAAAAAGACCTCTTCGTTCTCTCGTTCTCTCTCTTTCTCTGTTTTATTCTTATGTGTGTTTATATATTTTTAAAAGGATATGTTTATAACTGTTTAAAATATAGTTAAAGGTAATGTTTCCATGCAGTTTTGCATTTAGCTGAGTTTTTGAAGAGAAGTCTCGGTTTTAATCGATATTTACAGTGTGAAGTGGATAAATGCAACTAAGTGCAAGGATCTGAATATCACAAAATAGAACGAAGAACCTTAAGTTGAACGATCAGTGCTATTGCATAATTGGATATTGTAGTGCTCCACCACAGTTCATTTATACAAGAAGTAAGAGGAGAGTTGCAAGGAATCAGAAAGGGAATTTTAATATGAATATGCAGTTTTGTCAGAGGATAGAGAAAATAGATGGGTATCCTAATTCATTGTTAGTTTGGGAGAGCTACATGATGTAGCTTTTTGTTGCATTTTATGTAGTCCTCAAAATGACAGGTGCGGATGGTGGAGTTACAGGAAAATTCTCCTAGAAACTTCATGCTGTAGATCATTCTCAAGTGTGTTTGGGCTAGGGGTGGAAAACAATACTCCACAATTTTTAAAAAAAAAAAATTGAAAAACAAATTTCTTAAGCAATGGGAAACCATAGCAAGAGGAATCCTGAATTCATGAAAATCTTCATGGTTTGGCACTTATTCTGTGCTAAATTTGTGTCACATATTTTTCCCCAGAAAACATTTTTCTGCATGAAAAATAATATTTCTTCACAAAAGTATTTCCTGTGCAGAAAAAATATTGTTTTCTGGGATAGGGGGAATGTGGATATTTTGCACGAAATAAGTTCTCAACTACAATATTTTCTGGAAAGAAAACAGTCTTAAAGAGTTACTCATAGCTGGATAAAAACTGCTGAAATTGCTTGTTACCTCCTTCAAGAATGAAATTAGTGAAGAATTCAAATCTCTAGTTTGTGCTTCTTGTCATTGTAGAGAAATAGGTGAATTGAGGCTAGAGGCTACTTTTCGCCCTTTGGAAGTATTTTATAAACTTTTTCACAGGTAAAAGCAGAGTAAGGTAGAATGTTAAATTGAGGTAAATCACTGCAGATTGTTTTGTGGGAGAGAAAGGAAGTGCTTGTCTCTCCCGTTTTGCTTCTATCAGTTAATAAAATTAAATAAAAAAACTTCATTGGCAATAGCAGTGTATCTTCTTTTCCTTGCCTTTTAAAGGTACTAATAGAAATGATTCATCTTCACTCATATCATGCAAATAGAAACAGAAGAAGGGGTAGTGGATTTTGGCTCAGCCCTGGAGCGTTAGACAGATGTATTCTTTTTAGGATGTTATGCATTTTTTCCCTGCCTTTCTGTTTCAGTCTGCTTACTCTAGTCTCACAATAACCATACTAGTTATGATAGGCCATTTCCACACTAGACTGCTATAGCACTATTATTCCACTTTCAACATCCTATGAAATCCTGGGGTTTGTAGTTTAGGGAGGGGCTGTCTAGTGCAGAAATGGCCATAGTCTGAGAGAGAGTGAGTAACATCAACCAGTAAACTTCATGGGTGATCAGGGAGGTATATGAATTCTGTGCTGCCTATACTCATAGCTATTGCACAAGTCTTTATTGTGATCTATCCAGGGACTGTAGGAAATGAACCATGAATTACTGTTCCACAAACTTTTGATAGCAATAGAGGAAAGCTCCCTTTACCTTCATGCTTAAGAAAGTCTACTTCTAGGGTGTGTAAGAGTATATCTGCACTATAGGGTAATGGCAGTTGGATACAATATTAATTGCCATGGTCCAATCCCACATAGGACTAGTAGATTAATGATCTTAATGAGGGATTTAGAATTACTGTTAGAGAGCTGAAACGCATTTCCCTAAACTAAAGTTCTGTAGCTCTTCAAAAGAGAATTTTGCAGTTCTAGATGATGTTCTAGACAAGTCTTAGGATTCCGTAAGATGGAACCATGACATTTAAGAGTGGTATCTAACTGTGACACTCTAAGGTTTACACTCTAAGATTTACACATGTTAAGGATGTAGTTGTGTGCCAGGATGGGCAGCCTCTTGGGTCAGGGTGCCGCAGGGTCACTGCTGCAACTCCCTTATTTGAGACTCAGTCCCGTTAACCTTAGTGAGGCTGATTTCTGAATAGGTGTGTATAGGACTTCACTGTCTTGGAACTGGCATATATAGAATTGTAGTGTCACACCCTGCTGGAGATGGAGTTGAGCATTGAGGACACTACCATCAGAAAGACCTGCCCCTTTTTGGCAGCCAGTCAACCAACTGAAATTGTCAATATCAGACTTGGAGTAGAACACTTCAGAGTACAACTAGAGAAACTCCTTCATCCTCTAACTGGAACTAGAAACAAAAACATCATCTCCTCCTCTTCCTCCATGCCTAGTCATGAAATTCAATGTGGCTTACAAATTATTGAAAACAGTACAGATTTGAAGCTATACAAAAACAGCCTTATATGTATGTGTTTGTGTGTGTGTGTGTGTTAAAGAACAATTAAATCATCTAGAATTGAAACTATTTATAATTCATTGAAAGACAATATCACTTTTGATAATTTCCAGAGTATTTTAAAACACGAAGGATGAGATCTTTAATACATAGGAAACATACGAAACACAGTGTGTGACTGCAATGAATGTTGAAACATTAGCTTCCTTCAAAATGTTTTCAAATGTTACTGTGTTTGTGTCTGCCAAATGTGTTGATTGGAATTGCAAACTGCCACTCAGATGGAACATTTGATGTTTGGAACAGGTGGTCTGCTTATAGGTTCTGTGGAATGGTTAAGGGGAAAAAATCATGTTCAGATTTGTATTTTCAGGGATGCAGGGGTTAGGTTAGCAGCACTGAACCCCTTTCCTTGTCTTCCTTTGCTCAATATGCAGATTATGGTTGCTGATGACAGTGTAACTACCATGATCAATATCATATGAATGAATGAAATGCAGATTGCCCAGAGCACTCCTGCAATGGTTAACTGTGTCAGAGCTCATTGAAAGACAATGTCTGCCACTGTGAAAGAGTATAACATGTTATTCTGAATGAAGCCAAGCTACATCCAGTCAAGCATTCTCTGAGCTGGAGCAACAGCCAGCCAGGTGCTTCTGGAAGAACCCACACACAGGCCCTGAATGGAACTGCCTTCCTGTTGGCTTTTCCATGCATCTGAGGTTGAGAATTATGTTGCTTCTGAATATAAAGGCACCCTATTTCAATCCATCTTTACGTTCCCAGTGGTTCTCTAAATGAAAGACAGTGACTGTCCCAAGAATCTGTAATCAAATCCTATCCATGTGTACTCAGGGCCAAATTTCATTGTATTCAGTGGAGTTTACTGCATGGTTTAAGACTGCTATGTCAATATGCTCCAGGGGTTTGTTGAATTTTGTACCAATACTCCACTTAAACACTTCAGCTAGCTGTCATGGCTAGTAAGCACTAAATGTTTCTAGTCAGAACTTGGAAATAACATAGTTGCCTGTAATGGGTCGCATTTATTGATAATGAGGGTGAAACAAGTTATACTTCAAAAGCAATATAGTACGTGGGAACAATATCAATTTGGTATAATGAAAAATCTATTTTAAAAACCAAAATGAGAAAGCAATGAGCAATGCATTAAGTAATCTAACAAGTTACTCCACAAACTCTGTAATTAGTAATGACAAGAAGTTACTATTCAAACATAGCAAGAAGGAACAAATTACTTTTATTTTCCAGGATATAAGCAACCTAAGAAAGAACATCAGATCACATGATACTAAATTCAATTATAGAGCAAAACTAAGTCCTTGATTTTAATTTACTAAATTTTATGGAGTGACCTCAGTTCTCACGAAAAGGAGGGTGGCAATGAGTTTGGATTCCATAAAGTGGTAACAAATTATTATTCATTTAAACTTCTTGTACTTCTATTGCCAGAACATGCGAGAAATGTATGTAAGATTGGCAACTTCAGGTGCAAAAATAATTAGGCCTGATCTGGGAACTAGGTAAAGGCCAGCTGTAACATTAGGTAGAGCAAGTCAGTTGACAGAGGTGGAACATGCTGAAGTATGGGTGATGTCAGTTGTTGGAAGACGCAGCTGTATCCATGCCTCATGGCCTGCCCCAGGCCGCCTAGCAAAGATGCTGTCCTCATACTAGTGGTGCAGTATGATTCATCTGCCCAGCAGCTCAGCTTGTGCAGATGAAATATGGGAGGGGAACTAGCTTGCCAGTTTGGCTTCAGGCAGAGAAATGTCTTGGCTGCTCTTGCTGAGCTTGTTGACTTAGAGAGAGGATTGTCTTGAGTTTGGCCTATTTATGTAGCAGACATAGTTTTATAGAGCTACATTCAAGTCTCTCCTTACAACTCTCTTTTCTGTAAAGTAGAAGCTCCTAAACATTTTAAGCCTTCCTTATAAGAAAAATGCTATAGCCTTTTGACCACTTCAGCTCATAAAATGCTACAAGACATAAGAGATGTATAAGATTTTTTTTTAAAAAAAACCTGCATTGTTGTAATGTCTTCCCTTCACCCCGACCTCCCTCTCCTGCTGCCTTATCCTATAAGATGAAAATTTTGTTTGCTCCAACAAGTTATCTTAACCAGGGAAGATCATGCTGCGTGCATATATTTATATAAGACACCAATGAGCCATGTGTATACACTGTTGACTATAAAGATTTTCTTCATTCTCTCACAGACTTGCTGCTTTCCAACAGCTGTGTTCCATTCCTGGGCTCGGCAGAGGGGCTGGATTTTCGGACCCTACTGCTCGATGAAGAAAGGGGTCAGCTGCTACTCGGTGCTAAGGACCACATTTTTCTGCTCAGCTTGGTTGATTTAAACAAAAATGTAAAGAAGGTCAGTTTATAATATGTATGTATATTTGTACAATTCGACTGATAAGTTTGTTTTTAACCCGTCTGCCTCCCACTGCCTTCCTTGGGTGAAGAGCCTGTATACTATGTCATGCATCATTGAATGGATTTAATAACCTTACCTCCCATAGTTATATGGTTTGCTTTTAATAAACTGAGTTTGTCAGCATGTATGACCTCTTGTAGCAGCAAAGCAATATAATATGACAAATATCATTGGACTTTTGCCCTCCATCTAGCTAGAATGTAAGCAAATGGTAACATCTCATTCCTTCTTTTCCCATGTATTATGACAGCTAGTCCCAAGTGAAGCCACTCTTCGCTTGGCTGTGTGCACATCCTCAATGTACTAGTTGGCCTTTGTGCAGGTTTAATTGGTCAACACGTTTGACCCTTTCCAGTAGGCTCTAATGCTTAATCATGTTGTTTAAAAACTCTTTAGAAGTGTTGCCAGCATGTGTGCATGTATGGATAAGCATGCTTGGGGATAGTTACTCAATGATAAATTGTTGTAGCTCATTCCTCTCCAAGTTGGTAATAATGAGCCTCCCTCAATCAGTAATTAAAGCTGCCCAAGGGCCCTAAAGTGTTGCTTAAGATAAAGCAGAAACTTAAAAGATCAGATTAACAGGATAGTTTCCCTTTGGCCAGATTTTAAAAGCCAGTATTTTTACACATACTGCTTTCATCACTTGAACATCAGATGATGGCTTGCAGGTCTGAAGTGTCATCACCAATTGATCATCACAGACTGAATTGTTGTTAGATGATGTGAACACTCAGTGGCCTGGTATACACGTACAACAGAATGAATGAGGTGGTAGAATTCTAAGGGGAAGGTAGAGTGAATAGTGCCACCTCAGGCTGCAGATAGGTTCCCCATTGCTGAATACTCACACGTGTAAAAACATTTCCACATCCTTTTAAAAAAAAGTAATACTAGGTGAAATTTTCTAGCTCAGCCTCAGCCTCACAGTGCTAGTTTTCAGTTGCTGTTTCTGTGTAGAAGACTCTGATAAAGTAAAATCCATTCTGTCTCCTTGTTAGCACTTAATTTTCCTGCATAGGTAGGCAAGGTTTTGTACAATGCTTTTAAATGTAAATAGTTCAAACATTCAGTTGAGAATGAATATGTTGGAATGAAGAATTGACGTGATAATCTGCATAAATGTCACCAACACGAGAAGTCTTACCAACAAAGCAGAAGCATAGATTGTGGTGTCTGCCTTTGTGCAACCAACCTCTTCAGAGGGAACATTTGATAATAAGAATGCCAAAGTTTAGAGATGGAAATATGATATTGAGAAGGATTTGGGAGGTTCTACTGAAATAAAGAGATAGTAGGCAAGAGTTCCTCTTGCTTCCTTTGTCACAGCTTCTACTTTTGTGTGGAAAGTAAGCGAGGTGCACATATTCCCCATTAACATTCTCTAAAATATAGACAGAATATTAGTTGTGCCTCACAGCATATTCATTTTCTTCTATCAGTACTTGGAAGCAGCAACTGAGTAAGTGTAAGCATGGATCAGTTGACAGCAGCAACAGCTTATCACTCCTGGCTATGCAAAGTTTCTGATGTTTCTGGAACAAATGACCAGAGGTTTCTCTGAGAAAGTGGAAACAACAACTAAAGAAAATAGCTTAAAGAAGAGATATTGTCGTGGTTTTTCTTCCTCTTTCTTTCCAAAAGAGCTTGAGGCAGTAAATTGGTCAGTCCCTGACCAGCTGATTGTATGATGGAAGCCCTTTTTTCTCAGAATTCCAGAGGAGGATTCATAGGAGCCAAAGAACTGTGTTATTGGAAGTAGTCAAAAGGCCTATCTGACCTACCATCCAGAAACCCTTACAGTGAGAGCAATATTTGAGGGTGATGAAAAATGTCCCACCACCTGAATTAGGTTGAACAGGCCATTTACAGTGCTTCAGTCAAATAAACAACTATTTAGAGTCAGGCTTTTGGACCTATTGGGGTATCCAAAGTACTTCTCTCCTTGCTTTTTGTCTTGCTCAGAAGACTCCTTTGAGCAAGGAACTGGGCCACTCCAGACAGCTAATTAGCTGCTCTTTGGCTGCATCTAAAGGGGCTTTCTGACTTGCCCACCAACCCACTACTTTGCTCTGTGAAATCTTCAGATAGTATCTTCTCCAGAGAGACATCAAGTGAGCGGCTACCCCACAAGCCGTCTTGTTGGAAGTGAGGGAAGGAGAGGAATGTTGTACAGTTTACCAGTCTTCCATACCCACTGCCTGAAGGTTATCCCCCCATCATGGGACAGCTAACACTGGCTGTGCTCCCAGAACTTATAACTTGGGTGCTCCTAAGGAATCAAGAATCAAGTAATCAAAAATTTAACAAGCTTCAAGGCATGACACTTTATTTGACCCTTATAGAGTGGTTCTTCCCTCCCGATTACTGAAGGGGATGGATTGTTTAGTGTCCAAAGTGTTCACACAAATAAACACCTATTTTATTTTATCCTTCTATATAATACGATTTCCCATTATGGCCATCAGATTTTATTACAAATGTTGTGGAAGTTCAACTCTAGTGATCACTTCAGTTTTCAGATCTTTAGTCATGTCATATAGGTAAATACTCTCTCTCTCTCTCTCTCATGCACACACACACACACACACACACAGATTGAGAGAGAAAGAATGAGAGAGAGAGACAGAAAGATTGAGAATCTTCTTGTTATGGAACAGCCAAAGTGTGCCTAACAGAAAGCTGTCAGTATGAACTATGGGTACTTGTGATGGTGGTGAGAGTTTTATTTTGCTGTCAGCAGTTTAAACCATGGAGTATGGGAACCAGATGCTTTCATGACAAACCTTTTACATACAGTTCTGGTACAATATGCTGGTATAATTGAAAAAATAATCTTTTTATTACAATCAAAAATGTTCAGTGTAACAGAAATTTCTTTTCTTTTCCACAAAAGAAGAATGTAGGAAAAAAGCATGTTGATTCATTTAAGAACAAATATTTTTGCTGGTTGTTCCAGACAATGCATTTAGATTTGATGGGAAATGGAGAATAAATATATTTAAACTGCCCATTTAGATGAGGTTGGTGCTCTGGCCTAATTCAACCATAGTTTAACAAGCCATTCATGGTGAAAAGTTGTTTATATTTGCTATTTATTTATTTTTTGCTTACCTTTTGCTTACCTATAGCACCTTTTTGAGTCTGACTCAGTAAACTTCACAATAGTTTTGAATGTTAGATCAATATTATTATCTTCAGATTATAGCTCGTAATAGAGAGTGGGAGATCATCTTGGAACAGCTGCAACAAAATAATATAGGAACCATATGGCTACATTTATCTAACAAGACTAAGCATATGACCAGGTGTCATCATGGTCTAACACCTGTTTGGTACTACAGGAATTTGATCTGTGCAAACTCTAAATTGAATTGATCCATTCTTCCTTGTCTATGTAGATAAGAACGTTGGATTATGTCCTTCTCCAAATGTTTCAACACAGTTATTGGCTCAAAAACATATCAAAATGGTTTTTTTAAAGGAGAAATTTACAGATGCCAGTTTTATAAGGAAACATGTTGAGAACTGAGAGCCAACATGGTGTAGTGGTTTGAGCATTGAACAGTTATCCTAGAGACCAGGGTTTGGTTCCCCTCTTGGCCATGAAAACCTATTGGGTGACCTTGGGCCATCACATATTCTCAGCTCCAGAAAATTGCATGATAGGTTGGTGTTAGGCTTACCATAAGTCTGAAACAATCTAAAGACATACTACCACCACCACCACATCATTTTGAATTAGGTTAACACAGAAGAAAAAGAAATGTTTTTAACAAGATTAATGAGATGCAATAGATTGAACAGTAAAGATGTAAAAATGACATAGACTGGAAGTATAGTGATCCGTCACCTAAATCCACTTTAGTAACTGTTCTTTGTAGAGCTGGGCAAATAAAGAGTGCCAGTAATGTAAAACCATATAGTTCTCATTATTGGACACCACTATGAAGAAGGAGGTGCAAGGCTTCTGTTTGCAGCAGCAACCTGGCAACTCATGAATATCTGAGTAGTAATTTCATAGTAGAGATGTGATTTCAACCACATCTTAGCCTTTGAGCCTCTATGTCAAAGCATTTTATATATTGCAAAATGCTACTGAAATAATAAGAAATAAGTGAAAAGTGGTATGCAATTTAAAGTTCAGCGTTTCCCATAAAAGCTGCTTGAAAAGGCAAATGGTTTTCATTGCTGCAGACTGCACAGATGCTTGCAACCATTTCAAATTTGGCAGCAAAACATACCAGCACATCCTCTGATTAGCTTCTGCAGCTCTTGGTTTCTCTTGACTGTGGTTAGGGACTTGCAGGGATAAATTACAGCTTTTGTTTACAGTTTTGTAGCAGAGTCTGTCTATTTCTGATAAGCTTCTCTCTGAGGTTTATCACAGACTGCTACTACAGAGCAGCAAATTTTGAGTACTATAAAAGGTGAGCTGTAGTGATCCCAGTGGGATCTGGGAGTGCATGCGTCTTTTGGCAACCTGCCTACCTTTCTAAGTATCTTGAGGTGGATTTATAGGTCTGGCTTTCAGAGTGTTGGTTGTGAAGGCCTCTTTGCCTGCCCATCTTTCTTTTTAATTATTCTTCTTAGTTGCCCCCTGATCATAATATATGTACCATTCCTGCTGATTTTTGTATATCAAACTCACTTAAAAGACTCCCTTGCTTAAAAGGTACTCCCCAGTAGCAAATAAGTGTCAAAATGTGGTGCTTGTGCTGTGCTGTGTTTAGACTAACCGTGGTTTGCATTGGCTGGGTGCCACTCAGCTTTGCCTCCAGGCTTCATTCTGTGTGAGGAAACAGCACACATTTGGGAGCTTCAAGGGTCTGAAGTGTGTCCTTTGTGCTTCTTGGAATTTAGAGTCATCTGACAAAATACATTCCATCACAGGTTAGACCCTGGGGACTAATGCAATAAATTAGATTATTAATTTTTTTTCTACAATTGCTGCTGGTATAAACATTTTTGAAGTAAGGTGACTGGAAGCACTACTCTTTGACATTTAATGGATACAACCATCTGATGTGGGAATTGGGACTGTTGCATAAATTCAGATGTTTTATTGTTTGATTCCCCCAAAGTAAATCCAAATGTACAACCTTATAAATCTAGTGGAAATAGATGCTTGCACAAAGATGATGAAGCCACTTGGGTGATTTTTATTGTTGGGTAAACAAGTATCTAAACCAGTGCAGTCAATGGATAATACTGATATGCTGAGCTTTTTTGAACATTTATCAAAAAATACAACTGGCTCAGACATGTCTGTGTTAGAGTTGGTAACAATAAACCATCCATATTGTGGTCTGTGCTGTTTCCAGCTTGCCCACAAAATTACTCCCCCAAGTTAATGATAATAACCACAATGACAGAGTACACTATGGTTCTGTTCCTTAACTGCCATGTGAAAAAAATGTATCTAAGAAGATTTAACATATTTATCTTGAAATATGCATGTTTTTATGAGAGGCCATACTGCTGAGGAGGGTAAGCAAGGATACAAGTTATTATCGCTGTGGAATAGCTAGTAAGACCCACCCATATCTGCCGTAATGAGTACACTATCAAGGGGTAGCAAACTTCTGACTGGCTGCCAGCATTCAAGAACTGTAAGTGCTGGGAGCCTCAAGCACATCTGGCCAAAGAGATAAATGGACTGAATTCCCAGGAACCTTCTTTTGCATAAGCTGTTTTGCTCTTCTGCTCTGTGTACAGAGATGATGGATCATATTCATACATCAGATTCACAGTCATAGGTCATGAACATTTACTTCTTAGAAGAGTTTAAAACTTGCAGTTGGGACAGAAATTTTTTTTTTAAAAAAAAAATAAGATTGTTATGTAAGCTATTCACATTGCGACTCAGAGCATTTTGATTTTGAACACCGATGTTCAGAATGAGGAAATTATGCCCTCTCTTTTTATGTAAATTCTGCTTCTTGAAATGTGTTGCAGGTGAAAGAGTTTTTCCCAAGGAAAGATTTTTCCTCTTTCTTTTAAGGGTTTCTTATTTGCTATTTGTCAAAATAAGGAAACTAGAGATTCTCTTCATATATAAAATTAAGTTGGAATTGTGAAAGCCAAATATAAAGCAAAGCAAAACAAAGAATTATATCAATAAGGGCTACAATAAACCATAGTAGTACATTTTCAAAGGCTTGCCTTTCAGTAAATATATTAGTACAGTTACAAAACCTCAATAGGTGCAATTGTATATGTGTCCACTCAGATGTTAAGCTCCATTATACGTTTTGGTGGAACATATTGCAGGTAAATTTATATAGCTAGGGTTGTGATGCCCTTCAGGATTTCCTTCTCAGACTTGCTACCTGTTCCTCTTTTTTAGTTTGTTTCAAAGTAAAACAAAAATTGGGATGCTGGTATATATACTGCATGCCAGGTGCCAGACCTATTTCATTGTGAAATAAAACAAGTATTATTTTTCATTCACTAGGTATTTTCAGAAAATAAAAATGGCGAAACAGCACTTCTATTTTGAAGCAACCATGAAAAATGAACGTAGGGTGAAGGGGATCATCTTGGATGGCTAGGTGTTGGCAGGAGGAGCATCTAGGGTGTGTGTAGATGTGTGAAAAGCCAGAGGAGATGGCACATCACAATGACTTATTTTGCATGTGTATATTTGGCAGAGAGCCAGTGTGGTACAATAGTTTGAGTGCTGGACTATGACCCTGAAGACCAGGGTTCAGTTCCCTGCTTGGCCAATGAAAAACCCCACTGGGTGACCTTGGGCATATCACACACTTTCAGCCCCTGAAAAACCCATGCTAGGTTCACCTTGGGGGCTCCATAATTCCAAAACAACTTGAAGATGCACAACAGCAACAATATTTGGCTGCTTTTATTTTCTTTTGTGTGATGTGTTACCTGGCCCATTTTTTTCTGCGAGGCATTTTCTTTTTCTTTTCTTTTTTTTTGGGGGGGGTAGATGTATCAGTGCCACCGGTTTGCCCTCTGTGAAATGGATATTCGGTTGTGTTTTGACAATTGAATGCCAGATATAATTTCTCCCCTGTAATACATTTTTTGAACAAATTGCTGTTGATGTGGTGCCTTCAAGTTGTTTACAGTATTCAAATCATGCTGTGAGGAGAATACTTTTTGTCTCATTTACTGTAAGAGGAACAACTAAGTCAGGCTTTACATTCTCAGTACTAATTTATTTCTACATTTTAAATATCTAATATTCAGTCTTTAAAAGGATTTTATTTGCACGGGTGAGGATGAAGTTTGGGGCATTCTGGGTTAAGGGGAATTATGATGAAGTTAGGATAGAGGTATAAAGACCATTTGTAAATTTTCTCATCTGTGGCAAGAAAGATTAGTCCATTAAGAACTTGATAAAAAATGTTCGTAATGTTTCCTTTTCATGTTTAGAAATTGATTGACTTTTTGATCATAAAAGATTTTAATTTCTACACAGGACTTTAAACAAGTCCATATCTCCTTTGTTTACTCTGCTTTTGTCCTAAATACTTTTTTTTAAAAATTGATTGTTGGATATATGATTTTAACTTTATTTTATTTATTGTTACTGGGCTATTTGTTACTGTTTTAGTGGATTATTTTTAATTTCTATTGGTCATTAATTTTATTGTGGTGTTTCTAGTCTAAAAAAAGTTCTGTTTATATGTGTATATATGCATGTGTATGTGTTTATATGTATTTCTCAATATTTTCCCATTTATATATAGACATGAGTGAGTCAGAAAGAAAACGAGAGAGAAATGTGTAGTTGGAAACTCTTTTGGTAGAATTTTATCCTAAAAATAGTATACAAGAGTTGTTAGCAAGCTAATACAAAAACAAATGCATATTCAAACAAAATGGGAGAAAAACCCAAAGTCTTGGTTAGTGACAAAACTCAATGGACTGCCTTGGAAAGTCATTGTATTTCAGCTGAATGTGGTGACTTTAAGAATAAAATAGACAAATTCCTGAATGTACAGTGGGTGTGGATTTTTCTGAATTTTGGGGAGAAAGGGTGAGATAAATGTGACAGAAAAACATAGATTCTTGTCCACAGGGAGAAACTTGAGTAGCTTCTGAGCCAGAATGTAGGGTAAGATGGGAACAATTGTGTAAATTCTTAAGGGACATATTCTAGTTCCTCCTTCTCTGTTGTATATCCTCTGTACTAATTTTTCATGGATTTCAACATTAATTAGAGAGAGAGGGAAAGAGATTCTCCCCAGACTTAATGCCAGTCCCATTCTATATGCTGAGCTGTGCCTACAAGGAAGGTAGGGAGATTAGAACTGGATTGTGTCACAAGTTATTGCTTTGATCTTATTGAAAAAGGGGGAGAAATGCAGATCTGGCAGATAAATAACTAAGTATGTAAATAGTTTTACATGAAGTGTCATAAAATATACTTCTCATAAAAACTTTTTCTGAATGCATTGCAGATATTTTGGCCAGCAGCAAAGGAGAAGGTGGATCTGTGTAAACTAGCTGGAAAAGATGCCCATGTAAGTATGTTCTAGTTTGTGCGTGATGGCTAGGGGTGGGAAAAAGTCTTGCAACTTTTAAGATATTGGTCAGGACAAGTTTTCTAGGCATGGAAAAACAGCATGTTGCGAATTCTCTAGTCTCTGCACTTTCAAGAACAAGACGCCAATTGGAAATCCCCCCCCTTCATGTTTGTAGGATTCAGCATTAAATGAATTTTCCTTTTTTTAAAAAAATAAATAAATAAATTTTTGAACACACACTATTGTAACACATTACATATTGCATATTACATATTGCAATATTTTTTCTATAATTGTAACAGCCCCCCCTCACACCCTCCCTCAATCCCCAACAGTGGCTTTAAAGGAAATTTTTAGTAACCATTACCCAAAACGTGGAATTTTTATCAGTAGGTTCTCTTACTTCCTTGTACTCCTTTTGTACTCCTTTTCACCTTTAACCTTTTCAATCCAGAGGTCCCAATTATCCCACCAATTTGTTTCATTTATTTGCCAATTAAATTTGCCTTTACTTTCCCTTAAAAAGTCAAATGAGAGATTCTGCTATATAATGCCTTCCCCGCCCCAACATTCCCAGGTTTTTTTTAATCCCAACATTGTTTATATTTCCACCCCAATGCTATTACAGCATGTACCACTCTTAACAAATTTTCTGTTACATAGTCTTCTGATTTACTCAACTGCAGTTTTCTTAGATTCAAAATTAAGCAGATCTCTTTATTAAATTGGAGGTTTCTCCCCACTGTTTTAGTTATCTCTTGGATAATTTCTAAGCAAGTTTTGCATGTTGTTACAGTATTTTCCCTTTTTTTAATTCACACACAGAGCAACAAGATGAGCTGACTGATCAAAAAAACCCAAATGCAAAATAACTGTTGTTGTTTTTTTAAATACTATTGTGTACATGAAATCAACAGTTGTTTATTTCTGGACATTTCTTTAGTACCAATAGCCAATAAGTGAATAAACACATGCATAAATTTTTGCCATTTTGTAGTGGGAAGAATACTTTCTGTATTATCTTATTTATCATGTGAAGATGAACCTAATGACTTATATCAGTAGTACCAATTAATATCTATGTGTTAATACAGGTATACATATCAGTCGTAAAACTGATTGAATTTACATGGCTGAATGATGGTCATGACCATGATTTTCCACTTCCTCCTCATCTTCATTTACATTCTACCTTTTGCTTCAAAACCAGAATTCATTTGGGAATGGATGGTTACTTCAAAAACCCCTTGGAGATGCCATATGCTTTCATGTATTTTCAGCCTGGCTGTGCTACCTAAGCATAAAAGGCAGAGTGTCATTTGTTCCACAAAAGCGTTAGCCATTCCCTTGCGCTGATAGTAACAAATGGAAGCCAGCTCCTTCACAATTACAGAATTGCGCTAAGGACCTCCAGGCAGGTGAGATAAAGGGTTTTAGGGAAATTATTATTTAACCACAATTGATTGTGGTAAGATTACAACTTACTATAAAAGCCAGCTGTTACCATTTTTTTATTTGTACTTTTCTCTTAAACTTGTAGCAGTAGCAATGCTGTTGGCTGTCATTCTTTTCAATATCTCAGCTTGAATGATACCCCAAAAGGAAGTAGGACAGTTCTAGAGGCATTGTAAAGGGGACAGGAATTGGTATTCCTATCTTTTCTCCCAATAGTGTCTATGAAAGTATATCCAGATATGATGTAATTCAAATAGAGGCATGTGAAAGAGCAGCAACCTACTGGTGCATATGCCAGCAAAGATATTTACTAAAGAAAGAACCAAATAAAATCTATTGCTGTGCCACCACTACCACTCTTCATAGAAGCACACACCAATGAGCTTTTCAAAGGCTTTTCTAGGCCCTCTCCCAAAGTCTCCCCCCTTTGCCAGTCTACCCCTAATGTCTTTCCATTTTTCAGAGGAAACACTTCATCTCACTCTCGTTTGTTGATTATGACACAATTTGATAAAATTCTAGGAAAATATGACTGGCTGATAAAAAATATTTGATCCACAGATGTGAAAACTTTTATAAGTAGGATTTCTCCTTATTCTTTTTTTGTTATTACTAGTTTGTAATGAATATTCCAACTCAGTCGACTGCAGCAAGGCTGAATTATGATGTTTCAGGGAACCCATGGAATGAACCAGAGTAGGAAGGATGGTTAGTGAACTGTGGCAACAATTGATAGTGATGGGGAGGAAGAGTATTCACTACCCAATGGAGCTTGTAGGTCTCCATAATTCACTGAGTCCTTTGAAGTCAACAGGAGCTGTAATTTGTGTGAGTTTACTATTTTCATCTCTGCCTTTTGAAAAAAAGCCAGTTTCTGCATGGAATGTGCTGAGCACAGCTTGATGATCACAGCTGTGAGATTTCTGGATTAATATTATAGCCATTAGTGGACAGCTGTAGTTTATTAAGACCTCTGGTGCTGGTTTATACAGAACTGTGCTAACAGGTAGTCAGAGATATGCAAGAACGTAGTGGGCTACTGCTTAAATTCCTATGATTAAGGAGGAGAGGAACAGATGCAAATACATCTGGAACTGCTAAACTGTGAAGTTGGAAAATAACTTTTTTTTTTTTTTTTTGGACTATGTTCCCTAGAATTCTTCAATCAGCTCTGATCAAGTTGCCTTGTACTGGGAGTTGTAATCCAGAATGTAACTTTTACAAGCTATGACTGTGATCCCCTAATCCTCTTTGGGAAGGACTGAGCTTCCCCCGCCCACTATTTTCCCTACCTTTACCACCTGTCACTGCCATGCTGCTTTCTCCATCATAACTAGACGCGTACAGTGTCTCAGTATGGATGTCATGCCAAACAGTGATTTGGACTATCACAATTTTCAATCCAATCCAAGCTTTGAGATTTCAAATATGCAGTAGGCAAAGTGTTTCTCTGAGGTAATCTTCCACTTTTATTTTCTGGCCATTCAACTCATAAGCTTTAGAGATCACCTCCTGCTTCTGTGGTGCCGCAGTCTCTGGTGTGGATTTTTTTTTTTTTTAACTCAGACATTAAGCTTGACAGAATGATTTGTGATTTGAATGTCTTCCCAATCACAGATCATGGTCCATCAGATCAAATGCCAAGCCACTAGTAAGCATAATAATAGTATGGTATAAAAGCTGGAAAAGAGTCAGCCTGATATAGTGGTTTGAGCACTGGGCCACAATCCTGGAGACCAGGGTTCAGTTACCCACTCAGTCATGGAAACTGACTGCATGACCTTGGACACATCAGGTACTTTCAGCCCCAGAAACCCCCATGATAGGTTTGCTTTAGGGTTTCCATAAGTCAGAAATGATTTGAAGGCACACAACAGCAGCAGCAGCAACAGTTGGGTGCTGTATAATATTTTAAAAATAATAACCCCTATCTAGAGTGTGATAGTTTTAAAGGGCAAATGAAATTTTTCCATGCTAATTAACATCTTCCTGGATATGGTAGACCACATTTCCCTAGTCACCAAATATATGGCTGCATACTGTGTGAATTTTGCACTGTTGATAATGATTAACGGTTTTTGCTGTTCTTTTCACAATAGACAGAATGTGCCAACTTCATCAGAGTCCTTCAGCCTTACAACAGGACTCATGTTTATGTCTGCGGTACAGGAGCTTTCCACCCGGTCTGTGGCTACATAGAGCTTGGAACACACAAAGAGGTAATTTAATCCATTCCCAAATGGTGCATGACAAGGAACGGCTCTAACTTTCCCTAGCATCCATCATTCCCTTGAAAATACAGTCCATGACTGTGTAAAAAATGATCTGACAGCCCTTTATACAAACAACAGGGTAATGTTAAGTTTTTACCAGTTGTGTTAGAACTCATGTTCTCACACTTCTTGATGTGTGCATGTTGCATGTTGGCAAACCTCTTAACTCAAACAAGTTGATTAATATGGTTCTACATAGGTTGGCTTTTTCAGATGATTGATTGTGTAAAGAACATTTAGCTCAGATGCCTTAGAGGACTTTTCCCCAGTAGGCAATGGCAGTTTGTTAAAAGAACCATGTCAAGTCCATTTCAATATGTACTGCAATACAGTAGTATAGTGTTCCACAGTACAAACTGAGACAGGCACACTATTTGAAATGCCTACTGAATCATGAATCTCTCTGGATCGCTCTCTGTATTTCATATATTCCTCAAAGTTATAGTCTGGCTAAATTAAACAAGAAATGTGAAGAATACTACATGCACTAATAGTAAATAATGATGTTGTTTAGTATCACTGGTACACAACTGCTACACAAATTAGCAGTTCTGCTGCTACTAGTGTTAAATAATAACACTGAATAAACGCTTTCATAGTACAGGGACAACTTTGTTTTGCTGACCTAGAGTTTAAACACATGACCAGCTCCCCATAAAGACCATAAACAAAGCAAAAAGAAAAGAAGAGTAGAAGGAATTAATCTTCATGCTCTTAGAAGTGAGCATAGGCTTTCTTTACATAAAACCAATGTTTTGCTAGATGCTGCCAAATTCTTTTTATTTAGTTTTGTCTCTTCAAAAGACCAGATGACTGTTATACTAATTTTTATAATGATCAAGTGCACCATCATAATTTTTTGGAGTCTTGACTCTAATCTCCTGTTGGGAAAGCAAAAGCTCAAGATGTTATTCCTTTCGTTAATGAACTTTTCATACCTGCTGGTTAGCCTTTGGACCTGCCAACTACCTGCAGTCTGATTATTTCCTATAAATATCTGGCTGGTGGTCAATATGTCTTGGAACCGAGTTTGAAACCATGGGTTATATAGCACCATGATGTTAAAAATCTAGACCTGCTCCCCATGATGCCAAATTTCATTTGAGTTCTGTGGAAGCAAGATGGCCATGCCTTCTGATAATAGTAAACATACAGATGTAAAGACATAAGACAACCCTGCTGGATCAGAGAAGTGTTCCATCTCATCTGTCAGCCATTTAGATATTCCTAGGAAGCTCACAAACTAGGTATGACTGTAACAGCTTTCCTCCATTATTCTTCCCATTATTTTATATTAAAAAACAGAGTGACTTGGAACATGGACTTACCTATTGCAGTTAATAGATATCAGTTGTCCTGTCCTCCCCTTCAGGTTTGGGTCATTTTAAAGGTATTAGATTGTTAATTTCTTCATCTGGGGTCATATTGAAGAATACTGGAGTCCTTTCAAAATCTTCTTAAGAGAAAGTGATCTAGGTACATAGCTATTATAGGAAAAACATCCACAAGTATGTACCTCCTGTGACCCAAAATTAATTTGCAGTTCTTGACATGGTTTTATCATTAGATTGACTGCCACATATATAGGCTTCTAGATCCTGCCTGTCTGCACCCTCTGCTGCTGATGTGTGCAACAGGATTGTGCTCAATCCATGCTCTCACTTACACCCTGAAGTCTTTAGCATTTAACTCCAGTGCAAAATAATATGGATAGAGGATCTGGCTGGTGCTTTCTGCCTTATTGGAATATATAATTAGCCCTTTCTGGATCAGGTCACAAGTCTGTTTCCTTGTGTAATATTCATTCATGAGCAACAGAATTAGACAGGCTAGTTGAGTTCAAGGTAGAGGATCCACACAATGACAGAAACACCAATGTCCATTTAGTGTTCAGTTATTTATTACATAGGATGTTTATATCCCACCATATATTCAAAGATCTCAGAACAGCCTACCATAAAATCAGTTTAGAAAAATAAATAATAATCATTTTGTATGTGTGTGTGTGATTGTTTTTCATTTAAAACCAGATGTTTTAAAACTGGTTAAAACAGTTTTAAATAGATCAACCATAAGAGGCATTCATCTTGGATGAAATAAAGTCCTAAGACTTTATTAATAATGGAAATGGAAATGTTCCCAATGTTTGTGTCAGTCATGCTTCCAGGGGGAGGGAATTCCACAAGTGGGATGCTACCACAGAGAAGACCCTCTCCCATGTCTGCTACAATGTATTTCCTCTACTAATGGGACACAGATGAGGGCTCCTCCAATAGATCTCAATTCTGTGGGAGACATATATATAGAGAGGAATGCCCTCAAGTATTGAGGTCCTGAGGCATTTAGGGCTGTAAATGTTATCACCAGCAGACTGAATTCAGACTGGAAGTGTGCTAGCACCCAGAGCAATTCTTCAGAATAGTGTTAAATGGTATCTAAATGGAATTCCAGGCGGCAGTCTGGCTGCTGCATTTTGCACTAGCTGTAGTTTCTGAGTTACATTCAAGAGAAGCCTCATGGTGAGTGGATTGCAGTAGTCCAGCTGAGAAGTTACAAGTGCATAAACTACTGTAGCTAAGCTATCCCTGTCTAAGAATGTCCATAGCTGATTGAACCAGTTGAAGCTGGCTCCGGCAGTACAACTGAATTTATTTGGGTCTCTAATGACAAAGATAGATATTGAACTACTCTGAAATTATGCTTCTGCTCCTTCCAGCAGAGTGCATCCCCATCCAGGATAGGTAACTACCCAGTTCCCAGGAACACTAATCAACTGAGCCATTGTCTTGTTTGGGATTCAGCTTCAGTTAATAGGCCACCATCCAGCCTATCAAAGCATCAGCTGATTCAAATAACAAGGAGAAATATATATTTTTTAGAAAAATAGTTTTATTAGGAATTTTATAAAAGAAAAAAGAAAACAAAATAACAAATTAGAACAAGTAAGTATAACAAACAAATCAGTCAATACAAAGAAATATAAAAACAAGAAAAGATACTAAACACGAAATACTAAACTAGAACACAGTAAACACATTTTTAACAGCTTTCCTAACTTGGATTATAGATAGCGTTACTTCAAAGAAAGACTTCTCTGGTTACTACTAACTTCTGGTGCTTCTACTGCTATGCTTGTCAACATACTAGATAGTAAATCTTACTTTCAATAAATTCTACTCTTTTTCTTCCAAAAAGCTTATTTAAGATTCTTGGTCTCATAAAAAAATTCATTGATTTTACTCTTATCAATGTGGTCAATGTCAACTAAGTCCAACAACTTTATCTGTCAGTCCTATTTCATTCATTCTTTGTATTCTTCCATTTCTGTGCACAGAAGAGTCATGCTGTAGTAGTCGTGTACCATATTTCTTTGAGAAGAAGTGTGGAGAAGCAGATCTGAGTGTCGTCAGCATACTGATATATGATTCTATGCTATACTAAAATACAGGTCTATCATAATATATAGGTCCTTGTACCTGAAATCATGCAATCTCCAGCCTGAAGTACTAGACTAATGAATATGCCCTTTATATATAGGATGTCATGTTCAGATTTGATGCTCAACATTTGGAGTCAGGCAGACTGAAATGTCCTTTTGATCCTCAGCAGCCTTTTGCATCTGTCATGGCAGGTAAGATTTCTCTTTTTGCCACAATTTCCTAGTCATCATAGCATAATGATGCTGGATTTAAGAATTTATTCTGGCTCAAATAATAAAATAGAATCATAGAGTTGGAAATTACCACAGGGGCCATCCAGTCCAACCCCCTGCCATGCAGGAACCCACGTCAAAGCTCTCCCGACAGATGGCCATCCAGCCTCTGTTTAAAAACCTCCAAAGAAAGAGACTCCACCACAATCCAAGGCATCATATTCCACTGCTGGACAGCTTTGACCATCAAGAAGTTCTTCCTGAGGTTTAGGTGGAATCCTGTAGTTTGAATCCATTGCTTCTTGTCCTAGTTTCTGGAGAAGTGGAAAACAAGCCTGTACTCTCCTCAGATATTTAAACATGGCTATCGTGTCCCCAATTAACCATCTCCTCTGCAGACTAAACATACCCAGCTCCCTAAGCTGTTCCTCATAGGGCACAGCTTCCTGACCCTTCATCATTTTGGTTGCCCTCCACTGGACACATTCCAGTTTGTTAATACCTTTGTTGAAATGAGGTGTCCAGCAGTATTCCAGATGAGGTCTGACCAAATGTCATTTCGCTGTGAATGTGCTAGGTGCTGGGTATATTGGTTTCAGCTCCACATTCCAATCTGGAGCATGGGTATAATACTGATATCCTACTTACAAGTTTGTTATAATGATTACTGCATAGTAATTTACAGATACAATATAATTTGAATGTTGGACTAGAACTCTGGCAGAGCAGGCTTCAGGTTCCTGTTCATGGACAAATCACACTCTTTTAGCCTAAGCAATGGCAATCTACCTCTGAATAAATTTTGCAAGAACACTCTATAATAGGGTTGCCATAAGACAAGGATGATGTGAAGGCAGATACAACAACAAATGTTTAAGTGCTTTGTATGTTTGAAAGTGGTGTATGTAATCATCATCATCATCACCACCACCACCACCATCATCTAAATGAAGATGGTGTTAGTAATGGTGATAGTAATAATGATGATCATGAGGAGACAGTTTCAGGCCACCCATATAGTCTGAGAGTGTGTGATACAAAGTGATTGCTATATGCTGCCTAGATGGGAAACTGCCCTAATCTGCTCTGAGCTCCTTGGAAGAACGGCATATAAATAAAACAAACCAAGGATGCACAGGCCTCCCAACTATTTACCCTGAAAGGAGTCATGCCTTTATAACTGTTCTAACTCAATACCCAAAAAGGATTGAGGTTTTTGTAAGCATTCAGTGGAAAGAAAAAAGATGCAACATGAATGTTTTACTGCTGCCTTCTCCCCCTTGCCTCATCCCAGGGGCCCTCCAGCCACATATTGGTTACAGATTCTTTTTTATTCACTGTATAATTCCACCAAATCGGGGAAAACATGTTGAAGATGGTGATGTCACAGAGCTGTATGACCAATCAGATTTGACTGTGTGACATCATTATTAAGGGCAACAAATACAATCTATAATAAAGATATAATAATAATATCTTTAATAAAATAATATCTATAATAAAATCTTTCTTGGTATGTTCACATGGATGTTTTTAGTAGTTCAGATCATTGACTGCTTTCTAGGGATCTGAAGACTTCATTTCGAAAGTACCTCAAGAATTCACTAATTCTCATGAGGTTCCTTCCATTCAGCACAAAAATGAGAAAACGTTTTTTTTAAAAAATCTTTTTAAAAAAATCTCCCCTCATTTCCATATATCCTATTCTCTATTGGTATAAATGTTTTTAAAGTCTGCTTGAAAATTCTTATGTATTATCTACCTTTACCTCTACCTTATCTACCTTTACCTTTTCCCCAATACATTTATTTTGGCATGCAGTTTTGCTCTATTACTTTTGTAAGCAATAAATATAATTTATTTTAGAAGTTGCTGCACAAATATATACATGTCATAAAAATAACACATTTTTCACCTTTTCTTAATATGCATATGTCTGCATGCATTTTTTAACTGAAGAACTTCATCACAAAATTCAGACAAGTATGAATACTGGATACAGTGTTACTGATCATGTATCTGTTTGGATTATGCAGATTAGGCATGGCCGCATTAAAATACAAGTCAAAAGCTTTATGTATGGTGGTTTTACGTATGAATTCCAATATTGTTGCTTGTGACACTGCTATGTGAGGTATATTCACATGGAAGAGAGCCTTGTCCATTACAAAGTGGCATTATTAAAAACTCAGCATAAAACATTGAGTGGAAGTACAATATCTGTCTTTTTCCTGTCCTTGAATGATACTTGGTGGAGTCAGATACTTGCTGTCACGAACTGTTAGAATAATCTCTTCATTTCAACTCTTACAATGGTTACCTTTGCATGGTTATTGTTTCACGGCTTCTATGCACTTTCATTTAACTTGTCTTGTCCATCAAGTTGTAAACTTTCTATAAGATAAGAGAGACACACCATGACATTTTTACTTTTGGCAGAAAAGAAAGTGTATTACATTTCTTTGAAGGATCAGTCACAGTGTATTTATAAAAAGAATATGACTAATGTTCAGCCTTTATTATGAGATAATGAGATTGATGATTCCTAATCCTGACCTTGTCAAGGTTTAAGACTTCCATTATTAAAAAACAATAGGGGTTGTCTGCCTTGGGGTGCCCTACCTCTTTTAAATGACCATGAAATATTCTTTAAAGCATTCCAGGAAAATTCTACTATCCCTTCTTTTCTTTGAGACAAAGGTAATGATTTATTGGACTGTTTAGTAATTTTCTGAGATACATTGTCCTGTCTCTGAAATGTCAAAAGGGGATAATATGTCAGTGACTGACTTATTTGAAGCGTAAGATATCTTAAGACTGCAAACCTCATTGGCTGAAGCTAGGACTTAGGCTTGTAAAGTGTCTTTTAGGATCATGTGTGCCAAAGTGTGTGAGGAAGACTGGGATTGTGAGGTCAACTTTGTGTTCTTTGGGTGTTATAAAGTCTTGAGGTCCACCAGCTGTGGCCTGGTACAAAATAGAAGGTTGGTGAGAGCAGAGAGCAGAGCAAATTACTCCATTCTCCACTGGGAGAATGTACATTTGAAACACACAAATGAAGCTAAAATCGGGCAATAAGAAGGTACAACAGACCAAGGATTCTAATAGAAACACACACACACACACACACAAATGGCCATCAGCACTGTGCAGAAACCTGGTCAGGAGCCCGTAATGCACATAAACATGGCCTGAGGCCAGCCGTGGGACACACACATATATATTTTTGCTTGCGTTTTTTTAAAATTTTGTTATTCAGATAAATCAAAATAAATGTTTAACAGAGAACCAAAACATACATTGTATTTGTGGTTTATATTTTTATATTTTGAATATAAAACAAGGAACGGACTCTTCTATCACTCTTAAAACGGTCCCATTTTGCAGCTGAGAAAAATTGGGGCTTTGAGTGATACAGTGTATCCACTGATCTGACTAGTCAATTAGCATAACAGTTACCTTTGTTGTTGCTGCTGCTGCTATTGCTGTTATTAAACTGATGCCAGAAGCAATTCCTGTTCTATTGCAAATCATTCAGAAACCTATAGTAGATTTCTGATCAAATCTACCTTCTACACAGCCCCGTTGAAACTGAGGACCTTATATCATTCTCAAAAGAAAATAGGGGTATGGATTTTTGGACTCTCTATAACTGATAGTAGGCATAATGAAACCTGTGATATTAGATCTGGCTTACTAGACAGATTTGTTCCTCAAGTACACTCTGGATGCAGTTACAGTTGCCACCTTCACTTCCAAAAGTAAAGAGACTCCGGCTGGAAATCCATCATTCTCTTTTTGGATTTAGCTGTGAGTTGCAGGCTAGCCTTAATGATAGGTGAGCAGTGTGGATTCTTTAGACTCCAAGGTGATCAAGCCATCAAAATAAGCTCTGTAGTTCACCATTTGTAGACTGTAGTAACTACCATGAGCCAAGGGAAAAAGCAGTAGGGGAATCATTGGTCAACTCATTGGTCACTTTTCCCTCCTAAAGATCTATATTTTTGGACACTAACTACAAAAATTAGTGTACTGCTGCAATTTCCATTTTAAAGTATGTTTCATTTTCAATTTCCTGTTTGATATCTTTTTTTTTTTCTGGATTGAAAAAACCACACACAGAGAGAACAGGGTTTTACTTTGGGGCAATATTATCAAACACTGTTAAGTAGTGCAGATAAGATAAAACTCTGCAGTAGAGATGTAATCTTGATTATTATTTTTTTCTTGGAGCGACCAAAAAGTAATTTTAGCAATTTTCTTCAACAAAGATAATCTTTAAAAATGGTTTCACACAGAAAACAGAATTTTCTGCAGGCATAGCAGCATTTCCTGTGCAGAAAATCCTCCCCTTCTGTCTCCTCACCATCATCTTTTATCCATTGATAGTGTCTGAAATGCTATTTTCTCAACAATGCTATTGTCTGTACTTAAAATTCATGTGTGAATATTGTGGAATTAGTCCTGAACTGTGAAGAGTTCTGTTGTTCATGACTTTCTTCATCAGAGCATCCTGGCACTTGAGAAACATATTTTGATGGCTCTTCCAATATTTTCAGATATTTCTTTGCCATCCCTGCACTGCAGTGACCACAGTCAACAACCAATGACATATCAGAACACTTCAGCAACCCTACAAAAGTAGCTGTGGTGGGGAGTGTGCTGAAGGTGGTCCTCACACAGGGCACTGTTTATCCCAGGCCTGGTTCTTATGGGCTTCTCATGGCATTGGCCAGTTCCTGACACCAGATTGTTCAGGACCAGCTGAAATTAAAGCCCTCTTCATGGCAGTTGCCACAACACAATGCGCTGCTTTGTTATTGTGCAGTGGCTCATGGTGTGGTTTGCTCAGCTTTCTCCACATCACCACAAACATCTGGAAAGGCAGACTTTCATGCATTAAATGAAAGTTGTACAGCAGCTTTCTACCAGCACTTCCAGCTGGAGCAACTTAAAGCAGACTATGTCTGGCAGTGGTAAAGTTAGAAACCCAGTCCTTAATCTTCAGCTATTTATATGTGGATAAGTTTACCACAGGGGTGGCAAGAACAAGTCAGACACAGTTGTGAATATATTACACACAGGCAATGCCCAGCCTGAAATGAGGTTTCAATAATCTTGACAGGGTTCATGCATACAAGATGCTAACTTCCTTTGTATCAATTCTTCTGAGATGTACACATGAACAAATGTCACTGTGAAATGGGATCTATGAGGATACATCCAGCACTACTGGAGCTGGATGTGAATGGAAACTCTGCTGAGCCATCATAACCCAGGAAGACCTTGATGAATGGAGAAAACTAGAATGAGTACAGAAGGGAATCAATTAAGCTTCCTGCTCTTTGGGAGGAAGAGGAGAAGAATCTCAACGAAAAGGAAAATCCCTTTTCTTTGCACCTGAAGAGGAAGCTCTGTCTTCCTCTTCCACTCTGCAACTCCACTCCAGAATGTGCCAATATGTGGAGCTTCAAGAGACATCTCAAGCCTTACCACAGTATATCTCTCTCTTAATTCCCAAGAAGGTTTCCTCCCAGGAAATGGGAATGCCATGGGAAGCAACAAATAATGATGGTGGTGGTGGTGGTGGTGGTGGTGGTGGTGGTGGTGGTAGTAATAGTAGTAGTAGTAGTAGTAATAATAAAAAGAAGAAGAAGTATCCAGGGAACTAGAAGAAAGGGGAAGTAGACATTAAAAAGCAAAATAGAAGAAAGAAGACAGTGAGTTAATAGAGAACTAGGAGAGGAAATATCAGTAAAAAATTAAATTGATACATTACTGCTTATAAAGATTTTAGACTTCCTGCCAAATGGAAATGAAGATCTTTAGGTGTTTGCTATAACATTTTAAATGTGACCCAGTAATTTTTCAATTGTCACCTGGCAGAGAAATCAAAAATGTCATTGTGGAGTACCACAATGTAGAAAGAACATTTTTTTTTCTTCCACCAGCGACAGTAAGGGAGGGAGGGATGTCTTTTCTCACATTTCATCTATGAAATCTTTGTTACCCTGTTTACTGGGGGTCCCGTGAGGGACACCAAAGTGCACTCTCAAAATATCAAAAGGTGGGGAACTTAGCAAGAGCACAAGTTAGTAGTGCAAGAGGCAGGAGAATGGAGCGGAATCTTTTACCCAATGTCTACGGGGTCAGGCCAAGTCAAGGAGCAAACAGGATCAAAATAATAAATGTGATCTTTATTAAAATATAATCAAACAGTGTATGCAGCACACTCACACAGATAACTATAGAAAGAAAGGTTGGAGTGGTATAGAGGGATTTTTGAGAGGGATCGTTGATTTGGGTGATACTACACCTGTCCTGAAGCCCGGGTAGATCACTGCGGAAATTCGTTAGGTGCGTAGTCTCAGTACTTGGGACTGAGGGGAAGGCTCGTTAAGCAAAGTGGCAGCAAGGCAGGATGGATGTTTGGAGCGATCTGAGGAAGGTCTTGGAATCAGGGGTTTTCATAGGGAGAAATGTGGTTACAGGCTATTCCGTACTTGGGGAAAACAATGAGTTTAGGGCTGGAGACAAAGCCTCCGAAAGGTCAGAATTTAGCATGATTGAGTGAAGTCTGAATTGACAAAGGAGTAGACAGTATGCAAATGCAGAGTGCTTGACAGTTGAGAATTCAGCTTGCTAAGTTGCCTGCTCGGGGCAGGGAGTTCTTTGTAAGTAGCGTGCATACATAATAGTGTGCTTGCTGGGAGGTCTCCTAAAGCAGCAATCTGGCTATTTCTGGCCTGCCTGGGTGGGAAATGGAATGTCCAGCAATTAGTGGCCGTGCCTAGTTTTGTTCTTGTCCAGGGGCCTCACAAACACGTGGAGTGGGATGGGAGAAGAGAGCCAAATTGTTGATATCAGGATGATATCTAATGTCACTCCAAGTGTGGCTTAGGAACTGCAGTAACATCTTGTTTTCTCAAAACTTCTTCAAACATACTAGAAATCTCTGCTATCACTGCTGCAGGAACTGAAAAAAAGGTACTAAGCTTTGGTGTGGAGAGAAGCAATTTTTAAAAAAGCTTTTTGGGCACCCCGCCTATTAACACAGAGATCAAATGTGCCATTAATCCACTGTTCTACAGATGGAACGATATGTGCCTTCTCATGGTGTAAAACAATTCCCATGAGCTATTTATTCAGCTCTGCTGGATCTAGAGTGTTTTGTAAGTGCCTTTTAAAGATATAAATTGCCTAGGATTCATTTGCTAAGTGAATATTTTAATGAGTCAGTCAAACTGAAATTAATATGCCTTCTACAGATTGAACCTCCTGTATCCAAAATGCATGGGACCAAAAGTTTTCTGTATTTCTGACTGTTTGTTTGTTTGTTTATTTATTTATTTATTGCTGGGGGGATGGACATTTGGAATACTAAACCTTATTGGGATGAGGTCCATTCATCTCGTTCATTTTCTACTTGTGTTTTGTGTAAGATGCAAGGCCAGAGAGAGATTGCGTATCTGTGAAATGGTGGGAATCCAAGTGTAGTGCTCAGAATGAATCCATGCCTCCTGCCATTTCACAAATCCTTTTTTTCTGCCACCAACCTCCTGCTGCCACTTTCAGTGTGGTGGCTGCAGTGCTCCTGTTTGTTCATCTTTTAGATCTTCTGTCTCCTTCTTTTTGCTGCCAGTCACCCCCTTCTGCCCTCAAGGTGACAGCTGTGGCACTCCTGATCTTCATCTCTCAAATCCTCAGTCTCTCTCTTTTTTGCCACCAGCCACCTGCTTCTGCCTTTGAGGCAATAGCTGTGATGCTTCTGCTCATTTGTCTCTCAGATCTGGGGAGCAAAAGTGGCAAAAAGTTTCAGTTTTTGGAAGTTTTCATATCTTGGATTTCCAGAAAATGGAGGCTCAACCTATATCATTAGTAGTAGAGCTTATGTACCTTCAGTGATTTCTGTGGTGAATATGACACCAAGAATGTAGACATTTCTTCCAGAGAGTGCTATCTATGCCAGTTTCTCCATGAAATCTGTTTCCAGAAGTGCTCTTCCTCTCTTCTTTTCTTCTACAGAGAAAATTTCTGCCTTACTGGAACTCTTTCAGTGAGTTCCTTTAGATGCTTCATCTATCTGAATTGACTGTTCCTGGTAATCATTCGGAAAGATCACATGGAGAAGATGTGAGCCAGCTTTGGATAAAGAAAAACAATGTCTTGAGTAATGGAAAATGAAACATATTCTGTACAATTGGCTTGTTTTAAAGCCTTTTCTTATTGACTTCACTAAGGGCACCCTCAGGAACACCATTTTTTATACTGCTATTACTTTATCTTCTTTGAACAATATGCATTCTTGAAGTGATTCAGGGGATATAAGAAAAGTGCAGGAGATCAAAGAACAAACCAAGTGCTGAAAGGTCCTTGTCATCAGAGGTTAAAGCATGGATGGGCTTCCTTTTTCTTTTCCCTTTTTACCTGCTGATTTATCAGTCACTAAGTATGTCTGTCAGTTGGCAGACATTAATTACAACATCCATTCTTCATTATGCCTTTTACTTTTGAGAATGTGCTGTGATCATTGACTGAAGACACAATCTTGTCAAAAGTTGCAACTTTTTTTATCCAGACCTGTTTGTTTTCAAAAAGAAAGTGTGGCAGAATGTAAATGTATGAGTGTTATTGTTTTGGGAAATATTCTTTCTATAGAAATCACTAAATGTGAATTAAAACCATAAGATGAGAACTGATAGGAACTGTCAAAGGCAGCATCTGTAAAAGTGTCTCCCTCACCCTATCTGCAATACGTAATAAAATTAACCTTAAATATGTTCTGATGTGATGCATTTCTTCACCTCAAGTCCATATCATCGTCTACCACTTGTTCAATACAGTATGTCTAGTTTTAAAATGAAAGTAAGAGGTTGTTGTCATAATGCTGGAATTTCAGTGACATGGCAGCAAATTCAGGAGCAGTGGCAGCAAAATAAGTGAGTGGGTGCACGTTTCCCTGCTCCTTATATACAGAGACAGCATGCCAATGAATCTCAGATGCTGGAAATTAAGATTGCCTTCATGCTGGATTAAAACTTGGCCACTGCTTAAAACAGAATGCTGTCCAATTCAGCAACAAGACTTTTTCTTTAAAAAAAAAAAAATGGAAATGAGACAACATGTGTATGAAAACCCTCATGCTTCTTTGAGGAACATCTATGAGATAAGATTAACAAAAATCTTATGTATGTCTCTTGTATATGTCTAATAAAGAATGCGTTCTATCTGTTTCCTTTTTGTAGATGAATACCTGTATTCTGGGACTGCCTCTGATTTCCTTGGCAAAGATACAGCTTTAACACGTTCTCTAGGCCCATCACAAGACCACCATTACATCAGGACTGATATTTCTGAACATTACTGGCTCAGTGGTAAGCAGCAAAGCATGCCACTACTGAATGTGTTACCTCCGTCTAACTGGTCTGTTTTAGCACATAGTATAGCTGTGTTTCAGTTACAGCCAGTGGCAATTTAGTTGTAGCTGCTGGTTGCCAGCATCAGTCTGGAATAAAAGTTGGAGTAAAGTCTGAATAAAAGCTGGAGTTGGTTCACTATCATGGAAGCTATCAGTATTCTTACCTATTTTCTGCTAGAGTTTAAGGCCTTCTGTTGGTACTCTGATAAACCTCTGGAAATCTAGGCAATTTTTTTCTTTATTCACTGCCATACCAGGAACAGTCCCATGTTCATAACATACATGCATGTACACAGCAATATCTCAGACATCACTAGCAAACTGCTGTTGAATTTGTGGGAACTCTGTGCAAGTTGCTGCTCCTGAGTACACAAGGAGCCTCCAGGACAGTTGATAGCTCTTGTTTAATATACTTAGAAAAATTCAATCTGGGACAGGTATGTTTGGAAAAGAAATCCCAAATTTCTGAGCTATCACCAATGTAGTTCCTTATTTCCAGGTTACTATTTTGTCAGTATTATACTGGCAGGGCCTGCTTTTTAGAAGGAAAAAGAACATGCTGAATCCATGTGTTTTGCCTCTAGGCAGAGCTGTAGATTCTTAAAGTTGAGTTGGCAAATAGATCTGATTACAAGGGCAGTCATAGTCAGTGTACCAGTGGGTGTGCAATGATACGCTGGTGGCTCCTATTTGCACATACACACTGGGAGTAATGAAATGAAACATGCTTCTTTGGGTAAATGAGGGCTCCAACTTTATCACTTTCAGGCTTAACAGAGATCTTCAATGTATCTTTGGAGCATGTGGAGCACTCTAGTTCCACAGGAGTCATCTTGTGACCTGTGACTTAGGCCATTTCTACCCTACACTGTTATATGCTATTATTCAACTCTCAACGGCCTATGGAATCCTGGGATTTGTAGTTTAGGGAGAGGCATTTAGAATTCTCAGCCAGAATTTTTGCCTCAGTAAACTGCAAAGCCCAGAATCCCACAGGATGTTGAAAGTGGAATAATAGCACTATAACAGTGTAGGGCAGAAATGGCCTTACTGTTAGAATTGCTGAGGAAGTTATCTTGAGTCCCTGCCTCTATTGATCCAAAGGCTCAGGATTTCCTGGCTTACTGTCCCAATGGTCTGGATATATGATCTCAGTTAGTGTCAGAAGACTTTTTTCTCCCCAGGCCCCAAAGCCATGACAAAGGTCCAGTCACTTCACAGGGATTTTGAGTGTCCTTTTGCTGTGACCAACTTACTTTCCCGATTATTGGCCTCCTCAGATCAAATGCTATGCTTCACATGTTGTAAACAGTGCACAGCAAATGAAAGTTAAAAAAAAAAAAAAGGACTCTCACCCAGTTGGGTTGATCTTACACAATTGACTGCTTCAGTACTACAACATGAGGGTGAGTAGGTTAGTGAGTGCAGCAGTCAGAAAGAAGGAGCAGCTATAAAACCTAGGGATACACAGTAATCCAGTAGTCTTAATGGATATTTTAGTTCTGCTGCTGTGGATAATAATCCCAATCCTATCTTTAAGTTTATCTAGTTTACTTTCTGCTAAAGAAAAAATGCAATCAGCAGCTTGATCAGCAACTCTGTCTAGTACTGCTTATGCAAGTGGTCCGTATGTTTACAAAAAGCCACATATCTGAATTTGTTCAAGTATTTTTGGATACAGAACTAATTGGTTCCTGAAGTTCCTTTAAAAATTATATCCAACACACTTCATATAGTATTTGTGGATGTCTGTGGAGTAGAGAAGCAGAAAATTCAAATAGTTTGCCTTTCTGTAAGAAAAAAAATAACTTCATATGAGTAATAATCATTAACTGTTCAGCTAGTAATCCAAATATAATTTGGAGAGGATATGTTTTAAAAAGAAACTGTGACTTTATTTGTTAAACAAACAAAAAAACCAGTTCTCTATATCAATCTGAAAAATTGGAAACAAACTCTCACCCCCTTAGATAGGATGTCTCTCTTCTGGTTCATAAAAATACAGATTCTGACTGTAAAAAGCAACTTTAAAGCCACTAAGGGAGCATTAAAAGAGTTTCTTAAATGGAAGCCGTGCTTTTTTTGTTCCTATTAAATTCTTGAAAAAAAAACAACACCCAACAGCTAATGGGCTTTTTAAAAACCCTGTATACATCCACTGCAGCAATAGCCAAAACCACACACATAGAAATAAAGATAATTTTACCACAAACTTCTAACTAAATGGTTAATTGTGTTCCTTTTTGGCCATTAATTGTTTTTTATATTGACGGTATAACATCCCAGAATTCTAGTTTGCTTTGTTTTTGTGATGGTTGAGTTAACCATAGCAACATGTTGACTTTTGAGCACTGTACAAAGGACTTTTGTTCATCTTGGCATCCTCAGCAAGACAATACTCTACTTTTCATATTCTTCTTCCCTGTCAATCTTCATATCTGTATGTTTACTGAAGCTCTGTCATGTACTCATTTTAACTGTAGCGTATGAGGCATACCTAATGTTCGTTAAGTGAACTCTGTTGTAGTGTAAACTAGGAATGGATGGCTCAAACTCAGCCCACATCAGTTTTTCAGCTGATCATTCGTATTATCTGTCCTCTTTCCACATTAATTCCCACACTTTTATTTCAATCTTGGCATAATCTGTGCGCGTTAAATCTCTAAGTTTAAGTGTAAAAATAATAGTAGCAGTTGCAATAAAATGATGATGATGATGATGATGATGATGATGATATAGTTGTTATTGTTCATTAATATCCTGTCTTTTTCCCAGTATTGGGATCTGAAACTTGCAAAGAGAAGAACATATGGAAAGTTATTAGTAACGCAATTAAACAATACCTAGAAATAGAATTCATTAAAACAAATTAGCTAAAAGACAAAAGATGAAATTCAGCAGAACACATCACAAACAGCATGTAATTATTATCCTCTTAGTCATTTGGATTTGATATATCTTTATGCTGTAAACTGGATCCTCAGGAAGTTGAAAATAATATCAGTTATAGATGCAGATCAAATGAAATTCTAGAATATCTTTAGTGTAAACCTGATTGAAATAAATGGAGGTGACTTTCGGGGAGCAGGTCCACCCCAGCAGCCTCATGGAATACTGGGATATGAGTCACTAGCTGAAGCAATTGGAAAGTGAAGCTAATTGTACAGGCAGTTGGGTTCCTTTCCTGGGCAACTATGCCTATTCATGGAAATGGAAAGCTAACAAATGCAGTTCCCATTCCTACTAGGGAACTGGCGATAACAGGTAGAATAAGGTAGAGGTCGAGTTGGAATAATTTGTATTTCTTTCCTGAAATGAAGGAGGGTCAAGAAGAAGGTCTTAGGCCAGTTGCTAATACCTTCTCCTGCACATCATGTTCTCTCTCCCATTGTTATAGGAACTGATAGACCTGATACATTATCTTTTTGGTATGAGTGCTATCAGAAAGCCATTCAGATCACACCAATGATACACAGATTTTTCAACAAGTCTCAGATCAGAATACATTTGGGGGAAAAATTATCAGTGCTGACTGTGTGTTTAACACATTGAAACAATTCTACATGCTGTGAAGACACTTAACAAAAGAAAAAAAATGTTTCACTAAGTATTTCATACTTTTTTTTCTCGAAAAATATGAATAGCCTTTATTGGAAGTGGATTTCTCCAACTATATCCATATGAAAAATCATACAAAGTAGTTTGATGTTATTCATGTTATTCACTTGATTCATATCTTGCTTGTCCACCAAGTACCTGGACTCTGGACAGTTTATGAAATAAAAATAGATACAATAGTCATAAAAACTTCTGAAAGATTACCATTACAATGTGGCAAAGCTATCTGTAGCCTTTAATATAAACTATCTGTTTATGTATAGATCTCATTGAGGGTTCCAGGCTCACTCAATTAACTTCAGTGCCAAGTTTTGTTTCCTTTTGTTTTTAAATATGGTTAAATCTGGACTTGGGTCTCAGTACTGGCTCCTGTGTCTGTTGTGTTCTTTCCATGCTCTGCTCTCTGTCTTACTGAAGCATCACTATTATATGCCATATGCAAGCAATGTTACTCTCAAAATCATTAAGTACTGCCACAATGACTTGTGGACTACTGCTTTCCTCCCTACCCTCTTAAATGATGCTGTGCCTCCTCAGCCTCCCAAATGTTATGTGACAACCCAGCTGTTGAGGGAACAATTTACTTTATTTATTTATTTATTTATTTATTTATTTATTGCTTGCTTGCTTGCTTGCTTGCTTGTTTGCGTATTCATTTATTTATATCCTGCCTTTCTCCCAATATGGGACTCAAGGCGGCTCATGATATGAGTAGAAATAAAATGCAATTAAAACAGTGGAGAATACATTTTTTTTAAAAAAAAATAAAAAATAAAACACACAAGCATACAACAAATCCCAGTCAAAAGACCCACAACACACAGTTAACAGTCAAAGACCTGGGCAAACAAAAAGGTCTTTGTCCACCTGTGTAAAGAGAACACAGAGGAGACCATCCTAACCTCCCATGAGAGGCAATTGCATAGTCTGGAAGGAGCACTGAGAAGGCTGTCTCTCATATCCTTACCAAGTGTGCCTGTAATGATGGTAGAACCCTCCCCCAATAGATCTTAAAACTCAAGCAGGCTCATATCACCAAATACATTGAATCATAGAGTTGGAAGAGACCCCAGGGGCCACCGAGTCCAACCCCTTGCTATGCAGGAACACCCAACAAAGCATTCCCAACAGATGGCCATCCAGCCTCTGCTTAAAAACCTCCAAAGAAGGAGACTCCACCATTCCTTTAGATAATCTGGATCCAAGCTGTATGTATTTTATTTCCATGTGAGGTTCCCATATGATTTTGTACCCTGGAATGATGAGAAAATAGAAGCAGCCAAATGATACTGAAGTGAGGCTAAACATGCCTCTTTTGTACTGACATTAGCCAATCGCATTAGCAATACCTACACATATGGGACTTCAATGTGCCTGAAATTTGAGACAATACTTCAAGTGAATATTTTTAGAATTTCTATACAATTTTATAAAAGTTGGAGAGATTCCCAAAGTTGTTCTCTCAATATAATCATGTTCTGCTCTGAATTCCAGATGCAATTTAAAATGGCATTTTGTTTGTATATTCAGTGTATTCCAGTGTTTAGAAACTGGCAGTTAGCAGTGTTCCAATTAAAAAAGAAACATAGATACATAAATATAGGCACATACCAACACATGATTAAACTTCTTTTTCTTCTTCTTTTGGCTCTGCTTGAAAAATGGTGCACACTTATATTCAGTAACTGAAAATTAAGTATTAAATTACCTGTTGGAATAAGACTTGTTTTACTTAGGATAAAATATCTGATTAAGAAGAATAGAGATTATTCTCTTTGCTAGGATGGAGGAGGGACACAATCAGGACTAAAATGTGTTCCAAAATGTTTGCCCCCTCCCACTTTGACCTTTCCACTTTTTGTTGTGTTATAATCTGGAATTGAACTTGATGTAGAGCCTTTCTGCACTACATTGTTACAGTGCTATTATTCCACTTTCAACCTCCAATGGAATCCTGGGGTTTGCAGTTTAGGGAAGGGCCTTTAGAATCCTCAGCCAGAGAGCTCTTTGGCTTCAGTAGACTACAAACCCCAGAATTCCACAGGATGTTGGAAATGGAATAATAGCACTATAACAGTGTAGTGCGGAAAGGCCCATTGTGGGAATTGTTGTTGCCACTTGAGACAATACTCAGTAGAAACAATTTTAGCAGCAGTTCAGCTGTGTACATCCTTGGGTAAGTGTCTATCAACTTATTGCACAAGAATCAAGTGCTAGTAGTTTCAATTCACTCCATTTCAGTTCTATATTATAAACAATGTAATGTGGAAAAAACAATTGTTTGTTTGTTTATTTATTTGATATACATCTTGCCTTTTTTCCTAAACAGGATTCAAGGCAATGCATATTTTTGCAGGGCTCTGTGGTATACAAAAGATCAAAGTTCAGTTCTGAGCATCCCTCATGAAAGGGATCTTAGTTAAGAAGGAACAGGGAAAAGATTGCTGCCTGAGAATGTGAGAGACCTGCTGCCAGTTGGAGTGGTTGTTTGTGAGACGAATGGCACAATAATCTGAGTCAACACAGGAAAGGGTCATATATAACAAGGACAACTACCTGTACCATCAGTGAGTTGTCTCAGCTGAGGTAGATCCCACCCAGACCTCAAAAAGATACAGAAGCAAGAGAGAAGAAATCTGGCCTACTTGCCAAGCCTGAGATTAACCCAGCTGGATGAGACATGACACCCCCTCTCAGACATTCCCCACTTTGTAAGCCAGGAACTCAATAGTTATTTCTGGCCTGTGTTGGCTGTCTGTCTCCCTATAGTTAACTCCTCTCAGGGCATCAGAGATGTTGGGAAACACCTCAGTTTGAATGAGCAAGTAGAGAGAGGCAGCCAGCCTAGGTGACATACTTCATCAGGCAGCACACACACACGCACATGATAGGTGCTGCTTGATCTGTTGATGCAGGCAGTGTATAGAAGAGTATTGGATGAGTGGTTCTGAGATGTCAGAGGATATATCTAGGAGCCATGCTACCTTTATGGCACTCCCTCAATCAACTGTCATTGGGTACAGTGGATGACACTCTCCCTTTGTCACAGATGAAGCACAATGAAGGACTGCCATTTAACTACCATACATGAAATCAGGGTGCCATCTTGTTCTGTGGCTCAAGCAGTGAAGTGTCTTTGACTGGCTTTATATGCGTGTGTTTCAGATTTTAAAACTTGCTTGCTATATATGATAGCAAGTCTGCTTAAATGAACAAATTGTTGCTATTTAACCTTTTAACAGTGTTATACTTTCCCTTCCTTTCTTTTCTGATGCGTCTTAGATTGTACTGAAATTTGAAATGTATAATGCTCAACTGTGGTTCAAAAAAAAAAAAAAATTCATGACTGGGAAGTGGGGAGTGTACAGTCCCACTGCTTGTTCACCATGGTTAAGGACCAGGAAATGAAAATACAGTTTTGAATACATTATTAATACATGGGACAATACAGTTATATGCTGTTACATTTGTTTGTATTCTGGATGTCTTCTAGGAGCAAAGTTTATTGGAATCTTCCCTATTCCGGATACATACAACCCAGATGATGACAAAATCTATTTCTTTTTCCGAGAAATTTCTCAAGACAGCAGCACCTCTGACAAAGCCATTCTTTCCAGAGTTGGCCGAGTTTGTAAGGTGAGCAGTGAGTACTTTTTCCAAACTGAACTCTATCATTTTGTTTCCTCAGTAAACATTAATTGCCCCAGGGAGGAAATAATTTCCTCCAAAGTACAGTCTAGGCAACATGTAATAATATGGATTACTAATGACGTCTAGAATTCTGTCAGATCGTCCTGCCCTGTTTGTTTGATAAGCTAGCTGATGTTTTTGAATTCCAGTATTTTTACAGTTGATAATGAAGTTAAATAGTAGCCAGTTTAATTACCAGTCACTGAGTAGTGAGAGTCTCATTCTACATTCACAAATCACCGCTATTCCAAACAAACTAATTTGGTCTTATTTTTGTAGTTCTCTGGCTTGAATTTATGTGGTTGCATTTCACAGAAATGGGTTGGCATTCATTGACCCATTTGCCATCTCCCATTCACATGTTTAAATTCCCAGAATTCCAGGGATTATGGGTTGCCTTGTAATTGTTTTGCCTGAAACAAAATGCATTGTAAATTCATCCACAATTTTTGACCACAGCCATAATATTAGCAATGGCTTAAAATCCTGAGGATAGTTTTTAGTTTAGTTTTTAGTAAGTCTCAAACAGAAGCATCCCATGCCATGTGAAAGGCCACTGCCAAAACTGAAGGAGTCCCCAAAGCAGTATGTAATATAGGATGGTTGTTGCTGAGGAGAAAAGGGTGAGTGTGCCTAATGCTGTTCTTTGAACACTGACCAATATTTGCAGTTGTTTTTTCTGCTAGAGGTGAATAAAATTCTATCAGGAGATTTTTTTCCTGAGAAAATGTCTCACTTTTTTAAAAATTATATCCCCTCCTAGCACCACCAAAAGAAGACCTTGTTCTTCTCAAAGAATATTACACACTACATACCTGTTTCACTGCTATGGATGGAAAGAATATTCATAACTATTAATTCCCAGGCTAAAAAATAATTGACAATTGGGAAACTCTATCAAGAAAAAAAATAGATGAGTGATAAATTTGAGCCATTTCTTGCTGGTATTCAAACACCCCAAAATGTTAGAGAGGAGCTATTCTGTGGAGAAAACATTTGGGTTTTGATAAAAAAAAACCCACTTGTTTTTCTCTGCAGAATAATTCCTCTACATTCCTTTGGGACATTCAAAGATGGGTAGAATACTTTTCATTTTCTGATGCAGTGGAAAGAAAACTATCATAACTTTTCATCCTTGAACTCAAGGACAACATGGTTGAGAATTTACATCTCTGTCCACCATGTACAGATTCAGAGCAATTCCTGTATTAAATCTCTCTAGCCTAACAGCCTGGATAATCATTTGCAGTTGTGTGGGTGGGTGGGAGCTTGTTCACTGGCCTGAGAATGAGCAGAACCTAAGCCTTGAAAGTTCAGGGGAAATAGTTAAATGATTTAACCAATTTGCCATCAGGACTCAAGGGATACTGCCTCTTTAGGTCAAATTTCTGTCAACATATTCTCCTTATACATGGTGATCTGAGGCTTCAAATGCCCAGTTACTGTTGCTTGCATTTCCTTCACATCAAGATTTATTTATTTTTTTAAAAAACCCTGCTTTTATTTACTATTTTGAAGCATGTTTCTTTCTTTCACTCCCCTGACCTAATATGGATTTACGTCATTTTTCATTCTGCATATCACCAAGGGGATAGAATTATAAATTGAGAGGAAGTTCTTTCAACATTCACAATCAGGCTGAAATGCATAATTTGTCATGACAAATGGCATTTCTGATATTTTCCTTTTTCAGGAAAAAAAAGTAGTTATCAGAAGCTTATCTGCAGTAGCTGGCATTTCTTATTCTGCTTGGGGAAAACTAGAATGTTCCCACTAATATCGAATGAAGTACAGTTAATGCCTTTGTTTTTGTTTTGTACTTTTGCCCTTGTGTTAGATTAGGTGAACAAAATGCAAGTTGGAAATGTTCCTGTATAAAGGACTCAAGTTTGAAAGCAAATACATACGCCATGCTATAAATTATTAATGGTTTGTGAACATTTAAAAGGGAATGTCCAAATCAGGATATTTATGGTCCAGTTACCTTTCACATTTGTCTGCCCATAAACATACACTGTTTTGTTTCTGTATTATATACTGCAAGTGAGAGTGTACATATATTATATCAACATCCATATTTTAGCATTTTTTTTCTGAGAATTGACCTTTTACAATGTGTTTTGATACATTTTTTGAACTGAAAACTTGGCCAGAACATTGGGAATGATGAAAGCCAGTTGATAACTAATTTCTAATCTCCACACATTGCTCTATGAAAGGCATGGCCAAACTATGGCCTGTGACCCGCATTTGACCCAAGGCTGACCCATAACCACGTGTGACCAAAGGTATTTTTGCACCCCCTCAGACTCCCCGTACAACAAAAAATTGAAGGACTGGGATTGAAAAATGTTTTGCCTGAAATAATAGAACCCACAGTCTTTGGAATAGATGCTATTGGCCATTTGCTACATTTTGAGGTATCCAGGTCCCTTACTTCTTTTGGCCTGTACAGGCTTCTTCTCTCTCCAAAACAGGCAATGATTGGGACAGAATCCCCATTCACATTTGTATTTTATAGACCTAAAAAAGTAAGGGGTTGGCTAGAATGCATAGAAGTGTAGTGAAATGTCCAGTGGTTGCTCCCAGTTTGGTGGTCACAGAGTGTGGCTTTCTGTAATTCTGTGAGGAACAGTTGCCTATCCCTAAGAAGTATGGTTTGTACTGGATTTGAATGTCCTGGTGTATTTTATTTTTTTTAAAAAAATACACATGCAGAAATGAGAACCTAGTTCTTCTATAGTTGTCACTCAAAATGAATACACATGTATATTTTGTGTGCCTTACTAACAGAGGCCTGAATCCAATGATGCCATTTTGTTGACAGATGCTAATGAAACAGTTTTCTTAGCAGAATGGAGAGACAGCAGTCCAGCCTAATTATGAGCATAGCCCTTTATTTGAAGAATTCATATTTCATCCTTGAATTTATGTCCCTGTAAGTTTCTCATAAACTGAGATATGGGAAACACAGGAGTGTAAGTAATACCCTTCAGTTTTCTTATTCCTGATGAGAAAGAGTTTTTTTTTTAACACATCAAAAACACACTATTTTTTTGCCCCTGTATGACACAAAATAGCAACCATTTCTTGTCCATATTTAGGTCTCCACAATTTGAGCAGTAACCTTATGTATGTAAAATTAGTTTGTTTCTCCATTGCTGGAAAAAGTAGACATGTGGAGCCCACTCAGAAAGACAGAGAGACCTATTCATATAAAAAGAGGGCATGCTTCAACTTTTAAAAATCTAAGGAACAAGGCAGGAGCAGTAGTAATCTACATAAAAATTTTAGTCTTTGCAACTTTTGTTTACACAGTTTGCAGAACTAAAGATCTTGTATATATGGAATGTGGAAGTAATGGGGAATTTGAGGAGGAGAATTATTCTTCTCATATACAAGAACAAGATATGTACACTTGTCTAAAAGGTATTTTAGCCTGCTCCATCATAGCGTGAATAATAACTGATGATTTTGTAGAGCTCATTCCCACAAACCTAGGTAATATCCCTTCCTAGTTTCACTTAGACACTGAAAATTGTACCTTTTTGGAATACAACTCCGATAATTCTTTAGCCCACATAGGCAGTCCACAAAGTAACTTTTCCAAACTCTAGTATCATTGGATCATTTTGTGGGATATTCAGGGTCTTTCAGGGAAACAAATTGGATAACTCTCATCTTTTAAGTAGCTGAGGCAGATATTGTTTTTTTTCCCCCTACTATTTTTTTTTTTTAAAGAAAACTTTGAAGTGATTTATCTGGCCACAGGCATCCGGTGTCATTTCTAGAGTTCAGATGCCTTAGAGATGGATATTACCTCATAATTATCCATGTGGATAATCATCTGAAAAGACCTCTGAGAGTAACGCATCATTCCCATCATTCTGTCAGTCTTTCTTAATGCTGACAGCCAACCAATCCTGTCTGATGTGTCAGCAAGGCTTTACGAAAAAAGAAGGAGAGAAAGAAATAAAGAAAGAGTCAATCAGACAGGCAGGCTTTGGCTATTATTTAGCTGGAAGGTAAAAGCCTCTCACAAAAGATCTTAGAATGTCCCAAGCAGCAATTCAGAGCTCCACACATAGACCCATGCTGAAAAATAAGAGTATCTGGGCCCATCTTTAGCCTTAGGTGCCCATTCCTGAGTTTAAACTAAGACGCAAGCAAATAGCAGTGAGCAACTGAGATTCTTAAAGTCTCTGTCGTTGGCTTACATGAAATACAGATATAAATCAGTTAAGGGAACAAACTTTGCCAGCCATTTTCACCCTTGCTGTATTCAAAATGTGATGGATCCATTTAAAATTAGTTACTGAGTAGGGCTTTCCTTGCCTAAGAAAACCCTGTGAAATTCACGGAATCACCCTAAGTCAACAGATGACTTGAACCCACATGTCCACATACATACATATGCACAACACAGGACTTTATTAAATTCCAAAGACTGATCTGTTGTTTTACTTGCTTTTCTTTCTAAAATTGGCTGTCTTATACATGAATCTAGCGTAATGCAAGGTAGAATAGTATCCATTACACAGTTGCATCCTAAGAGATCTTAGTACCATTAATGATCTCATGATACACTTGTGTGACAATATGGATTTCTTTATCCAATTTAAGACATTTTAGCATGCCAGTGTGAGCACTGCTAGACAAAGAGCATCAGTTCCTACTGACAGTTTTTACATTATTTTTTCTTTTCCTTTAATATGCTTGCTCTGTTCCTAGAACTTCTCTCTGATGTACGTGAGCAAAAGGAAAACATGTTACTTTAGTAGTCTGTCTGTCTGTCTGTCTGTCTGTTTTTTCTTTCTTTCTTTCTTTCTTTCTTTCTTTCTTTCTTTCTTTCTTTCTTTCTTTCTTTCTTTCTTTGGAAAAAAATTGAGACTGTGCCAGAAAATTTGTTTTTTTAAAAATGGTACACCCCAGGTTTCCAGTTCACATAGCATAGCATAGCATAGCATAGCATAGCATAGCATAGCAGCACGTTGGTACAGTTATAACTCTCTTGTCTTTCATGATTAAATCACACATGTGAGATTCTATCTTGTCTTTCTCCAACTGTTCTATTGAATAGCTTCTAATTTATAGTCTAATGTCTGCAACTTAATTTGGCCTATATAGTAGGTTAATCCCAATACCCTTTCAAATACCTTTAGATAAGGGGTGGGTGGGGACTCTCCCCTTCCAGGTCCAGTTGTCCTACAGTTTCCATCAGCCCTAGTTGGCATAGCCAGTTGTAAGAGATTGTTGGAATTGGAGTTGGAATTCAAAATAACTGGAAGGCCACAGTTGTTCACTCCTGCATCAAATGAAATTATATTAGAATTCAGAATCGTAATACCAAGACCTTTGGATGGTTACCAAAAGAACTTAACAACTTTTAATTTGAATAATGCAGTATTTTAAAAAAAACAATACAATGCACTGTATATAAATAAACCAAATACATATTTCTCATATCTGTTTAAGGAAGCAAGTGGAATTAATGAGAACTAGTTTAACAGGACAACGGATAATAGGAAGATGGGTGGGACAGGGTGATTCAAAAGGGATTGTAAATCAAGAGGAGTTTTCCCCTTTCTTTTTTCCTGATCTTCTGATCCCCCAGGCTCTACCCCAATGTGCCAAAATAGACAGGCATTAGTTGTTGGAAGATTTACATGAGTTTCTCCCAGTAAAGAGGAAGTAGAAATTTTAATCCCCTTACACATCTATTAATTTATGCCAGCACTGAGGCCATTTTACTTTCTGATCTGATCTTGCCCAGGAATGTTGTTGAATATGCAGACAAGAACATACTTCTTAATTATTTTTGTTCTCTGCTCACTGATCCAGAACCTGTCTTTTGACGAATGCCCTGTGCTAGATAACTTTGCCAAATAAGCACCCTTTTTCTAATGGCCTTTCCCACAGGCTTTTTACAGACAGCTCCTAGTGAGCTTTCAAAGCTGTGGATTTATGTTTTATATCAATTAAATACATTGAGAGATGGTATTTAGAAAAGCAGATGGTCACTGGAGTGATCTCATTTCCACGTCTGCTAACCCATAAACAGCTAAAGCAGGAAACATTCCTGTACAGATTTGCCAGATGTTACAGTTTGACTTGGATGGTTTGTGTTGTTTTTCCCATCAAGAATATCTATAGGGCAGTGTTTACTGTTAGGGCTTTGGATGTAGTAATATCTGGGAAATTGTGTTGTATATTTGTTTCAACTGCCATAGATTTGTTGGTCATTTCATAATGCAGACAAAGTCTTGCCAAACATAATAGCTTTTAAACCACTTTGATTTGAAGAGAGAGAGTGATACACATGTAGAAATCATTGTCCTGTAAGCATGCTTCACATAGTTAGTGCAAGGGAGAAGGGCTGCTTTTCAGCTAGACTCGGGAGCCTTGTTCAGGTCTTCCCACTGGGAGAAGGATTTCTTGACACAAAAGGGGAAAGGGGTACCTTTGCTACACCTCATTCTGCTGAATATGTTCTCTGCTATGTCAAAAGTACTGGATAATGCTAGTCACTTTGGCCAGAAACCCCAGAGATTCACAGTCTAAGGCCCTTTCCGCACCAGGATATTAGAACGGTGCAGAGCGACCTCCGACAGAGGTCGTCTGCACCGTGGAGTGGATTGGGGTGGACTACTTTTTTCTGCATACTTGAGGAAACACCAAAAAACACAAGAAACCATTATCTAATTTTGAGTGGTTCCATTTTAATTGCCAAATGTATGGCTACCCATCTGTCTGAGTTCAGTGTTGGAGAAAAGGTAGTGCTTATTAGAAACAAAATGAATTAAATATCAGGTTGATTTTTTTTCATTTCAGAAAACCTGATATGGGATGTCATTGAAATCATACTTCTAATTTTGATGTACATGTGCAATGTACAATATCTACATGTACAATGGGTCCTTTGTATCCTCTAGGATTTGGGTCCATGAGCCATCATTGATACCAGAATTTGTGGATGCTCAAGTCCCATTATGTTCAGTGATGCAGTAAAAATTCCAAACTCAACATTTGCTTTTTTGTGGGGGCATGTGTGATATTTTCAACCCGTGGTTGTTTTTATCTATGGATACAGTATTTGCAAATATGAAGGGCTGGCTACACACCAGTATGAGGTAGTGGTAAGAGTTCAGAGATATAGAATGGGATGTTCCATTTCATACTGTTCATTAGTCCAGGATAATCAAACTGTAGTCCATGGGTTACATTCAGGTCCTCCAACAAAGCTTTTGCAACGCCCAACCCCACCAGGGGCCTCTAATCCTATATTTCCATCATTTTATGGTGGAATCACTTCACAGTGGTCAGAGTCTGTAACATATGTGCTTCAAATAAATAAATAAATAAACAATCATCAGAAAACAGCAGCTGGAAATAACTTTCAATTTTGTTTGCACCTACTCATGAGCTAATTTTCAAGGGGGTGCAGCCTGAAGGGGCAAAAATTGTCCATGCAGCTTCCACAGGGCACTTCCCTGCACTAGATCCTGCTGTGTGTTGGAGATGCCACTAGCATGTGTCAGGGTTCACAAACACTCAAAAGTCACAGCAGGCATGCATTGTGGATTAAGCCTCTCCTGCTTCTTTGAGTCAGACAGGATTGCACAGTCTCCAGCTGTCCCAATTTGGCAGGGACAGTCCTGATTGTTCCTCTGTTGGTCACTTCTGAGCTGCCTTTAAAATGTCACAGTCCCTCTCTTGTTGTCCCAGTTTCTCCCTTTGTCCTCTAGTTACTTCAGTTGCCTCAAAGTGAGTACAAAGTGCAAAAGTTTGCAGACAATTAACCCAGCAGTGGAAAGAGGAGAGATGGGGTGGAGCTTTATCCTCCCTCAGCTAAAAACAAACCACTGGAATCTCTTTTGGCTTGTGTGTTCTTCCTCATTAATAACTTTTGCTGTCTTGACCACACTCTAATGTTGCTTGATCACATGTGCCCCAATTTTCATCTGCAAAATGTTGGAAGATACAATATTGCAGAGGCAGGGGTTTCGTAGTCTTTAGGTCACACAGTGTTTTGAGGCCTGGAGTACTCCTGAGCACCCCTGAGTTCCAGCATCATTGACAAATGTTGTGGCTTGCACAATTAGCATCAGGCCTTTTGTGCTACCAGGTCTTGTTTCAGATTACTGTGGGTGAAGTAGTTCTGTGAGACAGGGATGCCTAATTTCTGCTGTTCTGCATGGAAACTGTACCAAAATTGGATGCAATATGCTGCTGTTCTGAATGGATCCTGCTCCAAATCCAAATGTTTTCCTTTCCTTGAAATAATCTGTTTTGCCCTTTAACAATGGGCTTTTCTCAGATAAGTGTCACTCCAATCAAACTGGAAAATTAAGCGCATATTTACCTTTCAATGACCAGCCAGAAAACTGTAAACACTAAATGCAAGATACATAGTGAAGGAAGATAATGTGCTTGGAAAATAAGACTTTTTTCAGCACTTTAAGGGATCCTCTCTTCTAAAAACATGCTAAATATATCATCTAGTGTGGCCCTCAATTTATAAGAACTATTTGCCAGGGTTGCAGAAACTTATGGGTCCTTGCTTGCCAGTGATATTATCAATTTATAAATAATAATTTCTAGTTAACTTAGACTTTACATTCAAGATAATTAGAAATTAATTATAAACTTTAAAGGAATTAATTTCAGTGCAGGACCAGAAAGTTTGTTTGGATCCATCTTTATATATACCTACAGGATTGCCTCCTCCCATATAATCTGCCTCACACACTTGGGTTGTCTGAGGGACATTTACTTCAACCAGCCAAGACTAGACTGGCAATGGTCACTTAGAGGACTTTTTCTTCAGCTGCCCCTAGATTTTGGAATGGCCTGCTGGATGAGATTCAACAGCTATATATATGGTCTGAATTTAAAACTTCATTAAAGACCAGCCTCTTAATTATGAATTGTCTGTTTTGGGGTATTTGTATTATTATTTTTTTCTTTTAAGATGATGTGCATTTTAACTACATAGTAGTTTTAATTGATGTTCTTTTTTAACTGTTTTATGTCAATCTATTGTTGTTCCCTGGCTTGATCCATGGGAGAGGTGGGCAACAAATTACTATTACTACTACTGTTATCATCATCGTCGTCGTCGTCGTTATATATGCTATTCCTGATTCATGATGAAGTTAGAAGGTGTAAATCATTTTTAAATCTCAAGCTGAGAACTTTGTCTCTGTGAAAATGATGTTGGAGTGAGTGTAGAAAGCAGTAGCATGAATAATCCAGAGTAGCCCAATAAGTATTTCACAGATCTGAATTAGATGGTTGAGCATAAACATGATGGGGAAAAAAAATAGAAAGTACATATCAGTCTACATTCACTGTCGTTCATGCTTACTGCAATTATTGGTACCAGGCAAAAAGCAGAAACCATTTGCAAAAGATTGCCATGAAACCACTGCTTTTTGTAAACACTTGAATATAATGAATAAACAAGAACACACTGGTACAAGAAAAAGTACTGTCACCATTTGTCTATTCATCCTCTCCCTGAGTTAAGACAGAGTTGGATCCAGATTTGAAGCTAACCTCTGCACAGTGCCCTGTCCTACTTCCTATCTCAGTGAGTCTGATTACAGCAGCATCACAACTCCCAGTGAAGTCAGGCAAATGTGAGCCGTCATTTTAATTTCCCATGCTGCCCTGATGTATTACTCCCTCACTGTGAGAGATTGAAACTGTGACTATAGGGGAGGAGGTGGAGCCAGTAATCTTGATACTGGTGGCTATCAAAAGATGCCATATTCTAGTGTCATGCCTGAGTTAAAAAGCACAACCGTTTAAATGATTTCCATGTTAATCTGTCACAGCCAAAACAAGAAAGAATCCAGTGACATTTTAAAGACTAATACATTTTGTTTAGTATATGTTTTCATGGAATTCAGCCCACTTCATCATATGCATCTGATGAACTGTTGCTGCAGTTCATAAAAGTTTATGTCAAATAAAATGTTTTAGTCTTAAGGCGTCATTAGGGTGTTTATTATTTTAATGATGGAACAACCTTTTCCAAAGCCTTTTCTTGGGTGTTTAATAAGTATAACCTTTCTTTTATAAACTAGGACATTTTTTACATACATACACTTTAGTTTCATTCCCCAACTACAGTCAACAGATATATATGTTCCTTCCTTCTCTATGTAATCTATGTTTTCTGTCCATCAGTGGTTCACTCACTCATCACATCACACATCCATCATGCTCAAGTCTCACAGTTTCAGTAGTTATTTTTAAAATGGGAGAAGAAGAGGGTGAAAATGAATATGAATGAGCTTGGCCTGAGAATTTTCCAGCAGTGGAGTAAAAATCTAATGCCTTTTGTAAAGCTACCCTGACATTGAGTGTGAAGGTAAGCTGTGTGGTTTTCTACATCATATAAAAGGAGGCATCTGTGAACACACAGAAATTGTGCCTTAAGTATTATATCTGGACCCCCTCAAAATTCATTCCTCTCACTAGGAATGTCCACATATCCTCTCTTCATAGGAATAATCTTTTAAGAATCATCCTAAAGATATTTCTGAAGTGTGGGCTTAAATTAGACGATTTGGAACGGCACCAAAGATAACTGAGAAAACAAAATTCCAGATATGATGTTTTAAGTATTTTCTAATCTGGGACCTAGGTTTTCCACAAGTCCTACCATTCTATGGATCTCCTGTTAGAAAATTATAGGTCTTTAAGGGGGAAAAAAAAAACAGTAGTGGGAAGTCCATGAGGTTTTCTCTCACACAATTCAAACAAAAGCTTTTTGCAGACACTATTTAGCATTTTCAGTCAACTTTTTTTAAAAAATTCCCCATCACTTCTTGTTGTGTGCACTGCTGTAAAATGCCTTATCTGTACAATAATTGATATTAAGAAATGATAAATTTCAATAAAAACAATTTTAAAAGTGAGCTAGAGGCCACTTATTTTTGTAAATATTTCCCAACTACAATTTTTATTGTTTCCTACATCCAACATTCTGTTCCTGTTTTTGCTAGATGGCAATATGGCTTGAATTACTTCATTTTCTGTTAAACCAAAAGCTGTCAGGGCAGCAATGTTATTATTCCATAGTTTATTGACTCTGGGTATCATCTAGATTCATCTTGTCCTGGGCTGCTACATTTTGCCATAATAGTCAAAAGAATACATCATGCTTTTGGTGAAAAAATTTTTGTTTATTTTTTTTGATAAAAATGTACCAAAATTCACAAAATTCTCAAAGTCTCATCTTTGAGACAAAAAAAAATGTGTTTAAAGAATGTGAATGTAGGGCCCTTTCCACAGCTTACTGGATCCCGGTGGTATCCTGTGGGGATCGTGGTAGGGCCTCTCCTGGGGGGGGGAAGCATGATAGGAGCATTCCCCTCTGCACTGGTTGCCTCCATGAATGGAGGAAGTGCGATGCCACTGCCTCTTCCGTAGTACAGCACAGCCAGGCACTGTCCCAGACTGCACTGGGGTAGGAAGTACAGCCATTGCAGTTCCAGGACCTCCACACCTAAGGTAGGTACAGGAAGGCGGAGGGAGGGCTGCATGATCACCAGGATTTACTGCATGATCACACTGCCTGGGGACAGAAGAATGACAGGACCCAGACAACATTGTGCATAAGTGTTTTCTGGAACCCATCCTTCTCCAATCCTCAATGCAGACAGACAACGTCCTGCAGAAAGGGCCTAGAGGAAGGCAAAATTGAGGGATTTATTCATCCAGTTCCATGACTTAAGAGTGGATGGCAATTAAAAAAAAGTGCTTTAAATCCCTATACAATGAGCTATTTTTGTCTGGAGAATTAAAGCTACTATTATTTTTCCAGATAGGTTCCATATCTTCATGTTAGCTACATGGAAAGCAGATAATTTGTCCATCCTGCATCTTGACAGAGTGTTCACTTCCACAGAGAATTCTGCCTAAATAGATCACATACCTAGAGTTTTCACTGCTTATTTGATCAGAGCCCATCTTTCATTTTTGTGTTTTTGTACTAGCAAACTTATCCCTTTGTATTAGACACTACTCTAACAATAATAGCCAAAAAATAAAAAAAATAAAAAATAAAAACATCCTGTTAACAATGCACAATTTGCTCATTGTAGTAGGACCTTTGTTTTCTTGCATGAAATAATTGTAAGCAATGATAGGTTTAGCAAGACCAAGTACTATTACTGGGGAACAACAAATGTAACGGTGCATTTAAAATAAGTAACCGTATGGAACAGATAATTGGAAAGACTGTCCTTATAGTTTTTCATCCCATAGCAGCTCAGCCAATTTATTAAAGCTGATTGAAATACTTTCTATAGCATAACCCTATTGTAGCTGGGGGAACTGAATTCTTTTTGGTGGTGTTATCAGCATACTTATGAATGCATGACAGGTCAAGAGATATTTATGATGCCAGCTTCTTTCTTTCTGATTTCTAGTTATTTCCTGCTGCTCCTGCCAGGAATTCACTTTGATCGATGCTTTTGCATAACTTGCCATAGGCACTAATTAATAAGCAACTTCTTCAAATTCCACTTGTTGTCTGGTTTGACTTATGCAGCTGTTGGACATAATTACTGTTTTTAAAGTTTAATGCATTTGCATTTCCTCATGTCCTCCAGCTTGATTGATGTCCACAATAAGCTATGCTTTCAGCTGGTCTTTTTCTTGATATATGTCATCTTTACTTACAGTAGATTTAGAAATGGCAAGTTGCAGATGTTCTCTTCCATTTTTTTCTGGCATGTGTTCCTTTTTTTCATGAATTACAAAGTATACATTTTGTATCTTGCAGACAATTTCCTCATGCTGTATGACTAGTATAGAGGCAGCTTCTGCTGTAACACCAAAGTAGGAAGTATAAAAATTTCTGTACTTTTTCTCCCCATGTTTCTTGGCTGTGTCCAAAATAGGGGAGATGCATTTATTCCCTATTGGGAATAGAGTAATTTCTCTCAGTACCAGCGTAAAGACACATTTTGCTACAAACACTTTCTGTTCAAAAGTGTAAGACTAGGGTACTACTATTCAATTACTTCATCTTCTTAAGTCTGGATAAATAATTTCCACAGTTTTCTTGCTGCTGTGGGAAAAAACCAAATATTTCTGTGCACTACTTGCTTTGTATTCCCACATCCCAAAATGTTCAGGAAATTATTCTGCATAAAAATACATTTGTTATTTTGCATGGGAATTTATTTTGGGAGGGGTGCAGAAAACACTGCTTCCAGGCAGTAATGTGTTTTTGTGCAAGATTTCTGTTTTCTATTCAAGAAGCAGCCATCTTGCCCAGCAAAAAAATCTTGCACAATAAAAATCCTGCACAGAAAACAGCCGTCTTGCACAACAAAACCACATGGCTGTGTGTGTGTGAAAAGTTTGCTTCTTTGCACAAGATTATTGTGTGTGTGGGGGGGGGGTTATACACACGTACAAAACTTTTTCAGGATTTGTGAATATTAGATGCACACTGCACATTGTTCTCCCTGCTCTCTTGCTTATCTTGACTGTCTTTCTCAAGTGTCAGTAAACACATTTTCAACTAGCAAAGGAATAATGGTGAACATTCTTTCTATCCCCAGTGTTAAGTGTATGTAATACAGAGCGAGGAACATCTACCATCACTTGCCATCACTCTTTAAACCAGGGAGAAAAAAATAGCAGATCATAGTGTCAAATCTATCTCTCCTGGGATTCTGACCTGGCCTTCTGGAGCTCTCTATGTGATTATGCACTTTTCCCTATGACAAAATTATTTGATCATTTGGTGACTTCTGTGTGCGTGTATGTACGCAGACATGCACCACTCTAAAAGGTTGCAATGCCTTTCCTAAGGCTTCATTACTAGATAAGAATTATGCTAATTTATTGAGTCCCACCATTTTTGGGCTGCCCATTGCAGGAAACTGCTCCTGAGAACCCTAGTATTGAGTCCAGTCTTTTAGGTGAGTTCCTCATTCTTGATTTAAACCAGTGGTTCCCAGATTTTGATCCTCCAGATATTTTGAACTTTGGCTCCAAGAATCCCCAACCATTTGCCAAGCTGACTGTCTTCTGGGAGTTGAAGTCCAAAACACTTTGAGAGACAAAGTTTGGGAACCATAATTTAAATAGAAGAGAAAGAGAGCAGTTGTCTGGTCATTTGTTCCATGCCTGTCTGCTTGAGCAGTTGGAGCAGCAGAGCAGGCAGCTCCTGTACATAGACCGAGTCCAGGCCAGCTGAAGAGAGGGTTTAGGGAATGGTTTCCAAATCCAAATTTTAAAAATGATGTTCATTCCTTTTGCACTTTTTTTTTTCTGTGTGGAAAATCAGGATACAAATAAATAAATAGCAGTTGCTGAGGACACAGTCTTCAGTAGCCAAAAGTCTTGCTAAACTTCTCATATTCAGAAAATTGTGATTGCCAGAGACATTTAACGGAGGGGGGAGTGAGGGAGGTGAGTCCATTTTATGATAACGAAATATAACAGCACATTGAATTTCAGGGCTGCATTATTTTTTTTATATAGCCATATGTTTCTAAATATCATTGTAGTATCTGATAGCTGCAACACTTACATAACTATGGGCTAGACAGCTAAAATATTAAAATGTGATTACTGTGAAAGCAGTATTTTTCCCCCTTAGGCAGTTATATGTGATTTTTCTCCCCAGCTATAATTGCCAAGTATGAGCATAAGCGGAGAGATTATGAACTGTATCTGATGATCTACAAGATAGTTATATTGTCTTTCTAGTATTCCATTCGTTGCAATAGTTGTCACCATCTCCAAAAGGATAGCAATGTTAGTTCTTGTCATAATAAATTTGCTGATCTTAAATGTGCCACAAAACTGTTTGTTGTTATTTAGGGGTCCTCGGTCAGGGATATAATTACCTTTAATTTCTTTGCTTCTCTATTTTAAGGGGGGAAACATCAGAAAACATTCTAGTTTTCCATGTGGTTATAGCATTCCTTTTGAATGATTTTCCAGAGTAAAATCTTTGCCTTGCATTTGGCAGTCTCCCCATTCCTCTCTCTAACACCCAGGTGGGAATAGCCTTTTTATAGGCATTTCCTTATAGGTACCATGGAAAGAGTCAGATCAAGGTGAAGTTTGTTTGCTGATTCAGTTTAAGAGATTACTAAGCTGTAGGTGCTTGTTAAATTGTTATTTATAGTGAAAAGTAAACTTTTCTTTAGTAAAGTATCTTTCTTAAGCAAGAAGCAAGGTTTATTGTAAACATCACTAACAAGTTTGAGATTCTTCAGCAATAGGCGAGATCCTCGGTACATATAAATCAGTTAAAAATTATGGATTGGCTATAAAGTTCAGTGTCAGTGTAAAGCATGTGTAAAATACCCTTACTTTTACTTTCCTTTAAATTGTCCATTTACCTTCCTGCAGATGAATGAATGTAGCTGACAAAAGTCAGTGAGAATTTTGTTTAGTTCCGCTTTGATGAGAACTTACTTTCTTCCCATATATGATGTAAAAAAAGATCTAGAGATTCAAACAGTTCAGATAAACAGATTTAAACAGTTCAGCTAAACTGACAGACCCATCCATAAATGTTATTGTTGTTGCTGTTAGTTATCACTCTTAGAAACACAGAAGTATTTCCAGGAATAAAAAGACAGGTTTTTTAAAAAGGAGATAAGGTCAATTTTTTTAAAAAAAAAAACACCCGTTTTTACTATGTTTAGCAGAACCAAACTAAAGTATGGAGGAAAAAAAACTTCTACACTTGAAGTTTATTGTAACTGTTACATAATATATTTGATGATGCTACCATGTTGAAGTGAATGCTTTGGGGAAATTAAAAAGAAATAGTAGTGTATACCGAATTTGCTTGTCTTCAAGTTAGTACTTTTGATAATCCTGTGATAAATCTCTTAAGAAGATATTGTCTGACTACAATAAAAGATAACAGATTCTGGGAGAATATTAAATATCTTTTGGGGGGAAACAGTTGAAATAAATTAATCAAAACTATTTGAAAAACAGGAAATATTGACATTGAAGGTAAAACTGATAAAAGTCAGCCAACCACTATTTCCAGAAAGTTACCTGTACTAGCCTGTTTTATGAAAAAATAAGTGTTATGGCACCTTACACTTACTGCATTTATTCTGGCAGATGCTCCAACATTGATGACATTTTCTATATATCAGTGAGAATTAATGCTATCATTAATTAATCATTAACAGTAAAGTGATTGAGAATGTGCTGTCAGCTTTTTTTAAAAAAAATGCCTTTTTTTCTGTTTGTTTTTCTGTCAGTTGATAATATTTCTTTTATTTTAGTGGTGCTGCATAATTATCCTAAACTTTTCTTGACATGAAAGTACCTGATTTTCTTCTTTCTTTGTAAAATATGAAAAAATAGGATAAAGGATTTCTCATAGATCCATAGGTTATATCCCACTAGTTTTAATGTTATAGGGCTTTAAAGCTTAAAGAGCTTTTGGATAAAAATCTTTTAAAATTTTGTTCTCACACACAAGAACAAATAATTTTACTATTTTTCTCTTCACTCCAATAAAGTCATAGAGCTGCACTGTTTTCAAAAACTGTTCACAGTTCAGAAATTATTCTGTGCAAAAAAAAAAAAGAATTTTCATAAAAAATATTGTCTGCACAGAAAACATGTCTTTACATAAAGCTCCTTGCATACAGAACAATGCTTTCTGTCTAGGAATGTTGTTTTCTGCACAGAAAATGTGCTTTTTGTGTAAAAATGTTTTGTGGCAACCCCCCCCCCAAAAAAAACCCTGTTTTCTGTATAGAAATGTTATTTTCTGCAGAGAAAATGTTATTTTCATCCCTGGAATATAACTAGAACTGGGGAGATTCTCACCTGTCTAGGATTGACTTCCCTATCCTTAACTTCTTCTCCCATACCATTCAGTAAGAAGTCCAGTTGGAAGAGTTAGAACTGATTTACTCTAGCAGCGAAGAGTATTTGCTAAAGCAGCAGTGAAAATTCCATGCCCGGAAGGAGGCAGCATGAGGTGATTTAGCTGGGGGCACAGACCTGGTGGTAGCAACAATTGGTAGCCCTATGGGTGTGAGAAGCATGCTGTATTTCTTATCTGCTACCCAAATAACATGACTCAAGGTTGCAGGTTGCACCAGCTCTATGTTCATAGCTATTTTAAGTTGCTTACATAAAAATCTTCCTTCTGTCCAGAAGAAACTGAATAACTGACTTTCTTTTTTAATCAGAATGATATGGGAGGTCAACGTAGTCTGATAAACAAGTGGACAACATTCCTGAAAGCAAGATTAGTTTGCTCAATTCCTGGTCCAGAGGGAGCGGATACATATTTTGATGAGCTGCGTAAGTGATTTTAAGCTTCAATTATTATCTTTTGGACTTAATTCCAGAAGAATTAAAAGAAATATGGACCCTTCATCCGCTTTCCAAAGTAGGTGGATAAATAATACAAGAGATTATTCATAGTTTTCCTTTTAAAAAAATATGCAGAAGAAAATAAAAAAGTGTACAGAATAAATATGTTAATTAAGGCAAACTTTGAGTGGCACAGCCTTTTTTTAAAGATAATTCATAACAGGTTATAGTTTCCTAAAATATATCTAAAGAATTAGAGTTTTAGCCTCCTCTTATATGGAAGTGTCCACCTGTGTGGAGGTTCACTACTTCAGTGAAACCAAAGTAAGGTTCAGTTACTGGACAAGGATGAGTCATTGTGAATCATGCAGATGTGGCTTACTTGGGGGAAATGGTAGCAATAGATATTGTTATCCCACATACTGTTTTACCTACTCATCCAATGTCTTTTTTTCAGTTCAAAGATAAAGGACACTCTTTGGAGTTTAAAATAATTCTGAGTCATATAATGATAGTTTAAATGTTACATTGTAAATATTCCTAACCAATTTAGGAGATATTTGTGTTCTGCTATCTCCAAACATAAGGATGCAGCATTTTTTGGACTTTGAACTATGACTGATTCTTCAAGAAGGTGTTCACAGAAGGAATTCAATTGATTATATATTTTTTATTTTTTTTTCTGTTTCTGACAGAAACAGGATGTACCAATGTGGATCCTGAGTAACTGGTCTATATACATATAGCCCATGGATGGACAAAATGTGGCCCCCCACAGCTGCATTTGTGACCTCTACAGCTCCTGGGGTCATTTTTCCCCTTTTTTCTCTCTCTCAAACTGCCCTCTAGGAAGCCAGGAATGCCCCCCAAACATGTTAAGAATGTCTCCACATCCACTAGAGTGCTCTTGAGAGAAAAAAATGATAGATTTTTTTTCTTTTTTTAATGGGAGGAGGTGCAGTGTGGAGTGTGATCTTCCTAAGTGTCCCAGGTGGGGGTGGGGCTGATATGACAGCCTAGACTTTTACATTTGCCTAGCCATGATAAAGGCCAGTGTATGTCCAGTGTGTAACTTTTGTTGTCCTTTGACAATGAGAGTCAGCGTAGATTTGTGGTTTGACTTTTGGGTTAGGACTCTTGTAGTGTTATTTTTGTTGTTTGCCTTCAAGTTGTTTCCAACTTATGGCACACCTAAGTCAAATCTTTCACAGGATTTTCTGGGGCTGAGAGTGTGTGACACACCCAAGGTCAGCCAGTAGGTTTCTGTGACCAAGCAGGGGAGTCCTATGAGCCAGCATGGTGCAATTCAGTGCTCAAACCACTACACCATGCTGGCTCCTAGGACTCTGGTAGGCCAGCTATGGAAACTCACCAGATGACCCTGCACAAGTCTTACTCTCACACCCTAAGAGGAAGACAATGGCAAACCTCTTCTTAATAAATATTGCCAAGAAAATGCCATGCTAGGTTCACAGTAAGTCAGAGTTGACTCGAAGGCACACAGTAATAACTGCATTCTGCTATTGAAGGGATTGAACATGCATTTTATGCCTTTCTAGATTATATGTATGTAGAGACATGGACACACAGAATGACTAGATATAGGTACAGATATGGATCTCTCTCTCTCTCTCTCTCTCTCTCTTTCTTTCTTTCTCTCTCTCTTGGTGGAATGGGACAGTTAGTGAGATATAGTCATAATTATGCATGGGAAAATAGTAAACTCTGTGCATAAGCAACTAAAAAAAGAAGAGATGTGGCTTTCTTTTCGGACATATCAAAAACATTACAGATAGAGAAAAAGTATGATGAATAAAAAAAGATCTGTTAACTTTAAAAACAACCTATTCTCTATTGCAGAAGATATATTTCTACTTTCCACAAGAGATGAAAGAAATCCTATGGTGTATGGCGTCTTCACCACTACAAGGTATATTGAAGGCTTTAAATGTCTGTATGTAAACCAAAAACCAAGCTTCTTGAATAAACCTGGCTGGGCTGTCCTACAATGCTAGGCCCAGATTGTATTACTATAAATATTATTTTACCTTCTTGCAGCAACCTCATAAGGAAAGAGTAGAAAGAGAAGCAGTGGCTTGCTCACTGCCACCTAGTGAGAACCAATCGGTATGGTGACTGTAGTGTTCCATTTAGATGTGGGAGATCAAGGTTCACATCCAATCCTCAGCTGGGAAGCTCACTGTGTGGCCATGGACAAGGCACGTACTCCTAGCTTAATGTACCTCACAGACTTGTTTTGAAGTTCAAACTCAATTCTGAGCTCCACATGGGAAAGGCAAGTTACAAATATAGCATATGGCCAACTTCCAAGCACAGCGTTCCGTTTAGTATTTCAGACCAGCTTTCATACTGGATCCCTTCTGTTCTGCAAAATTTAAACAAAAGTCCTCTCAGCTAGGCCTTTGGGGGTTATACAAACTAATATGCCAGGACTTCAGCACAGTTCACCAAAGTTTGCCCTATCATAAGAATCCCTTTAAGATAAACAAGATTTTTATACAGCTTGGTAAACTATTACCTTAAATTGCTAGTCACCAAAATGCTTTGAAGGAAGACCCTTTGAGATGAAACTTGATGGAAAGCAGAGTTCTGTCACACACAGATCTCATTCGCAGTTGTCTTCTCTCTGGGGGTACGGTTAGGAATGGAAAGATGTAACATCACTGAACCAGTAATGGATTTGGTTCCTGTTTGTTTGTGTTCCTTATTTTCAGGACCAACCATAATGTTAGGCAGAGTGGAGTAGCTAGAATAGAGAGACAGTGAGGATAGGATGATAGGAAGCTGCTTAACCCTGGGCCCTTTCACAGTAGAATATTGTAGCACTATGATTCCATTTTGACTGGCAAGGCTTCATTGTTTGGAAGTGGATGAGGCACCAGAGAAACTCTCTGGCACAGGCTGCTGATTATCCCTTCCTAAACTGTAAATCCCAGGACACTATAGGAAGTTAATATGGAATCATAGTGCTATAACTATAAAAAGTGAAAGGGCCCTCTTTCTGCTCCATATACTTGTATGCCCAAATGGTTCCCTACCATCCACAAGCTGTTTTTTCTCCACATAGGGCAACAGATGCATGGGGGGGGCATCAGAGATGATAAAATAGCTGACGATTATGTGGAGAAAATAGTAGGAAGGCTAACAGCTAAGCAACTCTCCCCCTACACCCATTGCTATGCTTCTCCTTTTTGGTTATTGTTAGTGTTGGGCAAATCAACCTGTTTCTAGCCAGTTTCTGCACACACGTTTATCCATAAATCTATCCCATCCTGCTTCTGATTTGTTTCTTTTTTCAAAAAAATAAATCTGAAGGAAAATCTGCAGGATCAGGCCAATCCAGAATATACAAAGTTTATATTCCTTAAGCATTTCTACATTCATTTTTTTTTAAAAAAAGTCAGGAGAGTGCTCACAATAATTTTTCTCCTGTATTGTCTGACTTTGGAATGAGTGATCTTATCAAGTCTGTGCCGAACTTACTTAATGATGTGCTTCTCTTTTTCTAGCTCTGTGTTCAAGGGCTCTGCTATTTGTGTGTACAGCATGACTGACATTCGAGCAGTTTTCAATGGGCATTATGCCCATAAGGAGAGTGTTGACCATCGCTGGGTCCAATATGATGGACGGATACCATACCCCAGGCCTGGTACGGTAGGTGTCATCTCCTCTCCATAATTTATTCCTCTCTATAAACTTTTTCCATAAATGTTTCATTTGGCTGAATGAATAACTTGTAGTTTCCTTCCAGGAGATTTTAAATTATCCCTTCATCCCTTCCTCATGTTGACAGTTCATGTTCCTGCTGACTTTTTTTTTTTAAAAAAAAAACTTGTATAAAAAGTTCTTCCTCTTCTCTGAGATAGCAGTTGCCAGACTGCCTATTTCCTGCATATCTCTCAAATGCTTGTCTTCTGGTCTTTGGCTGCATTTCTGTGAGGAGAATAGGATTATTTTTGAGACACCAGCACCTCATTCAATGGGCTTTTTTTGTTTGTGAAGCATTAATTTACAACTGTGGATGTTTTAGCCTTTTCAGCTCTATTAAAATATTACTGTCTCTATTTATGATAGTTTCCTTAGGTGTAAGTATTAAATTTGATCCTTTGTTGTAATAAATTGCTTCAGAATATCATAAGTTAGTACCTCTTATCGTTTTCTAACCTACGGTAATGAACATGTGAATCATAGGAGGAAAAGAATTGTCCTTATTCTAAGATAAACATCTAGTTCTTGGAATGTTAACATTATAGACATCTGTCCCAAAGACTTCAGCTGGAATACTATACACACAGACATTGCTGAGCCAGTTGTAAAGGTTTAGGATTAGGCACCACTACCAATGCCTGTCCTCAGGTGGAACTCTCTTATCCCAACTGATCTGCTCACATAGCAGTTTGGCAGAAGAGCAGCTCATATAGCTAAGATCTGCCTGCAGGAGAAGCAAAAAAGTGGCAGAGGAATGGCAGCTATCAATAGCCCTAGAATGTGAGGGATTTAAATATTATCAATAGCCCTAGAATGTGAGGGTTTTGAATTCAGCATCTCTGCAGCTATCCCTCTGTTGGCTTACTTAGCACTTGACCATCTTTGCCAGTGGACTCCTTCATCATTGGGAATCCTTGTTATAGTCGAAAATGGAATTAATCCACATGAAATAAACTAAAACTTATTGCATCAACATCCAGTGCTTCACCTTGAGAATGGCTTGGTCCTTGGTGTGTGAACCAGCTAGTGCAGAACATTCACAGCCACCTGACATGTTCATCTATGTGTTCACCATTGTTTTTCTCAGCACCAACTCTACCACTTAAAAGCCCCCAATCCTATATGAAATGAGAAAAGGGGGAGACAGCAGCACCAGCAAAGGTAGTGACAGGGGCTCCAACTCCTTGAGAGAATGTCACATTTCTGTCAAGAATAGTATGGGGATACAAATGCCCATGTAACTGGCAAGAAAGTGATGGTAATCATGTCAGTTTCTCTTTGACAGAAATGGATGTTATTAATGTAATGCTTCCACAAGAATGTTGGGATGTGTGGTCCTTAGGCCTTCCTTGTTGGAGACATGACACTCTGGTGACTTCTAGATAGCTACAGTCCTTTCCAAAGCCTTTATTGCTATTTTCTCCTACCATCCTGGCTTGAGATAGGATTTGACAGTCTTAGGAAGACATTTTAGGAAAGAAATGACAGTAAAGGCGACAACATTTGTGTCTGATGATCTGTTTACAAACGATCGATCCAAAGTTGTTTAACCAAAACCTCTTTTTAACTACGTGTGACATCTCTGGTGAACATGCAGATGGGCCATTAGATTGTCATCCTAAACATACAGATTGCAAGTGAGATCCAGTGGTAGCAGTGGGACTTTCTTGTAGTTCAGTATGCATAGGATTGCAAAATTTAAAATGGAACCTTAAGACCTCATTGTCCACAAGAATTCCTCTTCCTCCTCCAATTCTTCTCTTCCTCTACTGTCACCATGGTAACTGGGTGAATATGCTCCAAAAAATTTTTATTGGACTCCAAGAACTAAGCAAGAAACTCAGGATGGTTCTAGAAACACTGGGTGGTAAATATTAATGGGCTTCCATGCTAGGTTGTATTTCAGGAGGGGTAGCAGTTCCATAGTACACCATACTAATGGAGACATTCGGAGCTTATGAGATCTGATTAATAAGAGATGATACAGATTCTGTCTCTCTGTGTGTTTGTGTGTGTATGTGTGTGTATGTGAGAGAGAAGGATGTAGAGATACAGCTGGTCACAAATAACATTTATGCAGCCTACTGAGAAATTAAAACCAAATCCTGCATCAAGTGAGAATAATAGAACTACACAAGGCAGAAAATTCCTCCTTGTGTTAGCTTCTCAAGCAGCTGGTAATGTATTAAGTACAACAAACAAATGTGCTGTGAAATGTCGTTTCTTTCATGTGTAATTGCCAGAGATGCAGTTGGCTTCCTCAAGGCATTTTTAACACTCTTATACAGAAGCAAAAGATTTTCTGTTTGGTTCTGCTGGCTTTATCTCCTAAGTAAACCATGCCACTTAGTGCATGTGCTATGAAATATCATATTGATATTCAAACTTGAGGGAACATATTTTCTGTGGCACTCCTGTGTCAAAGAGAAACTCCTACTTAACAAGGCCTGATACAGATTACATGTTGCCCAGTGATACTAGTGCACAGCTTACTATACTCTTGTATGCTCCCTGAACCATCATTTAAGCGCCCTCTGGTGTTAACTTCAGAGGCCATTGCTGATGCAAAGTACTGTATAGAACTGTGTAACATCTCTCCTTGGGGCTGATACTTATGCAGCCTCATGGCCGTCAGTACAAATGTTTCATTTTCTTTCCAGGGCTAAGATCTATTTGGATTCCTGTCCCTGGAAAGTAGATACAGAAACTAATGTACATGATAGTGATGGGCTAGTAGTATCATGGCCAAAATTTGTCTTAAATGATTAATTGTGCAAATGGAAATATGAGTCCTACTGAAGGGAAAGTAACCCTGATAGTCTTCTAAACTTAGATATGAATTCCAGTACATATCCTGATGTATATCTAGCTACTATTTTTCTCAAAAATTTTAAACCAAGTTTCTGTGGATCCAGCTGCTAATAGTGTTTTCACTCAATAAGAATGGAACATAAAAGTGATAGAGTTGGACAAAAAGAAAATTCATAATAATTTTTGAAATCATTAGAAAACAACCTGTCTACATCAGAAACCTAATCTGGCAGATTTTGAAATACACTGGAATTTTGTTTTTTATTTTATATCCCATTTTTCTCTTAATGAAGGATGCAGGCTGCTTATAACATGAATTAAAACAGAATACAGCTAAAAACCCAGTCAGTTATGAACAAGTAAAACAAATAACCTATCATATTAGAACAGGGTTCTCCAGCAGCCAGTTAGTAGCCTAAAGCCTGTTGGAATGAAAAGATCTTTGCATATCAGTGGATGGAGAACACCGAAGGGGCCAGTCTAGCTTCCCATGGCTGAACTTTCCCTAGGCGCCAAAATGACTTGACTGAGGCAATTGTCCTTTGGACATATCATGAAGCAACAGTGGAAAACACAATAATGCTTGATAAAGTAGAAAAAAATAAGATGAAAGAGAGACTGCATTATATGTGGATAATGCAAGGAGGCCACAGTTGTAGGTTTGTAAAAGCTCAGCAGGCTAGGTCATGGCTGGGTTTCTCATAGGTCTCTCACTGATTGGATCTCCATAAGTGAAAGCCAACCTGATATGGCAAATTGCAACAGCAAATATCTATCCGTATGTCCCTGCTTTGGATCCCAGACTACCTTTATGGTTCTGAATGAATCCTTCTTGGTAGCACTGTAACAAACTGCTTTGTGTGAACTTAAAGACAAAACTGCCTCTTTTTAGTACTGTGATGATGTTCCTGTGAAGAAGGGATGAGGCCTTGCTAGGTGGTTCTGCCCCAAGTCACATGTTTAAACTCTCATTTCTACAGTGGCATATGCTATGTGCGTGAGCTGTACGTTCCTTCTCCCCTCCCCCCCAATTGTGCACAGAACTTTTACAATAAAGATTTATCTACATTTATTTTGCTCTTGCATATGAGAACAAAAAAATTAAAAAGTTTTTTCCCTTATAGATGAGATGATTGGAATTGTTTGCATGTTTTTTCACATTTCTAATTTTTGTTATTGTTGCTGCTGTCTAAACCAACCCAACCCTTGGTTTTCAGCAGGATATCAGGACATATCAAGAAACCTTTTCCCATAATGGACAAGAAAATCTACTGGTATTCTTTGTGTCCTTAGTTTGCATGCAGAGTTGCTTGTAGAAATGCACCCTTCACTGGGTGCAATTACGTGCAATGCTGTTCCTCCTTTACATTCATTTCTGTATTTCATGAGTGGTTCTGATTCATATTCTTATTTTGGTAGGAAAATTTATCTCCTATCTCTCCCACACACTTGTCTTTTTCCTCTTTGAGCCAGCAGGTGGAATAAATGATCATTCCACCCAAGCAGATGTGAACAGCAGCAAAAAAAAGTTACCTCCCACTCTCCTCCATTCTGTCTGACTCTCTGGCTGCTCTAATGTTTTAAACATTTGCAAACGGCCTTCAAGTTCCTGACATGTTATTTTGTGACTAATTCTGGCACTGCCCAGGTTCCTTCTATAGAGTTGTGTTCAGACTTTTCCTTGATCTTTCTAGTGCAACTGGCCAGTTTTAGTTAAGAAAAATATTTCACTGTTTGTTTGTTTTTGTTAAACAAACCTCCTTCTCTCCATCCTCCCTTAACATATTCTTTGTTTTTTCTCTCTTCTATATGAATCATGACTAATTAAATAGCAGTTTTTTGGAACACCGTAAATCATGTTGGCTTTCATGCTTGCTAGTCATTTCAAGGTCATTTAACTAACTTTGTTGGAGCTCTATATTTCTCAAAATTCTCTTTTCTGAGTTTTTCTTTCTGTCAACAGCATAAAATGTGCTGGAGGGGAAAATGATACAGCATGTTTAATGCAAACCCAAACGGAGGGTGCAGTGCAAACGTCAAACAAAGTTGTAGCTGATTCCAGATGCCACCTGAACTAACAGTTTGGCTCAGCACAGGATCAGGCATCAACCAAGAGAGGCCAAGCCTCTTTTACAAAAATATTTCTTTTTGCAGGGAAAAAAAAGGAAGAGAAAGATTGGTCCTGGACCAGCTTGCTTCCTGACTATTTTCCTTGTGTGTGTAACCAGCTCTCTGGTGACTGAAATTCACCAGAGTTTAGTGCAGGCCTATCTTTCTTACATTTCTCTGAAGATTTCTGATGGATATGTCTTGATTTTTTTAAGGCAGACATCCCACTGTTTCCAAGAAATCATACAGCAGTTTAAACATTCAGTAAAATCAAGGAAAATAAGGTTATCCTTGTTGTTCACCATGTCATACTAAACCCCACCTCCCAGTACCTAAGCATATTGGAGAGGACAGTACAGCATAGCCTCTTCTTACTCTGGCATTCAGTTTTCTACATGCTGGAATGTGCTGGTTTGCTTTTATAAGCATGCATTTTAATGTATAAGAAACTCATACCTATAGCCTGAAGTGGTATAGTCTGGGAAAAGCTTTACTGTACAGTTAAATGAATGTATAAACTGTCTCACAGTTTTGCTGTAGTGTAAGGCCAAAGGCTATCAGGAAGCACTGGAGCTGCAGGGTTCCAACAAAGAAGGAGGGCTGTCATTGGAACACTGAGGTCAGGAATCTCAAATTACCTAACTGCATCACTACATATATAAAGGTCTGTTTGCAAAATCTGTCAAGTATTCTTCAGAAAACATCACTTGTAGGAATACTTCTGTGTGCTGATGGCCTGATCTTTCATTCTCTTGCTGTACAGTCATTTTGGCATATATTGCAGGAAACTTTGCAAAATTATGGCCCGCACATGGGTGTTGTTTCCCATGTGAGGACTGTAACATTTGAATTGAATTGATAATTAGATATGTGATTGGTGTTTTCCTTCTCTGCGTACTTGTGTAAGTCAGAGCATGAGTTGGGATATCTTGATTATATACCCTGTCCCTTGAAAAGCTTATGTGATCTGCGTCCAACTTGGCCAGCCTTTAAAAAGAATTTTAAAAAGAGCATCTCTGCAGATAACCAAAGAACTTGCCCATCTCTTTCTAGGGCAAGGAGCTTCATAGAGATGTTTGTATTCTTTTTTAGGGGTGGGGGAGAACCCTGTTTTTGAGATGAGTGCTGCTGCCTCTGATCAGTCAGAGAATATGCCTCAACTCAAGTAGTTAATTTCTCCAAAAGAAGAGTGATAGTTCAGACAACTGGATGTTTTATCACAGATAATAGGAAACTCAGAAGCACATCTGGTTTTATGGTAGTATGCAATCAGTGGTCGATTATGAGCAATTAGTGGTGACAAACCCACATCTCTACAGTCTTTGAGCAATGGGTGAAAATGTGGGTGTCCTTTGGAATGCTGTGTATGCAAAATATTTGCAAGCAGGATAGGACTCTGATAAAACACCAGGTGTGAATTCTGAGATGTCCATCTTGGGAATGTCTCCTCGTGTCATTTTCTCAATTCTTTATGAGGGCAGTAACTGTTCATATGCAAAAAAAGAGGAATCATCTGTGTTGTGCATAGGCACATGTGCACATTTGTGCATATACGCACACATCCTCTTTACTCACATATATGTGGGCTTTTTAGATTGCTTCCTGTATATAATCTGGACCTGGAAAATGTCCAAGATAGTCTCTTTCTCTTTTTGTATGTTTTCAGCTTAATTATTGGCATTAATGGAGGACTGTCCTGTGGCCAATTTGTTTCCATCTTTCTGGGGATAATTTGGAATGCTTTCTCTTATGTGACATGTGATTATATTTTAAAAACATACACATATACACTGTTTATAGTAATGCTTTATGCAGCTATAGAATTGCTCTATCTACTTATAGAACGTTTAGAGAATCACCATTATCTTACCTACTCTTTCATGAAGTGGAGAGCAGAATTCTTATTTATTTTAATTTTACTTATGGACTACTTTTCTTCTCACATTGGACCCAAGGGAGCTTATAACAACGTGAAAACAAAATACAGCTAGTGACTGGGTGATAAAAAGTTAGAACACAATTAGACTAGATGTCATATTAAATGTGTCATGAATTTTAAGGGCTGTAAAATCATTTAAAAGCATAATACTAAAGATGATAATACAGTACATAGACACTATAAAAAGACTCTCTGCAAGAACTTAACCATCCAAGGCCAGTTTAAATGAAAATAACTTTCCCTGCTGGCAAGAGGAGAGTAGAGAGGGGCCAACTTAACCTCCTGTTGAAGAGAATTCCACAGCCTGAGAGCAGCCACTGAGGAGACTCTTCTCATCAGAAGGGCCTATAACGTTGATGGGACCCAGGGACATTCCTCCACTGAGGATCTTAAGACTCGTGTGAATTCACATAGGAAGATAAAGTTTTTCAGACAGTCTGGACCTAAGTCCCATATTGTTTTATGGTCATAACCAGCTCTTTGAAGCTGTTCTAACAAAGGGATTACATGTTCCCAGTAACTAGGGGACCTGCTGAATTTTCTGAATAGTTGTCAAGGCCAACTCCACGTTGAGGACATTACAGTAATCCAAACACAATGTAATCAAGGCATGTGTCTCTATAGACTGTGGCACATGCCTTGTGTCAGAGAAAAAATACTAACATCCCAGGGGCTTTGCATTAAAACAAGCATGCAGGTGGACATCTAAAACCTTCCACACTATACTTAGAGCATCTCTCCCCATTTGTTCTTTCAGGCAGAGAGAGAGTTTTCCTCTTACTATTTGTTTTAGAGTGAGAAGTTTCAACTCTTTAGTGTGGATTTCTATGAAGAAAAGGAGGAGAGGAAGCCACAAAGGTAGTAAGACTAGTCACCCCTGCATGGCATGACATTTCCTGGATCTCATGGCCCAGTATTGTAGTTGCAGGCTGACACTACTTTTAGCAGGGCAAAAATGTCCTGCCCTCCCTGTACTGTCAGTAAAGGAGGAAAAAGGCTCTTCTTGGAAACTGAATGTTGGACTGGGTGTCATTTTGTTTTATCCAGAAGAGCTCAGTCTTCCTCTGGTGCAACATGAGTGATTTTTACAGTACTAGGCATGCCTTCTCAGTAGTGTCATTCTCTTGTGTGTTTTTGTGGTCAGGATTTGGCATTAGGCAGTGAACATTAAAGCCCATTTGAGACTAGGAGGAGATTTCTGGTCTCACATCCTGACATTTATCAAGACATGAACTCAGAGTCTGATGAGAGGGAGTAGAGGCACCTCATTGGCTTGTGGTGTCACCACATAGACCCATGCTATGTCATAGTTGTTACTTGGAAAGGACGCTTGAGGCTGCAGAACTTATACTGTCACTTTGGGTGGAGGAAAATGGTTTTAACAGCTGTTACTTACTGACTCAAAACACAGTAGAAACTCTATATTCCATTCCTTTACTTTGAATTAACTGTGAGACTGTTAATAGATGATTGTTGAAACAGTTGGCTTTGCCAGCTATAACAATATAATTTATCCCAACAGTTAGGCTTTCCTGGTCCAAAACTAGTGAAGCTATGCATACCAACAGACTTTTCCCTCACAGATGTGCCCCTATTTTCTGGTCTTTCAGTTGTAATTGTGAGCAAAGAAATGATGGAGTCATTGTCCTTTTCTCCCGGAGGGAGAAAAAAAATCCCAGTTTCACAGGGCTGGACTTCACCAGTAATATTGTCACTAGCATAGCTCCTTCCTCCCTCTCTTCCTTCCTCCCTCTCTTCCCTAAGTGTTCTTTAGTTTTACACAGTACGATTGTAAGTGAAAGTAGGAACCACTGTGTTGGCAGCCTCTTCACCTTTTTGCATGCTTCAGCTATTGTTGCAAGGTGATAATGGCATCCACAATAAGAAATGGTGGGAGCTATTTAGGTATTCTGCAAAGTGGACTATTTCTAATAGGATGAGAATGAAAAAAAGTCACAGGATATTTTCTCAGAAAACTGTAATCTAGAAGTGCCAGCTCACTCCAAACCCTGACTCTAGTATGCATGTGTATCAGTGAAGTTACCTGGACACAAAATGCTGGTGTATTGTTTTCTTTCTCCACTCCCCACTAAGTCTCCTCTCTAGTTAATGAATATTGCTGAAATGTTGATTTTCAGATATTCTGTGATGACTACAGAACTAGAACCTTTGAAAAGTAAAACATTTTGTGAAATTTTCTTAAACTATGGATCTTATGGCAATCCAGTGAGTGATGGTTCTGGCAATGATTTTATATCAAGAATAGCCAAGAGAGAAAACGAGAGAGGGAGGAGAATTTATTTTTCATCTGTTAAGTGAGGGAGAAGCAAGAGCTTGCTTGCAAAAGATTCCATTTTGAGGTAATAATCTCTTGAATTTCCTCACACTGTGGCGTTATTACAGTGTTGGATTTATTGCAGGATGAGATAAAACTAAGGAGACCAACTCAGAAAGAACTGAGAGTTCCTGGTACACTTTTCCATTTTGAGCCACATTCTGAGAAAACTCAGTAGGAGGCACCAAAATTGTGAGACAGAAGAACGAGGCAAATTTTTCTAACGTGCCAGTAGCTGTCAACATAAGGCCTTCCATGTAAACATTCAGTTACACAGAGGGCCAATTTGTGTGTTTCTTCCCCTCTCCCCCACATCCTGTGCACACAAATTCTGAGGAAAAGAAATTTCATGGATGGAGCCTCTGCTTTGATCTTAGTGGTGAATGTTGGCACTCTCACCATTTAACCACTGTGCTGTTTCTGTGGTGATGCAGATGGATATATGAACTGAGGGGTGGGAGTATAAAATGATTTCTTTCCATAGAAATTTCCATAAAGGAAAATAAGACTGGAGCAAGTTGAAGAGAAATCTTCTGTAATTTTGAATATTCCAATTAGGAATTTCAGAACCTGTTTAGCTGATACTAGTATCTTTACTGACAGTCTCTGCCTGACAGCACTCCCATTACTGCCAGTACAACAGTTTTCTTCATCCATAAAAGAATAGTAACTATGAAGGAGATAAGGGGATGCTCACACTGGATCCATCCTAAGGATGTGAATATCAATGCCAGTTTTGTTGGATTTCTCTGAATCCCACCTGCTTTTTCTTCCTGTCTTTTTTTTTTTTTTGCTTCTGGATATAAGATTTGGTGAGTTCTTCCCTTGCATAAGGTTTCTTGCAAAACAATGTACACCTCTCTTAAGCACTTTCATATTTTCAAGTCTTACAAAATCTTTCTGAAGGATAAAATGCACATAAGACAGTGTGCCTATCTCAAAATTGCAATAGCTAAAATATCAGTTTTAAAAAATGCAGAAACATGCTTTAGTCAATGAAGAAAAGTCATGCAAATTAAGTAAACTGCAAATTAATTAGCAAATTAGGAAAAAAATGCAGGTAGGATTTGGAAAAACGTCAGCACAGAGTTCCTGTTGCATTCTCTAGTACTTTAACATTTTTATAGTGCACGAATAGAATTAATATCATCATTGAAAATTGGACTTTAGCCTGAGAACCTTCCACATCAGTCCTAAAATGTATAAGGAAATAATTTCAGTTGTTTCAGTGGGTTTACTTCTAAGTAGTTTAGGATTAAAGAGTGGTTTTTCAATGAATCACCTTTCTGTCACTCTGCCCTAATTCAGATTATTTTCTTACTGGGAGATGTAGTGAGTATGGCCTCTGCTGCCAGATAGATGGTTTTAGAATCCCTTGTTGCCGTCATAGGCAAATGCTAACAGCTATTCAGTTGCACAGAAAGCGTTAATTTATTTTTAATAGGACCTGCTAGATAGTTTCACTTTAGCCTGGTAGTTCAATGCTGGAAATGGACCGGGAGAGTGAACTTTTATGTTATCAAATGGCTTATATTATTCTCATAACTACTATGGTAGGAAGTAGGCCATGCCTCTGCACTTCGATTTCTTTGCTTTACTTTTGGCAATATGTAAAACTTATGAGTATCTCTTCCATAGGTCTCACTCTGGGGAAATGGACCCCTGTCCAGGAAACCTGTTAGCTAGCCCTCAAGGTGTGAAGTGTCAGCCATAAGATAGATTGGGTAGAATTAATTTCTTAGGGGCTCAAGTCTACACTTTGGTGGGAGGATGCTAGATCTCATTAGCTAAAGCACTGTGATGGTTTTTTTACTGTAATGTATCTTCTACTGCGTCATTTATCACCAATAAAATTTATCTTACAGCAGTGATAATTGTCAGTTTTTAGTACCAAGCAAAGTCTTGTGAGGACCTGCAACTGAAACCACTTCCAGCTCAGAATAGAGAGAAGCTGTGAGTAAGGTGGTAATGATGCACATTTCTACCCTGTCCACTGTGCAAATCTACTGTGCCTCCCAACCCATATATGTAACACATATAAACCTGAATCTTAAAATAGATTTGTAATGGAAAAACAACAACAACAGTAATTTCATTCGCTGTGTAATGGCATTTATGCCAGAATGCCCTACATAAATGGTTCACTCATATTAGACATCCAAAGGTACTCTAGTTGTGAGAAGATTGCCCAAAGCAGTTTAGGTACTCTGTTAATTCTCACAATAAAATTAATAGTTGTCAAAAAGCTGAATTTGTTATCTATACTGAATTCTTAAAGTATAAGCCTATGCAAAAGGCTATTTGCTACAGCTGTAGAAATTTATTCCCCTTTCCAGTCCCTATCAGAAAGAAGTTCCTGATCAAGTGCTGAATCTCTGCTTGTACTTTTGAGAAGTGGCACCTTGCCATAGAATTACCTAAGTGCCTTTCGGCAATTCATAGTGTCATCTGGGTATTGAAAATGGACACAAACAACAGAGAAGATTCGGTCCAGTTCCTGGCTTAGTATCTCGCATGCATAATGTTCTCTGAAGAGAGCCAAATCTGAAGTGCTGAAAATTGTCCAAAACCCTGAATCCCTAACTAAATTTAAGTTCACGATAACTGCCAAATGGCATATTTGGTATTGAAAGAATGCGCTCATAGATTATTACCTCTGGTTTCTGTTTAGAAGATCTGTGTCACCCAGGGAATTTCCATACCTAAAAGAAGCATCTTAAACACATTATAAATTGTCTGTTTGTTAGATAGGAGAGGCCCTCTTTCACAGATTATGTTATAGCTCCACCTGGCAGGAAATACAGGAATTAACCAGTTAGTATGAGAGGATTAAGACTAAAATTCTGGAAACATTTATATCCACTGGGACCACAGATAAGTGGTTTCAGCATTGTGGTGCATGTTTAGCTATAATGCTTCCTTAAAGGGATGGTAGCCATCAACTGGATGGAATAGGATTTCTCATTGTGGTATGCATATTGCTTATTTTTCATGGAACATCGAAGAACTGCAGAGTTGTTGTTTTTTAAAAAACACAAGCATGATTCATTTTATCTTATAAATTAAATCCTTCCTTCCTGATGCTATGTAGTATTATCTTTTCCATAGTATTAAGTATATATATATGTTTAGGATTCAGTCCACAACCTTGATGTCTCCCAACCTTAATCATGACTCTGAGAAATGGGGACATTAAAGAATTGTACCGCAGACATGCTACATGTGCCAATCTCAGGTTTTTGTTTTCTTTTGTTTTGCTTTTCTGGAATGTTAGTTAGCATCTCCTGATCACATCTCCCATTCAAAAGGAATGTCTTGTGTAGCAAAACTGTGCTTATCTCACCTAATTATCCTAGAATTAATTGCATTTGCTTCCTTCACAGCATCATTGTTCTCATAGCAGAAAATAATCTTATGCTTGGCCAGATAGTGCCTGGCTGTCCAGATGATAATGGACATAATTCCAATGTTGTCCCAAACTTTAGTCACAGTAAGGAGCTGTAGAATCTGCTTACTTTTTTCCTTCTCTCAAAGATGCATTAAGCAGAATTATACTGTCAATTCAGATCACCAGTAGTTGCAGCCAGAGTTCCATGCAAGAGCCCTCTCCTTCCCAAACATACATACATGAAGAGGAACATGTAGGGGCTGGAGTGCTCATGGCACCAGGGGCCTCAAGGTTAAAAACTGACTTACAAACTTGTTCATCGGAATATGTTCCCAAAATCAGTGGTAACTTCTATATAGGAGTATTTGAGGTTTGTGCCCAGGGGTTTTGAGAGGTAAATCATGGGACCTAATGTGGCCCACATTAAATCATTTGAACCAGGGCTGAGGAACCTGTGTATTATTATTTAGAAATTGTGAGAGACTTCCTGTTTTCATGGAGTACCTGAATTTGTTCATCTGCTCATATATAGAGGTCCCTTTACAGTGGCCCATGCTCACTGAATGAATGCCGAAGATAGAGACACAGGTGACATTGAGCAGGTGGGGTCAGTGACCCACATGATATTGAGGGGGTCAAGCTATTGACTTGGGTGACATTGTGACACAGTTATTAGAGAGGCCTTGTTTTCCATTAATCATATGGAACCAACTCTATTTGTAAAACACATAATGAAGGCTTGTCTGTTAATTTGATTCAAATATATAAATGAGGACAAACTTCTAGATGAGACTGAAACCTTAGCCTTTGGAAAAGATTTTAAAAAAAATCAGCAAACATATCCATGGCTGTATTTTGTGGTACCGATGGTCACAATGTATGATCCTTTAACACGTTATTCCGTGTGGGTAACTTTTAGAAATACTACAAAAACAATGCCAATGATCAGAAGGCTTATATCACATAGAACCAGTATGAATTTCAAAAAACAAACAGTATCTATAGTAGTGGAACATTTGCTGCATTTAAGCTTCTCCCTTGCTACTTTTCTTCTCTCCAAATCTCTGTTTGTGTTTTTTTTTTGATATTTTGAGTAAAGAAATTTAAAAACTGATATTTTATAAGGGATTGCCAACTTGTCTCTTTATGGAATTCATACCAGTTCAACAGCATATTGCAACATGTGCAAGTCTGTGCTGATAGATATGTTGTTGTTCTGTGTCTTCAGGTTGTTTCTGACTTATGGTGACCCTAAATCGAGCTTAGCGTGGGTTTTCTTGGAAAAATTTGTTCAGAGGCAGTTTGCCATTGCCATCCTCTGGAATTCAGTTTAAAAATATGAACCCCACTCCATGTTTGAGATAACCGAGACTTGATAGATATTGTGCATCTATACCATTGACCCATTTTGTAGGTCAAAACTGTAACAGGGTCAAAGAAGCCACACAGAAAGGAACTGATGCCAGCTGAATTAGCTTCATTGCTCTTTATTCCCAGTTACTGTGTTCTAGATTGTGATTTTAATAATCATTTTCTTGCATTGCTTTTATCCTTACAAAATTGACTACACATCTCCTTTTAAATAATATTTATTATGATGCTATCTTATTATGATGGCCTGTGGCCAAGAGCAGTAAAAGCAAATGAACCCAACTCAACAATCTTTTATGTGCTGTCTCCCTATCAGTGATTATCTTTTATGGTATGTATGGCCACACTCTTTGCTGGAAATCTTCCACCATAGACAATTCTTTATGTCTTTTGAGAGCTGGGGTAATAGGAATTATTGCAATGTGATTTAATACAGTGAATCTGCATTTGTTCTAATGCTTTGCAGAGAGGTAGTCATGTTTGTTGCAGCAAAACCAAAAAAGAGTCTCTTGGCACTCTAAAGACTAATAACTGCATAATGACATAAGTTTTTCTGGACCACAAGCCAGTTCATCAAAACAGTATTGTTTTGCCTGTAATAGTCACAAGAGGGCAGTGTGTATTAACAATTGGGGGTAGGGACTAGTTAACAAGCACATTGAGCATCTGCCTTGACTAAATCCAGATCAAGGAGACAATTAGCTTATATGCCAACCGCCTGCTCTTAAACATTTTCTACCTGCAGTGTCAGATTTGCAGCCTTGAAATGCTGGGCATGGCTTATGTAATGCACTGCTGTTTGATTAAGGCTGAGAGGAAAAACTTAATAATCCATTTACATCATTTTAGCTCAGCCTGCTGATTATGACAACAGTATTAGGATATGAACTCTGACGTTAAGCACAGTTCCTCTAGGTTTCCGATACATCCAACCCAAAATTCTACATGATGCAAACAAGAATTTGGAAAGCTAAATTTTTAGGCTTTTGTTTCTTGCTATTTCCTGGTACCTAGTACTTTTCAAGAAGGCCCATTGATTTGCTGATCATCATCCCATTGCCCATGTTAGTGTTTAACATGAAAAAAAAATCCCTTTTAATAAGAATACTAGACTCTTCAGTCTTACATGAGTAATTTTTCTGCTCAGTGGAGTGCACATTCACGAGTGATAGCTGATATAGCTAGGTATTCATCTTCTGTGAGTTCTCTTCTAAAGTCCTTAGCTGCCAATTGTAACCACCTAAGGGCAAATGATGAAACCAACTGATAAGGCAAGGTCAACTTATTGTGATGATAGTGTGACAAAGGTGATTGTGGAAAAAGACGGTTCCTATCTCCACATAATGGCAGTTTTCTGTGGAGGTTTTTCCAATATATCTGAATGTATCACCAGTTGTGTGAAGGGTATGTATGTGTGTTTATGTATGTATTTAGAAATGAGACACAATGAATGTGTTTCAAAAATGTAAGATAGGTAAAGTATAGCTAGAAAATAATAGGGCCATTCATATGTCAATGTAGGGTTGTAGTCCAAGGACAGGCAATGCCAGTAGGGATGGGGAGCCATGTTTCTTCCCCTGAAATCCTTCTGATGCCACATGGATAACCTCCAAAATGGAAAACCCAGAGATCTACTTCTAGTTTTTTAAAACAGGCACATTTGAGGTTAACTAGTGTGTGTATTAGTGTAGTGTAGCGAGTAAAACTTTGAAACTTTGCCCACTGTGAAACTTTGTTACTGAGAGAGACAATTCACCTTTTTGGTTGGGAGGGCAGAAGATGGAAGTCTGGGGGAGTCAGAGTGGATGTTGGCAGCCACAGAAACAAGTGTGCCCCCCTCTCCAATTTAAATGAGTGTTAGGTTCATATGAACACACAAAAACCTGAGGTGGGTTGAACAGAGGCTGATTAGTGCATCTGGTTACAAAACATTGAGGATCTCCATGTGAGTATGTGTGTCTCTCTATACACCACACACATGATAAGTGAAGGGAAAACCCTAATGAAACACAGACACACCTTTCTGTTTTCTATCTTTCTATTTCTTTTATGTTCCTTTGTTTTCTGGTCTTCCTCATTACTTCTCTCTTCTCTTAAAGGATTACGATTCCTGGAAAATGAAAAGGTCATAAAAATAATAGTTGTTCCACTGGTGAAACACAGATTGAAGGACTGAGTTAAATATAACCTATATACCTGTAACAAGTTACTGGAGGGTAACAAGGTTGTTGCAAAGTCGTAATTTCAAAAGTAATTTAATAAAAATGAAGTTTTTTTTCCTAGTTCCTTTTAATATTTAATTTTAAAAGCTATCTTTAGAAGCATTCTGACAAAAGAAAGTTGTGTGCCACTTACTTATCAATCATAGGAGTCTTTTTAAAATGAAAAAGATCAACAGAAGATAATAGGAAAGAAACAAGTGGTACAACAAGTAGCAGTTACTCACAGAAGTCCTAATAACTCGTAACAGGAATGGGTTACCTTCCAATCCCTATCATGAATAATGGGGGGGGAATCTTTAAAAGGTCTGGACCTAGTCTTGACAGTAGTTGAGCATCAATTGAGTTATGATATGGTGGATAATTTTTAAAATTATTTTATCAACCTGGATGCTTGGCACACACAACCAAGCAAAAAACTATTTTCGAACTTGTATGCTGCAGGAAAAGAAGGAACTCTTACTTGATTCTTCTCTTCCAACTTTTTTTTTTTTTTTTAGTGTCCCAGCAAAACATATGACCCGTTGATCAAGTCTACCAGAGATTTTCCAGATGATGTTATTAGTTTTATAAAGCGTCATCCAGTGATGCACAAATCAATCTATCCCGTGACCGGAGCCCCTGTGTTTACTCAAATCAATGTGGACTACAGGCTCACTCAAATTGTGGTGGATCGTGTCATGGCTGAAGATGGCCAGTATGATGTCATGTTCCTAGGAACAGGTAAGATTGGGGAGTAGGGAAATGTATGTCATTTCTCCTGTCACTCCCATGGACGTTTCCATCTTTCTTCAAGATGATCTTTATATATATATCACAGGTAGAATTGCCAAGTGAATTAAGAAACAGGGTTCCTGTATCTTTAAAGGATGTGTAAAAGAGAGAATTTCAATGGGTGTTGCTTACATGATTTTAAACCATTTTGTTGTGTACTGCTACTCTACGTCTCTCAGGAAAACACAGTCCATTGTCCACAAGATGCTAGTTAACAACTGTTGCTGGAGTCAATAATCTGCATCACCTATCTGGTTATACAGTAAAACAATAGTTATTGCCATCCATACAAGATGCCCACTGGTAGCTCCTTTAGGTTCACGCCCCCTCAACTTCTAAGTTATTTTCTTTGTTGAAACAGCCCCTCTCTATTAGTCACGTTGATCCTTTGAATTTCCTGTCTGTCTTTTGATATTCTAACTAAAGTCCCTACCCCAGTAACCTACAGGCTAATCCTACTAAATCACCCTTTGATTGCTATCACTCGAACACAAACAAATGTATTCTAGCTGACCTGCTTAAATGCTATTTAAGTACTGACCATTTGGTAACACCTTGAGTCTCTAAGAGCTTTCTGTCCCCATTCATCTCTGTCATACCCAACACATCCCACATACGTACAAATTTCCCACATGAACTTATTTTGCAGGGTAGGGGTAGAATAGCACCTTGTATAACTTCTTTAAAGTTTAGATTGAAACTGGAGTGGTTTCACCACTTCACTGATGAGAAGCCACGACCCATTACAGAAAGTCATCTTAGGAGGTCAGATATTCCAAACTACAAACCTGGTCTAGTAGCCAAAGAGGACTTGACAATACCAGAGAGAACACACAGTGTAAGTTGTGTTGGCTATATGAATAGCTGCCACTGAGAAATGCCTGATACAGAATGGAGAGAGGGTTCAGGAGTATACCCACTCTTCAGCTACTGTTGTCCTACAGAGAAGGTTTCTGAGGAAGTCATAAAATGACATTCACATCCCAAAAGGAAGCCTGTTCATTTCTCACTTGCAGAAAATATATTCCTCCTGGTTTTCACAACTTTACACAGTCAAAATGATTTACTTTGGGTCTGTTTTCTTTAACCATACCTAAGGATTACTTGCCAACTAGGACGTAGAATGATGGTTTCAAAGATCGTGCCAACCGTAGTTCGAGTAACACATGGTTGAACATCAAATATCTGCATTGCACAAAGTGTGGCTGCCAATTTCTCCACTTGTCTAGATTACGTCTCACAAAGCGACAAACTGTTGTACCTGATATTTCCTAAATACATATTTTCCAAGGCAGATCTTAGCAGACTGAAACAGAGCTTTGTAGTACAATCTCAGTCCAGAATAAGACAAAAACCCATGTCATGTAAGCATTATGATTTAAGGAGCTTTAATTCTTAATAGCTCTAATTTCATTGTTGCTCTTCATTAAAATAGATCTTTGCAGATTATAAGGCAAAATAGTCAGTAGGTGGCAGTCCATAATTTCAGCAGAGATCAGGAAAGACTGCAGTATCTAAATAGTTAGAAATAATGTGTCTAAGAGTAAAGCTTAGCAAAATTACATTTTGGGCCTGAAATTTCCAGAATCCCCTCCCAGATAGCATGACTATGACCATTCTGGCCACAGGATCCTCAGAGCATTGATCAAAAAAAAAAAAAAAAAAAAAGAGTGAGTTTTCCAAACTTTGCCTGTACTTGAATAATTTTAAAGGTTTTTAAAATATGTCCTACACAAAATTAAACTAGAGCAAGACTTATCTTACTGTAAGAAGCACAAGTCAATGTGATGTAGAAATCAGAACATCTGACCAAGGGTTCAAAACCCTTGACACCTATGACTTTGGGCAAGTCACCATCTTTCAACCTAACCTGAATTGCAAATTTACTGTGCAGGTAAAATAGATGTGACTTCAGATTCCTTGATGGGAAAGTGGAGGGCTACAAAACTTGAAAACACACTAAGCTCACACCTTTCAACCTTTTGTAATAATAAATATAAATTTTTGGGCAAATAAACAAACATTGAGATTGTATAAGTTTGTGTACTGAATGGACACTAGGAAGAATTAGAAGCTTTTGTTCAAAATGTGAAGCTGGACCTCAAAGGTGTCCAAGGGCCCTTTCACACTACATTATTATGGATCTATGATTCCACTTTAACTGCCATGATTCCATCTGATGAAAGGACATCCAGTTTATGGAAGAGCATTTAGAATTCTGAACCAGAGAGCTCAGTACCTCACCAAAGTTCAAATCCTGGGATTTTGTAGGATGTTGCTATGACAGTCAAGTGCTATAACAATGGAGTCTGAAAAGGCACCAGGTGTTTGGTTTTGTACCTGAATAGTGCTCTCCCATCTGTTCTGGCTATTTATACTTTTCATGAAAACTTTTCATTTCTGAGATTCCCAGCACTGAAACAGGAACAAAGCAAAGGAGGTTTTTTTAGGAATTCAGTTACTATCAGTGAGTTTCTGTGCTCCAAGTGAAAACTAGAAGTAGAGCTCTATGACTAAGTATCCCAAACAGGTAGCAATTAACCCATATCATGGCAGACTGTCAGGCTGAGCCACTTGTAGCCAGGTAGATATCAGTAAACAACAAACACTAAATGAACCAAGGCAGACTGTTATTGTAACAGGAAGTATCCTAGCCTGAAAAGTCAGCCTTTCTAGCTAGGTGGACAGAACCACTTGAGAATCTGCAAAGCCCTACACAACTCAGATAGGTATCCCAAGCGGTAACCCTAGCTCAATATAGAGCAGCAGAGAACAAAGCAGTGGCAGCTTTGAATGCATGAAAAACCAATAGAAGCTTATTTTTGCAAGCTAGAAAACTATTATGCTTCTTGTGGATCCAGGTCCCAGTCTCATCTTACTAATGGGCCACAGTTAAACTTCTTCATATCCACACTCAGTGTGAGATGGGAGGAATATGTAAAGTGTGTCCCCCAACCCACGCATATCACTGCTCATCCTGGGGGGAGTGAAAGAGAGAGGCCATTGGTCATGGTTGTGTGAGAACATTTCATATGTGTGTAAGATTTTATTAGTCACAAGTTATCTGCGTCAAATCTTCCCTGAAATAGGGAGATTAGTAAAAGAGGTTTAGCAGTTCTTCACTAAGGGATGCAATTCTTTACTAAGTTTCTTTTCAATGGAAGTAAAGAGTAATTTTAGCAGTTTTTTCCAGTTGTGAGAAAGTCTCTGAAAACCATATTATTTTCAAAGCTTATATCAGCTTGGGACTTATTCTGCAGAAAATTCACATGTGGTTATTTTGCCCAGAAAACAGCATTTTTTTTACATAGGAAAACAGCATTTTCTGTGCAGAAAAAATAATATTACTGTGTAGAACTACAATGTTCAGCACAAAAAAGATTTTTCTGCACAAAACAACCATATGAGAAATTTGCACAGAATAACTCCTGAACTGTAAAGATTCTCATCATCCAGAGGTCTTCACATTAGAGTTTTTTTTTGAAAAACATGGTTTTTTGGACAGTTTTTGAATATTTTCGAGTATTCTTTGCATCCCTATCTCTAACAACTGCATCCTCTGTGTATCTCTGTCTTTGGAATGGTGAGTAAGTGCAATCCCATGGCTGAACATTCATCCCACACACACACACAAAAATCCTTTCACACTAAAAATCATTCAAAAGGAACTATTCCAGTTTAGTGTCTAATATGAAGTAGTAGAATGCTGCTTCACAGTAGTGAACAAACCCATCAACTGTGCTACAAACAATTATGAATTGATTTAGCCAAGACACAGTTCTATTAAGAAATAAGCCAACATAATATGCTGCCAGCATGATAACATACACATTTACTCAGATGTAAGTGCAATTGAATTCAGTGATGCTTAGTTCTAGGCAAATGTGCATAGACTCCAGTCTAAACATGTTAGGTTCACTGAATATTTTTTATCATTAGAGTTATCAACCAACTTTAACTCACATTTATGCCAATTGTTTCTCAGTGCTTTTTTATTTAATCAGTGACAGAGTTTCAACCTGAGGAAATAAAGTCATAGGAACAGTTAGCTTAGTCAAAGGGGGAAATTGTCCAGTTTCTTGCAATAAATTTCTTGCAATAAATTATTAAGTTCAATAAGGTTGTTTTTTTTTTTTGTATGTTTGTTCCCAGTCTTGGTTTTCACTTACTCAGTTCCATGAAATGTTGTGTGTTTAATCACTGTTATATGCAGCTTTCGAATACTACACAACAAAGAAGGGGAAGGGATACACTGGATGTAACCCAGAACAATTGATTGGAATGCCATTGCTGTTCCTATGGAGTGAAGTTTGCATAATACTTTTAAGATTCAGAGTACCTTGGAGTATGAGCAGCAAGCAGACTGCATTTCTGCAGTGCTTAGGAAAGACAGTTAGTGCATGCTCAGAGGACATCAAAATGTTCAAGGCATGAGCATCCAGAGAAATATGAATGAAATATTTATCTTCTTTTAAGGTTCCACTCTTGTGAGTTAAGGTCATAATTTAAAGTTTCTATATCACAGATGAGCAAACATGATGGAGATAAAATACTTTGTCAAAGCAGTCTTCAGTGAATCCATCTGGGATCACAAACCTCCATAATATGCTGGAGTTAATGTGATTTAGTGATTTAGTGAGATTGGTTTGAACTCATGCTCAATAGTGCATCTGTAGTGAAGTTCTCATGGTTCTCTGAATCAAAATCTCTCTTGCTTCTTATTCTGCACACATTCTTTTCTGATATTTCCACCCAGGAATTACATGTATAGCTTCTTAATATATAAAGATGGTAAATTAGAGAAGACAGTCCATATCAAGTTCTCTTGTTAGGAATTAGGGATATCCACATGCCAGCTGTGCAGCCAATTATGTAGAGCAAGGGTGGAGAACCTTTGGCCTACCAGATGTTTTGTATTTCAACTCCCAGAAGTCCCAGCCAATGTAATCAGTGGTAAGGGATTCTGGGTGTTGATGTCCACAAGACCTCAAGACCCAAATGTTACTCAATCTTGATGAAAGGAAAGGAAAAAATGATGCAATGTGGCATGAGTCTGTCTGAAAACTATAGAATGAAAAGAAAAAAATTGTGTGCAGGGCTACTGTTTTCAGTGACAGTTCGGTGTGGAATGTTGTTCCTAACGGAAAAGAAATATATGACTACAAATTGAGAAACAGACTGTTTCCCATGTGTTGACTTGTGAGCACTTGGTTTCCTTCAACAATATTCATTTCTTTCAGATGTAGGAACAGTACTGAAAGTTTTGAGTATAACCAAGGAGAAGTGGGATATGGAGGAGGTGGTACTGGAGGAGCTGCAGATATTCAAGGTAAGATTAAACAGTTTAAGAAAACTAACACTTGATAAATTTCAAGTGTTAGGAGAGGTTCACGGGGGGTGGGAAAGGATGGTCCAGTGTTTTTACTTTTAAAGGTACATGGGGCAGGGATTCATCATTTTTTAAAAAGAGAGATTCTTAGATTTGCTGAAGTATATGTAAAAATTCTATAGAAGCAACATTAAGGAAAATGAAATCTAAATAAATGACAGTGAAGTTCACATGAACTAAAAGCTGAGGTGCATTTTCAAGTTTCTGGTTGGAAAAAACATCTGCAGTAAGGGAAGCCAAAATAATTTTGATCACACTTGCAAAATTGTTCATGCTGGGAGGGAGCACATATCCCAAGTAGCTGTGTTTGCTCTGGGCTGTTGATATAGATAGCTTCTTTGCCAGTAACTATGATGTAATGAGATGTTCTTGATATAATTGGCATGCATTTGTGTCACAATCTTTAGAAAGTCATTTTCAGGTCAAACCTTTGGCCTCCCCACAGCGTTCTGGTAACTTTGAAAGTTGATGAAATGCCATTGCCCTAAGCCTTTTTGGATTTTTTTTTTCTGTAAGTAAATCTCCCCATGTGCTTTTGATACTTTGGCTAAAGAGTTGGAATAGTCCTTTCTGTAAAGCTCCCCCCCTTTTTTTTTTTTTTTTTTTTTGCTGCCATGGACACCAATTATAAATATCACTTTGAAAATACCAAGAGTGCTCAACTGGCTGCCAAGTAATCTGGAATTTCCAAGCATGTACCAATTTGCTGCATACTTACACTATCACGTCAAAAGGAAAAGCGCCATATCAGATTTAATACTGAACAGGGCTGTTAGCTTAGCAGATGTTCCTCCACATTATAAATTTACCTCGTGCTTATAGGAAAAAATAGAAAGGGAAAAGTGACTATGATTCATCTGTCTTGGTGCAAAGTCACACCATGATTACATGATTTGAGGTAGAATTTTTAAGGGTCAATGCATGCGGCCAGAAGGTGGTGGGTGCTGTCTTACCTTCAGCCCACGGTATGTCTATGGGAACAGCATCACTTGCATTGTTTGCCTTGAAGAAAAAGTTCCTTGGGCCTTGAAAAGAGAGCTTCTATGTCCCCAGAGGAGTGATTGCAGCCAATGATCATGTGTAGGCATAACTGAACAGACGAAGCACTGCAGAGTGAACACATCAGCACCTGACTTGACGCCCAACACAATTGCTTTCTCATGAGGACCGTTCATACATCCAGCCTCCAAGCTCTCAACCATGACTGTGGGCCAGGGGAAGTTGAAATCCTGAATCCTGAAAACTTAGATGACCAAAAATACTTCATCAGACTGCTGATACTTTGAAAAAACAAGGGATGGAAAGAATGTTAAAAACGTGCAAAAAATGGTTGAAAGACCTGTTTTTCACATGTTTAGAAACCCTGATGGGAACATTGGAATGATGATAATTTTTGTAGTTAAGAGCTTTTTCTGTCCAAAAGTGCATGTGGTTATTTTGCGCAGAAAGCATCATTTTCTTCACAGGAAATAACATTTTGTATGCAGTAAATGATATTTCTATGCAGAAATATTATTTCCTGTGCAGAAGATGCTGCAGTTGTGGACTCATTCTGCACAAAGTTTGTATGTGGGTAATTTGCATAGAAAACAGCATTTTCTCTGCAGAAAATAATATTTCTATGCAACAATATTATTTTATGCATGCAAAATGTTTTTTGGGGGCACTATAACTCCCAAATTGCAAATAGGCTTTAAAAACAGAAGACTTTTTCCCAGTGGGGGACGAAAATGTAAGATTACTTGTTAATTCCTTCTAGAAGAAACTTAGTGAAAATTGCATCCTTATTAAAAACATATGCTGATCTCTGTGAAAAAAGACCATGATTACAAATGTACAAAATAGATGTTATCCAAAAATGTACACTAGTGTAAAAATCATCCCCAAGACTATAAGTACAAGAAATTCCTGCCAGCCTGAAATTTACGCTAAACAGGAAACAGAGGAAGAAGATCCCCAGAAAGTAAGTTACTGTGTAGCAAAAAAATTTCATCATTATATCACCAGTTTATTTGTACTGATTGTGTGATTTCCCCAAAGTGAACATCATAGGCAGGAAGTTGATAAATTCTTTTGCAAAGATCAGAAGAGCCAACTGGACATGTTAAACTTCAGTGTAGTGTAATTTGTTAGAGAAGTATAGTATATAAGAAAAGGTAGACCATGGTGCAGTAGTAATTAACCAGAGTCCAGTCATTACCTTTCACAATGTTGTTGTGAGGACAAAACAGGAGACCATGTACCAAACCTGAAGAGTAGATAAACACAGCTTACAAGATACAGCATTTTTTCCAGAAGCAGATACAATTAACATGCATGACTGCATCAATACAGAAGCAAAAGAATTACCTTCCAAAAAACAACTCATTTGCAAAATTAAACTTTGCACACCATTTTTCCTTCTCCTGGGAGTGAGATTGGGAGTGATATATGCCATTCTTGGATAAGAGCTTTTTATTCAATAAATGCAAATAGCATTTTGTATATGCCTTCAACTGTTGTTTGTTCATTCATTTTCAGCATCCGTCACCCATCTTGACTATGGAAATGTCCCCAAAACAGGTAATTCATGGGGAATAACTTTGGCATATTTAAATAGCTTACATTTCAGCTGCTGCCTGGAAGTTAACATCCAAAGTGGTTTTTGATTGTTTAATTTTCAGCTTTTTCTGAGCATAAATAAATTGTCTATTTTAGTCTGCCTTCTCTATCCATGCTCATTCTACTCATTCCTGTCTTGGGATCACTCTTTGTGATTCTGAGCACATGCTTATCTCTATTAAACACAGAATGGAAGAAAGTTAAAAGGGGTAGGATGGGATAAAAGGAAAAACAGTGGAGGTGGTGGTAAGGTTGTATTAGTCCTATATCCTATTCTCATACTACCAGTGGCCCCAATCCAGAAGACATTAGTCATTAGTCTCACTGATGTCCAAGGGAAATTCATTTAGTCAGTGATTTTGCAGTATACGATCAGCCCTCCACATTCTTGGTGTTACCCCAAAAGGTGGTGACTGTGTTGCCAGTACCTCTGTGGGATGGTGGGGAATTATAGCTCAAAAGGGAGGCCTGCAAAAAGGGGAATAACCTCACAGGATCTTTCCACCTGTGTGTATACAGTATAATGCAGAGAGACCAGTTGGAGATTAAAAGTTGTTTTATTGGGGAAAATCATAAACACATTTAAGATTCAAGCAGTGTCACAACCATACAAGGCTAACAGAAGGAAAGGAGGGAAAATTGGATAGCAAGGAATTGGTATGAAGTGGGAAATATTTACCTATCCTGAAGAGATGAGACTAAGCAATGCGGTTCAAGATAAGGGTTAGAGGGTAGAACAAGAACAGGAATCTGAGTGGAAGAGTGATGGCCTATATCTAGTGTACTATGAGTTGTCAGGCTCTGAGCCAGAATTTAAATACCCTGTTTCAGCCCTGAGAGAGGTGTTAATGGCTCCCTGTGTGTCCATTCTCCCCACAATACCTCAGCCCCCTTCTCACAGACGTGCGCACACGTTGATATTTATGCTTTTTCCACTTTTGTGAGGGTTCTGTTCCCCTGACCGTAGTGAATTTGTAGGGCTGACTGCACATATTTATTCAGAAGTAAGTCCCACCGTATTCAGGGGAGGTTACGTTATTCAGTATGTTTTTAGGATTAGCCCCACTGAAAGCTAGAACTAATTTCCTCTGGTATCATCTTTTGTTAGTACTACAAAGAACCTGACTCAATCAGTATTAATAGACTTCAAGAAGAAAAAACACACACATTTATGTAGGTTTTTTCAGCTATAAATAAATTTTAAACACATTTGCCACTTGGCTGGTGCTTCAACCAGCTACATGGCTTACATGCTGAGCTTTGGACTACAGTTCCCATAATCCCCAAACAGTAAATGCAGTGACTGCTTCCTGATTCTGAGAATTAGAGTCCAAAAAGTAACTTGCCATTTTAACTGACCCTTTGCTAGATTTTTTTTTTTTGCTCTATAGCTTCATTTTAGATGTTCTTTTTAAAAATATATTATCAGTTTTTGATATTTAAGATAGGACTAACTGCAGAGATAAACAAATCAGTAGTAAAATGTGATCTTATACTCTGTTATAGGCCTGTTGCAGACTGAATTGATCTTTAAATTACCAGGAAAAGAGATTTCCCATCTATATCCAACTGTTGGACATTTCTGAAATAGATAGCTGAATAGGCCCTGTTCCTAAGTAAACTGGAGTAAGAGATTAACATTTCATAGATTCTGTATGTTGACACCCGAACACAAATTGCATTAGCTGTATAAATGAAAGAAAGAAATATATGGACATTTATTTAGACATTTATGTGTATCTGTAATAAGAGAAACATGTTGTTATAAAAATGAAAAATGCCTAAAACATATTGGAGACGGGGGAAAAAAGTGTTGCTTGAAGAATGCTTCTAATTCTTCTGCTGTGCCTGATTTTCAGCAACAATTATACATTGGTTCCAGAGATGGATTGGCTCAGCTCTCACTACACAGATGTCATACGTATGGGAAGGCTTGTGCGGATTGTTGCCTTGCCAGAGATCCATACTGTGCTTGGGATGGAAATTCATGTTCCAGATATACACCAACATCTAAAAGGTGAGGAAGAGCTACACCTAGTTTGCCAGACCTCCAAGTGAGTGTCTAAGGGAAGATTCTTACATGATCCCTAGTGGCACAGGAACTGTCACATTTTGGTCCCTACCCACAATGGCAGAATGACACAAGAAGTCCTCAGTGTCATGGAAGTAGCAAAAGCCTGGAATCACCAGTGAAGACTTTGAGGTATTGATCAGGACCCAAAACTTTTGAGCTCCCCTCCATACCCACAAATTCCTCTGCCTTCATTCACCCTGCTGCACAATATACTGTTTCTTATACACACTAGTGGGAGGAATCTCTTGGAAAGCTTTTGAACTTAAGTATAGAATGAATGATTTTTGATTGCTCACAGTGCCTTCTGAAGGTCAAACTCCCAGAATGTGGGAGATCTGTGATGGGGTCTCACAACTTCTGTTCCTTTGTCTAAAAGCCCCTCAAGGAGAAAATAGGAAGGGAAATATTTTCTTTTATGCCATTTCTCTATTTGATAAGACTTTCTAAAACTGTCACAAAGAGGGCCTCTTCCTCTCATCGCTTGCTGGCCTTTTGGCTAAGATCAAGTGTTACAAAGAGGGCCTCTTATACCTCATCCCCATCCTGGCAGCTAGACCTCCCACATCTCATCTACTTGGAGATCTTTTACCTCATCCCCATCCTGGCAGCTGGATCTCCCACATCACTTATACTTTGATTCAATTCAATATGTGGGTTTCCTCCACTGAAATGTATTGTCTTCTGGCTGTGGGACATATAAAAGCTCTGCCTTGATTGTTATCTTTGTGTTGGCTCATTCATATAAGTGAGCTGTTGCTTTATGGTTCATTCAGCAAATGAGGCATATACTTATGTGATCTGCTTCTAAGCTTCGTCTCACAGTCAAGTAAGTTGGATACCACCAAGTTAGATAGTGCCATGCTATCCTGAACACACCTGTCTCATTTGATTTTGGAAGCTAAGCATGGTCTGATGACTACTTGGATGGGGAACCAACGGAATACCAGGGAGCTCCAGGTAGAGCAAGAAAGAAATCCTGCCTAAAATCCTTGAGAACCATTACCAGTCAGAGCTGACAACACTGGGCTACCCAGACTAGTGCTCTGACTTAGTTTAAAACATGTTTCTGTGCTCTGATAAATAGTAGGTAGAACTTCCAATAGTCATTTCAACTTTTATGGTCCTTTTCTTTTTTTAGGCGTGCAAGGAGACAAGATGTCAAATATGGAGACCCAGTCACCCAGTGCTGGGATGTTGAAGAAAGTAAGTATATATTGAATTTGGATCCCTGCCTTCCAAACAAATAAATGAGGTACATAATGAAGGATGTGTTACTGCTTGCCAGACTGGGTTTATGGGCATATGAATATCATAACAACAATAATCTTCCCCATATGTAATGGGTAAGCTTTTCCAATCCTGCAAAATTCTGGTTTTCTGTCAAGCCTAGAAAACAGGGCCTTGACTCCTCTATACAAATGATGTTCAGCTCCCAGATGTGCAGTCTGTCTGTGATAATTCAGTGATGCTAAGGGCACTCTGCACATCCTCAATGGTCCTCTCTTCTTGGTCATTATTTCTTGTATGCTGCAGCTGATCCCAACACTGAAAACAACTGCTCAGTTGAACTCTAACTCTCATTAAACCATGCCCATGGAAATGCTGGCGTATAGTGAAGATCTGCAAGTTGTGCCTCAGATTTCCTGCACTGGCAGACTGTGCAAAGTCACAGCTACCTCCTAAGATTAGCCTGTCTACATATAAGACTGAAGCAAAGTTGTTCTTGAGGATACTGGAGTTTGTGCTTGATCATGAAATAATATGTCCTGGAAGGCAACAGAAAGTTACAGAGTAGCCTTGCAGGGACAGGATACATTTTTTTAAAAAAAGAGTCACAATCAAGAGTAGAAATAGCTAACAGATGTCTACAATCTGTGCAATATCTCTGGGACCAAGATCTTAGCATTAAATATGGTTGGTAAGATCATCATTCTTACTGAATACCCTATTTAACAAATAACCAATTGGACTACCATTCAAGAGACAAAGAAGGAATAATTCTGGAAGAAACACGCAGGGAAAAAAAAACTATATAAGTACTGTCACTGAGTGAGAAGAGGAGTAGAACTTTCCAGAGCAAGGCAGGAGGTCTGCTTAGACAAAAGGCAGCCAAGTAAGCGGAACTCCCTGGAGTTAAAATCAGGAAACATTTTTTTTTTGTACATTCCCTTGGCTTATTTCCACAAAGGAAAAGATCCAAAATCATAGTTCCAGCTATCCAGGTCTTCTAATTCTTCCCTGCTAATTAAACAATCTCCTTCTTAACAACAGACTACTGTCTCCCACTAACATTGCTGTCCATGAGCTTGCCAAACTGTCTGGCTCATTCCCCTGGCAACTGATACAGTTTTCTTACAATATGTATTATTTATATTCAGTCTTGTGGTTAAGCTGAAATTCTCTGACAACATAACATAAAACCTAAAATGTTCAACTCAGGATATTTTGCTTTCATTTCATAAGGGAGGGGAAAGAAACCACTAAAGCAAAACAATGGTTTTCACATTTGTTTTAATATTTGCTTCAGTCTGCTTTCAATTGGTCTTCAGTTATTTTCATACAGCCTCATTGTACAGTAAAGTGAAAGACAATTTAATGGACTAAAGCACAGACAGAGTTTATGAAGGCTATAGATTTCTGCACTGGTGCACTGGTGGTGGAGTGGGGGGATGAGAAGTGACCTCAGGAAAAGCACAACTAAGAGGACAACTTTTGGGAATGAACAGGTTGTCTTTGTCTTGTTACAGTCCCATTCACTCATGTAGAAGATCACTATGTAATTCTAAACTGAGAACTGCACTCTTGATGTGAGTCATGTGAATATTTTACCAGCTGCATGCTACAGAGTCAGTCCATAAGCCTATATGCGTGCTGTAATTTTTCTAACTTCATCTTGGTTTGTAGAATGGTCTGCAGGTACCATGTTGTATGTACAAATGTAACTGAATAGGTGGGAGACGCATAGAAGACATATTGTGATAGCTGCCCCATTGAGAGATAGGAAAGTTAAAGGGAATGGGATAAGACATTAAGATAATTGTTAATACTCTAAAAATGCTTCAGTGGCATTTATATTGAAATGTTTTTAACACTTAATATTAAACTAGCATTTAAATTTACATTTACGTTGCATTAGTACACAAATGCAAATAGAGTCTATTGGGGGAAAAGAAACAGCAGCATGAATTTTAAAAAACTGCATATCTCACCCACACCACCAAAACCCATTCCATTGCTTTCCTTTTCTCCTTTCCTATAACTCATTTACTTAACTTCCCATTTATTTTCTTTGTGCTTTGGATAAAGAACCTTAAAAGAAACCCTATGAAATTCATGGAGTCCGTAAGTCGACAGGTGACTTGAAGGCACATACACACTTACAAAGAACCAGCTAGAATAATATAGAATTTGGCACTGGATAAAGAACTAACTGGGTGATGTAAAATTTGTTGGCTCATTAGTATTGTGGCTTATTTCGTTAAATAATAACATAATTATTTATTTAAATCTGGAGAAACATTACCATTCTAGCTTAAGTCAATCACTTTCATCAAAACATCCATCCAATTCAGTTGCCCTTTTCACTGGCAAATTTCCAACTGAATTCATAACTTGATTGATTTTAATTTGTTAATTCCTAACACCAGTCCCACTTCCCCAAGTGTTGGAATATTCCAGGAGCAAAGCACTAATCTGGCTTTGGTTTTATTTCTGAGTAGCTCACGAGAGGTGTATGGCATTTTTAAAAATATATGACAGTTTATTTACTGTTCAGCAAAAGTAGAGCAGTTCCAGTGCTCAGCATTCCAACCATGAGCCAAAAGCACTCCCCAGTATCAGATCTCATATCTTATGGAGTTTGAGGCACACAGGTAAATTTTGACTAAATTTTGACATGCTTTCCAAGAGTTGTTACGATATTATTTTCTGTGCAAAATACCAGAGTAATATAGCCTTTTGCTGGTCACCATGAGTCGTGTAGGATTTTTTCCCCTTTCCACAGGTTTTTTGCCTACCCTACACTGCTTCTGGGAGACTTGGGAATATTAGGATGGGGTGGAATTATTTAAATGGGTAGTCATATGGCAGGTAGCGGAGGAAGATTATGAATGTGGTGAATAGCTGTAAGCAGTATATGGGTTAAGAGGAGGCCTCTGGAATTACCTATTTAAATCAAGAGTCCTGAGGTGTGGAGAAAGGGAAACCCTTAGGACTGGCATGGAGTAACACTCACTTTAGTCATGGGACTTGCAGAGAGCTCCTTAGGTTGGCTTACCACAACATAATTGGCCAGATGGGAACCCAGTTCCTTAGACTGCCACTGGGGCTCAGGCAATTGATAGAAGGATGATTGGGGAGATCAGGCTTAAACCACAACAGGTAGCTTCCTCTTTGCATTTCTCAGATTTAAGCGAATTTTAGTAGTTAAAATTTTAATAGGTTAAATGAAGTGCTCCTATTTACTCCAGCTCCACACAGTGTATGCGCTTGATGGGATGTTGGTCAGTAAAATGTTGTTTCCTCTGTAGAAAATGAGAGACATATACTATTCAAAATTTGCACACAGTCATTTTTGCACATTTCAGTTTGCAGAAAATGCTGTTTCTGGGGAGGGGGGACACTTTTTTTGCACAGAATTAAGTCCTGAGGTGCAGAGATTCTTATCTAGGGCCCTTTCTGTACCTTATCTTTGTCCATCTCCAGGGCATGGGGATCATGTGAGCAGCCTCTTGCAAGAGGCTCTCGCGTCCCCGCTGCTTCAACTCTGCAGGAGCTGCCTGCCAGCTGGCAGGCAACATAAGGGCTCTGCCTTTTCCTTCTGCAGTGCAGCCGGGTATTTTCCCAGGCTGCGCTGGGGGAGGAAGCATGAGGGCCGCAGCTCTGGAGCTCCGCAAGCAAAGTAAGTGCACATGGGGCTCTGAAGCAATGCGTGATTGTGAGGACATCGTCTGAAAAACTCCTTGCAATTGCACAATGCTCAGGAGGCCCTTTTGCATGGCAAATGCCATGCGAAAAGGGCCTAGGTTTCTCCTTTTAAGGGTTTCCTAACACTAGAGAAACACTTTTTTGACTATTTAAAAATATTTTGAGTATTCTTCTAGAGATTCATTTTTAATTTTGATCTAGTTTTTCGTATTCAATTGGGTGGGAAGCTAAAAGAGTTTTAAAAAGACTGTTTAAATGTTCGGAGGTTGCACGTATACCAGCTTTGTAATGGTGAAAGAGATCATATATTCATAAATTCAGGGGACATATGTGGTAAAATGTCTCCAGCAGTCCTTCTGGCTTTGTTAACCCTTTCCTACAGTTAATATCCAATAATGTTACTGCATTGTCTCTTGCCTCATTAAATGTAAGAAAAGAATTCCTGCTAGAAAGACTACATCAAATGCTGATTTTATCAATGGTTTAAAGGAAAGGAAGTGGTCAATTCAGGCAGAAATCACACTGTTGATATAAATGGCTTACATCAGATTAAACCTTAGTGTGCTATACTGAACCTGAGGTGCCTTTTGTTTGCCTTAATAGTTTATGTGCTGCTCACAGCATCTGTTCTGCATCAGTTATGTTTTCCCATTGCTTAAAGAAATCAGGGCAAGGTTAATCTTCTGTACCATGTTTGCTTTCCAGGCATTAGTCATGAAAGCACTGATGAAAAGGTGATTTTTGGCATTGAATTTAATTCAACATTTCTGGAATGTATTCCGAAGTCCCAGCAAGCCTCCATTAGGTGGTATATTCAGCGCTCCGGAGAAGAGCACAGGGAAGAGGTATGTCACAGTTGTTAACACCAGCTTCCCCTCTAGAGAACTTCTGATTCCATGGTCCGAGGTAGGGGTTAATAGAATTAATAAATGTTATAGTTTTACTTACTGCAGCTTACATAATTGGCAGTACTTTGATCATTTAAAAATGGAGTATAGAGACCCAAAGGATAATCCCTGCAGAATCAGTGGCCTTGCTTTTTATGGTGTCTGTTATGTATTGGGCATTCACTGTAATCTAAATACACACTGCAGTTCATTATCCAGGCTGTATGCTTTGCCCTTGATATGAAAATGTAACCATGTGTAGATCAGCCTGAGACACTGGAACAGTGATTTACTATCTCTTCATTCAGTACCTGATTCAACTATATTTCTTCCCAATTGTTTATGTAGCTATCTCCTTCCCCTGCCTCCCCCACTCTTTTTTTTTTGTTTCTTTACTTCTATTACCTTCTTCCAAAGACCCATATTGGTGTTTTGTTTTTTAATAATTTGTATCCTGAAAACTAGTGTTAATTTGGAGCAACTATGGTATCATTGGTGAGTTTTCATGTTGTATCCTGAACACTTTTAGTTGAGTGCTGTAATGGTTGTAATGTTTTAGCAAACCCTTTAAGTGTCACTCCAGAAATAGAGGGTTATGTGTTGTTCATCATGACATGCAATACAGTTTCCTGAGGGGAAGGAGAGGGCAAAATCCAGATTAGGTTAACAGGCATTTGGCCCAGCAGGATGTCTCCTGTTCTTCACCTTTAAGGTCATGTTTTGGAATCCCACTTCCAGTCAGAACAGGGTGTGGGAAGGGAACAGGATCTCCGGGGCTGCAGGAGCTGTCACCAGGTCATTCTGTCACCAGTGGGAGAATCACTCCCTGGAGTTTGAAGGGTTTTTAAGAGAACACCACATCAATTGCCTGGCACTCTCATTTTAGCATTGCTCACGCAAATGAAAGTGTTTTTTTTTCTTCCTGTATTTTCAATGTTCGTCATTTGTAGGAAGTATGTGCGTGAATGCACATGAAAGAAAGAGAGAGGAATTAATAACACCCATTACATCATTTGTTCATAAAGCTTTAATGTGCTTAAATATCCAATATCCCATATCCCCCTGTTTATTTATTTCTCATTAAATTCCCTTGTGCAACATAATATACATGATAGGTGTCAGGGCCGGAAAAGGCTCAGATGTTTCTGGTTGGTTCTTAGCAGGAGCCTCTTGTAACCTGTAAAAAATATTAGACCCCCCTTGCTTTAGACTGGCCCCAGCCCAGAATCTGTTGGGACTATAGCTTTGCCAAACTGCCATGTACATTTCCAGGGGATGTAACAAGCCATATACTAGAAATGACAGCTCATGAGTTCCTGATTTTTCTTCCTGTCATCCTCATGTACAGTGCCTGAGATGAAAGGGAGTCGCACATTTTCAGCTGCTCCACCAAGAATCAGTTAATTCTTCATGTATGCCTGCCATATAATGTGAGGTTAACCAGAGCCACTAAGATTCAGCTGACAACTGTATTGGCAAAATAATGGCAAGTTTAGTACTTGGGTTATTAACATGTTTGTTCTAATTCACAGCTGAAAAAAAAGTTGTGGTAGGAGAATTTTCTTGGTAGGACTTCTTTTAAACTGGGATGCACCTTTATTTGAAATTCCATTTTCTTTGGCAACAGACTCCAGCTAATCTTTTGCCATTTGAAGCATGTTTAATAAAAGTTATATGTGATCAGTTATTCCTTTAGAACCATTGTTTTTGTTGTGTACTTTCAAATTGTTTTCAACTTATGGCAACCCTAAGATGGACGTATCATGTGATTTTCTTGGAAAGGTTTGTTCGGGGAGGGGCATTGCCTTTGCCATCCTCTGAGGTGGATTGGACATGGCCAAAGTCAACCAGTGGATTTCCATGGTTAAGCAGGGATTCAAGCCCTGGTCTCTGGAGTTGTAGTCCAGCACCCAAACAGCTTCACAAGGCTGGGTCTTGTAGACTGGTATTTTACATTCTTGTCTATTTTCCAAAGATTATAATCATGTGCAGCTATGTAAGCTGCCATTCCTAACTTCAGACAGTAGGAATAGTATGAAGGACACCCCCGAGTATCATTTACAACTCACTTGATGACACTATGATTTGTAATAGGACAATATATAGAGAACATCAAAGGAAATTCAGAGGGAATTTACCCAGCTGGTACAACTCCCATTATCACATGTAAGAGTCAGAGTGGCAAAAAAGAAGCTAATTGGTGCAGCAAAATCATAGTTGTCAACAATTAGTTCCACTTATGTCTCTAGTAAATACTGTCAGTATAAAATGTTAAACAATGGAAATATGTTTATGTCAAAAGACACAGTGTTAAGGTATATTTTGAGGTTACTGAGGTAACAGAAGTACTGTATGTAAATGGCTGTGTGCAAAAGATTCTCCCATTAACCCATTTGAAAATAGGATTCTGGGACAGAGAAAAAATAGAAATGACCCCTCTGGAATGCAAAAATCAGAAGTTATGCATAATAGTGCACTAACTGAACTAGCCTATCTGCCTACCTACCTATCTATCTGCATAGACATATTTGCAAAAGGAGAGATTAAATTTAAATATGCTCAGGCATGTAGCTACAAGGAGGAGCAAAATGAAGGCCTTACGTCTCAAATATGTATTTTGTCCCCACAGATGAAACTTTCCCTCTGTTCCCAAATTGCTAAGATTGAAGAAAAGAAAACACTGAGGATTATTTACAGCTAGAATTCTTATATTTGTTGTGTTTACATTCCCTTGATAAGTTTGCATGCCCCTTTCCTTTGGACCCCTAAACTTTTGCATTTCTAAATGCTCAGCCGAAGTTTTAAGAAAATGAAGTTGGAAATTTGAAGAAGGAAGGGACAATTCATTTGGAGTACAAAATTCTGATGTGAGAGCAATGCCAATATCTTCTCCACATGCAGGGTCAGTAAAGTCATTGAAATGCTATAATATACAGTTTGGTCCATTTTCATTAAGATAGCAGGCAGGGGAAAGGTTCTGTTTGACCCAAAATTTCATGTCCCACCTTATGAAACTTCATTGGCTCTAAAAAGAAGGCAGCAACGATGAAAGAGCAGCAGTTAATGAGAGCTAGTGCAGGACAGTGTTAAAGAGATTTCAGATGTTCATTGGGAAGTTCCTGATGTCATAAACTGACTAGCCTTTGGCAACCAACTACCCCAAGTTCTAAGCCCTGCTTGTTCAGCCAAGAATATAATGTTAACTTACATTTTAAGATCCTTGTAAAAACTACAGATATTGTATATGAAGTGCTTTGAAAACTAATCTGCTATACAAAGTAAAGTAATTTTGTTGGCGGGGATAGATGGGTCACTATATTTCAACCTATGTCTGTTCCACATACGTTCATCTACAATTTCATCATGCCATCCATTTTTATATCAGTGTTTAAATTCTGGATATTTCTTAAATGCACAAAAATAATTATTAATGTATTTTTCGGTAAACACCAGTTTCTACCTAATATATTTATGTCTGTTTTGTTTTCACACACTTGAAATTAAAGTACACATTTTATACTTCTTTTTTTTTTGAGCCAAGAACTGTATCACAAAATTCAGAGAAGGATGATGTATTCGACCAAGACAGCTACTTGCTTCAAAACAGAATAATTTGAAGGATGGCTTAGGAGATAAAAATCAATCACATTTTCCAAAAGAGAATTTTCTGTTGTTGTGTTTTTTTTTCCTAGTAGAAATGCTTAATCACTTGTCTGCTCCCACATTGCACCTAACACAGCCCACTCCCCCAGTCACCTTTTACCCTTTCCTTTACCTTCAGCATTCTTTCATATGTTGATTAATGATGAAAAGCAGGCTTTGAACCCACTCTCTCCTCACAGACAGGTGCAATGTTTTAACAGTGGAAAAGCTGCCACGATATGTAATGATGGAAGTCTTCTAAACACACCATTCACCAGGGGCAAGTGATATTGACCTATCTTGATTCCACTGTACTTTTGCTTAACATGCCTTTGTTGCTTCAAGACTTTATTTCCTAAATCTTTATGCACAAAAATGATTCTTAGATGCCCTTGATTTACACAATGTTTTTAAAGGCCCTCACAATTATTTCACTGTAAGGCACAATTAGTTTATAATAAAGAAAATACCTCAGTCACAGAAATTATGGAAAGGAAATACAGTTTTATGCAAGATATCACTAACTTGAATAGTAGCATGCAGCATAGAATGCTGTGAAAAACAAGATTACAAACAAATCTTGTAAAGATGTAAGTTTACAAACAGGTCTGACTTATAACCGCAAAAGAATACTTCCATTTTTAGAGGAGATATATCTAAGAATCCCAGACACTAGGCATAAGCAACAGATGAGGGCTTGTTTTCTTTATGTCCTGTTTATTTTTCAACAAACATCAAGATTATGTCTGATCCAGCACAGCAGTTTTTAAAGAATCATGAAGTTTGAAGTGACCTCAAAGAAGGTCTAGTCCAATGCAAGAAATTGCTTGCTACATCATTGATTAGATAAGGGTGCCATCCAGTCTCTGTTTGAAAACAGAGAAAGGAAAGTACAATATACTATATGGTGCTGCTGCTTCACAGCTTATACAGTCAGGATGCTCTTCCTAAAGTTTAATCAAAATCTTGTTTGTTTAAATTTAAATCTTATTTGAATTCAACTCTGTGGAACATAAGAGAACAAGTTTACTCTTTGATGTAGGTGATACCTCTTAAAATATTACATTGGCAGTCTTTTCAGCTCGTAATCATCTCCTAACCATGCTAAAGATAACTTCATCCAATATTTCCTCTTAATTCTTGGTCCGTGAGGCCATTCTTCATCTTTGCTGCCTTTTTGGTATGTTTATTTTTCAATGGAAATGTAAATGGAAAAAAGATTTCTAAATTACTAAAATATCATTATCTCAGATTGGCTAGGACAAATGTGTTTCTTAATTTCTTTGAGGTAAATTATTTCTGTTTTTCAGTTCAGAGCTTTTTAAAGGGCTAGCTCCAAATGCTAATCTGATCTAGAGTAGATCCATTGAATCAGTGGGGTTAAATGCCTTGATCTGCCATTCAGCAATTAATTCAATTAACCTACTATAGTTTGGACTAGTAATTGACCTTAGAACAAAGTATAGTTCCTTAGACAATATTTTTTTAAAAAACGTATCAAGCCTGACATTATAAAGTGAAAACAAAAAGTATTTCAATAAGCATCATATATTAGATCCAGACTTACAGTTTCCGTTAGAATCTATGGCACTTAAGAGTTAATTCATGGTTAACTTGTCCCATTGATTTCAATGGGAATAAAGTTTGAGTAATTCTGGTTCCAACCCTGTATGCATTAAAAAGATCAGCTCTAGAAGCAGCAAGATGAATTCAGGAGATGATAGTGCTAGTTAAATCTCATTGAAATACATGGAATATAAGCATAATACAATTCACTCTAGTTCATTTAATTGAAATTGATCACAGGTCAGCTCACATGCATGACTTTGTGTCTGTGTGATAATCCCTGTCATCTTTGATCATATATGTTTTGTATTTACTATATGAGCCACTTTTATAGCTGTCACATCTTTGGGCTGATTCTCATAAGCATGACTACTGGGGAAAGTGCCAGTTCAGTTTCAGGTGATGCTGGGCACATCACACACTCTCAGTCCCAGAAAACTCCATGATACAGTGACCTTAGGGTCACTGTAAGTCAAAATGACTTGACAAAGAGAAAAAAAAGGACTTGAATGCACACAACAGCGATCTTTATATAATTATATATTCAGTTCATATCTTGGCAGTTCTTCTTTGTGAGGTTTTTTACAGAAGCATTTTCATACAAACTTTACTGTCCTTTCATCATGAGTTAATTTCTCCAGATTATACGCAACATCTATATAGAACTGACATTATGCTTAACCAAGTATTTAAAAATAACTTCTTTGAGATGGCTTAGACAAAGTATTTGGAATTAATCAGAGTTAGATCAAACCCTATGCTGTATATTCTTCTCGTACAGATTAGTCTGTGAAGAATATTGAATCTAATGTACAAAGGGAATCAAACCTACCAAATGTATTCAAATAATTTCCTGTCTTTGTTCAGTTGTCCTTATGTATCAAACTTTGAGGCTATTCTCTAAATTTAATAAAACATTTTTTTCCGTCTGCCCTCCAGAAAATGGTATAAATTAAGCATCCAAGTGAAAGGTTAAAGATCTAGTAACAAGTAATGAAATGCCAGGTGTTTATGAAACTCCAGAGTCCTGAGGGGGAAAAATGAAGAGGAAGGGCAGAATGAGTTCTGAGCCTCTGGGCAAGCAGGCTAGCAAAGAAATAAGGAAAGAGGGAAACAATTACAAAGCACTGAAACATGTGAAATCAGTCATCATTTCATCCATTTGGAAAGAATGAAGAGTGAAGCTACGACTGAAGACCATGTGTTAGACTTTTTAAAGTGTACACGTAGAGATTTAAATTTGAAAGCAATGAATACATGTAACACAAGGGAATATGTGCTTGCCTTAGGCTCACTCCTGTGTGTAAACTTGTCAGTGAACCCAGATTTTCCCTCTGCATGATGCATGAAATGCTTAAAGAGCAGATTATGACACATACTATTAATTACAAATGTTTAAACAGAGGTTTAACATAGTATTTTTTTTAATAGAAGAGTTTTCTTCAGCATGTAGTATATGTCAGCATGGAGAATGCCTAGTGGCCTTGCACCTGTAGCCCAAGCATAAAATAAGAAATACATTTTTTTATGTATGCAGATTAAAATTACCTTTTTGCAACCTGGGCTATCATGTAAAGAATGACTCATTGACAAGGGTGATTACTGATGTAAACGGTAAATTCTCTGTGTCAGTGCCTGAAAGCACACAGGAAAGCAAGCTGGAGAACAACCTAGCTCAAAGAAACACTTGTTTAGGTTCTCCATATCCCTCACCATTGCAAATTCCTTGCTCTTTGGGAGACTGTTTGACCTATTCTGAAGGTAGCTCTTGTTTAAACTTTGTTGCTTCTGCTTCGAGAGAAGTATTATCTGTCTAATGGAAAATCAGAAGTATTGGTGTATTTTCAGTTTGTAGAAGGACAACTACAAGATCCATGAATGGTAGGGACAGAGTAATAAACACTCTCCATGAACACTGGAGTTTAGGGTAATCTGATAAAATTGATAAACTCAGAATAAAAAAATAAAGGGCTTTTTCACTTAGGTTGTACTTGACTGTTAAGACTATTCCAGTATTGGGACTTCATTGCCATGACATGGGTAGAAGGATTAAAATAAATAAAATATACAGATTTTTTGGGGGGGAGTATGTTCTATCAAACATTTGTTAGCCATTATGGCTAAATGGGCCTTCTATATTCAGAGACAGTATACCAGATGTTTTTCAGTACACATCCATAACCATTGTGCCTTCATTGGGGACTTTCCAGAAATATATAGCTGTCTACTGTTAGATTGCAGATGCTGAACTTGATAGCCTTTGTTCTTATTCAGCTGGACTATTTTTATGTTAATTATTTTCCAGCTGCCTAAATGTTATCACCTATGCTACAGTCATAGAGAAAATGCATGTTGAGTCCAAAACTAAATAGTCTCTAGTCTCATCTCTTTCAGGTTCTTCCCTAGATCCTTCACATCTACTAGTAGATCAATTTCAGCTCTCCATCTTGAGTGATTGTAAATGTTAACTGAGATAACAATGCAATCCGTCTTCTTGATCTTGGAGTTCACTACTTTCCATCAGGGCTATTGATTAAGTAAATATTGGCCAAAGAATAGTATGATTTCTTATCTATTAGAACAGGACAAAACTGCTTTTAATTGACCTATAGTTCTGGGGGATTCTGTGTTATTTGATGGTACATACAAGTGTCACAATAGGCACAGTCTCAGAAGACAGATTCCCTCCTTTGTGAAATGGGAGAAATACCTCGCCTGAGGGGGGGGTCTTTTTTCTGTTCTATTTAGTTAAGGTGCAGAGTTCCCAAAACAAGTAGATTAGAATTTATGCAGATCTAAAGATGCAAGTTCTGTACTTTATTTTAAAAGGTACTCTAAAGGCACCAAACCTGGTTTGATCTTGGAAGCTAAACAAGGGCAACTCTAGTTAGTACTTGAGAGTGAGAAAGAGAGAGTGCCAGTGAATACCAGGTTTTCTAGGCTATAATTTAGAGGAGGAAACTGGCAATACCAAGTCTGAGAATTCCTTACCTAAGAAAACTTGAAATTCTGGAGGTTGTCATAAATTGACCGGTGACTTGAAGACACATATGCACACTAAGCACCCCATATCCCACTGATTTAAGTTGGAAAGATCTAAGCATCTAATGAAAAACTGTTTCTGTCTCTCTCTCTCCCTTTGGCTAGACCATGGCCATTTGCTAGGAGGCATGGACATGTGGATCTCTTTGCCCAAAGTCACATTACCAAAGAGAGAGGGCACAAAATGAAACCTTGATTCACTCTCTGACCATCAGCTTCATGTTCTTGTTACCTGATCCTTTTTTTCAGCAGCTGTCTTGTGGTCTACAGTGTAGTTGGTGGGTCAGGAGGGTGGCACACAGACAGCTGCACATATCTGTCTCAAAACTTGGTTCAGTTTTCATGGCAGCTAGGCAGGCTCTATATGTGTGTCTATTGTTGAGGGAGAGGGGAATTGCCTACATATTTTTCAAATAAAGAAACAGTGTATAATCTACCCACTGTGAATAAATTTAATTAAGCCATCTTCATGCCTTCTGAATCTTTTCCTTCTGAAGTTTGCTAGAAAGGCACATGTGTCATTTAGGCAATTTTCCAGCTTCATTTCCCCCTGTTCATTTTTTAAAGAGTAAAGTTTTCAATAGAATTCTTCATTTTTCAATGGTTCATTTGTACAATAAGCATGGTGCAGAGTTTCTCAAGCGTGCATGCTGTATATTACCTAATCAGGCAGAATCTTTCTCCCTCACTGCTTTTCATTACATAGGCCTGAGCGTGGCAGTAGAAGGACAGAATACTGACTTTTATGTGCCAGTTTCTACTGACATCACCTGCAATTGAAAGAGAGACATTCTGTACAAAGACCTGGTATGGTATACTGGTTGAGAGATTGTGCTGTGAGCTTAAAAGGCCATGGTTTAAATATCAACTCAGCCCCAACTCTCAATAGCAGTCCTTGGCAAATCAGTATCTCTTCATTTCATTTCTCTATCTGCAGGAGGAAGAAGGCAGTAGTGACTGAAATCACACAGTAGTCCGAAAGGTTACTGAGGTCAAGGGAAGCAGGTTGAGCTTTTATGAAAAGTACAATGTAAAACATTTAGTAGCTTTTAAAGATATGGCTATCAGTAAAATGCTACAAAAGTAAGAGATGTTCTGGATTCTTCTGTAGTGCTCTAGTCTGGGAATTTCTGAAGGACGTGTTCTTGATTGTTATTGTGTCTGTTATGGCTTGTTTACTCTTTTGTTGATCACCATATGTACTTGGACCTGATTCCAATATTATTTTTAATCTGTGTCCTTCTGCAAGATCAGAAGTTGATTGATTGATTAGGTTGACTCAGCCTTCTGTCCTTCCATAGGTCGGTAGAATGAGTACCCAGCTTGTTGGGGACAATTAACTAAAATACATTGTAAACTGCTTAGGAAGTGCTTTGCAATGATAGGTGGTATAGATATGTAACTGCTATTGTTATAGAAGTTCCAAATCATGTTGAAAGAGCTAATAACTGAACTTCCCTTAGTATAGCATTGTCCAGCATCTTGAACTATAACCTGGACTTTCCCCCACTAGCAGACTTCCAAGTGTTACCAAATGTGCAAAACAGACCCATTCAACAAGTCTCACCCTATTTGGGATAACACTTGAAGGGACCTTTTATCTTACTGAAATTCTTCACAAACTTCTGAATCAAAATGATGCTGCTGTTCTTGGCATGTAGTATGAAAGGAAAAAGGAGGCATTGCTCTGTGTCATGGATACTTGTCATTCAAGATATGTGTCAGTTTTAAGTATGAGTACTTTTTTTTTGCTATTGTACAGGCCACAACATACAAAGAATAGTTGTTCCACAGTGAGTGAGAATGGGTTCCCTAACAAGGAGGTTATGGCTCTTTCAAAGAATTCCTGTTTCCTAATTTTTTGGTTAGGTAGCATTGTGTTGGTCTAGGGCTTTGGGAAACTAGGGTTCAAATCTCTGGGCAGCCATGAAAATGCACTGGGTGACCTTGGACAAGCCTGGCTTCTTTGTTAGAGACACCATTCTCCATTTTTTGAAACAATTATTCTCTTTCTATATGTTGTGGTCAGTAGTATGAGATCTGACAGCATATCGAAACAACAGAGGGAAAAAAAGTACTTACACTTTAAAACTGACATGTATTTTGAGTGACAAGCATCCATGACATAGAGTAGTGCTTCCCTTTTCCTCTTAAGTCCCAGAAGAAGGCAAAGCGCCTCTGAATGAATCCTGCCAAGAAAACCCCATGATAGTGTCACTTTCGGGTTGCCAACAGACAGAAACGACCTAATGTCTATCATTATTAAATGAATGTTAAAAGACTGAAAATGAAATGCTGGCTTCAACATCAAGAAATGTTTACTGCATCACATCAGTGACAAAATCTGGAAAAGATGGTTGTGGTTTCTCCTTTAATTCCTATACTATGTATTTCGTATTATTAACAGACTCTAAAAAACTAAGTTTGTAATAGCTCAGTATGTAAAATATCTAAAATCTGTAGTGCAGAAAATACTGTTTTTTTCTTTGATTGGACATAAATTGCAGTTCGAAAGGTTCAAGAGTACAATAATCCATAGCATGCTTTTAGAATAATAAACTTCAATTATGGGAAGTAGTGCTTTCAAATGCCACACTCACAGTTTGAAGTACCTTTTTTTACCCACACATCTTGTACCTACTAGAGTCAGTATGGATATGGGAGGTCTTCTGTAATGCTTAATGCTTGCCGAAGGGAGCAGGAACTGAAGAGTGGGCCAGTGCGCATCAGAAAGCGTGCTTGAGAAGTGCTCTTGGGATGTCATTTTAATTATATACATTTTAAAAACTGACTTAAAAATATTGCTTTAGGACTCCCCCAGATATGACAAATGTATCCAAAGAGTAGAATTGCTACAAATACTTGAAGCTTTGTGTTGTTGTGTTTTAAATATCCAAATGAAATGTCTGTTATCCTAGACTATTTTCTGGCAATTCCTAGCACCAACTACAACATTTATTCCTGTACCTTTCTTTTTAATTCTGAGACATATCAGAATAATATCTCTTCCTTCAGAGTTATAGTATTGTAGTACCTCAATGCACCAGTGCTGTTAACTCTATAACTCTTTAAAAAAAATAAACACTTCTGACAGGAGACAGGTTGCCTTTCAAGTCATAGGACTAACAAAACAAACCTCACCCCAGTTTGAACAATCCTCTAAAAAAGCTCTAATGTAAATTCAAGAAATCACTAGGAGTCCTGGGAATAGAACAAGGAGACAAGGAGATAAAAGCAACATCCAAAAGCAACATCCAAATAACCCAAGGACCTCTTTCAGAAGAAGTCATAAGAATTTGATCCAAGAGCTCTGGTGGACTGAGAGGTGATAAACAGATCCTTAAGTAAGAAATAAAACCCTGGGTGAAACTGAGCTTGATACAGTCACCCATCCCTAAGACTCAAAGTATCAGCCAGTTGAATGTTTAACTTTATTCACCTTGGGTTTTTTTCTTTTCTTGCATACTGTCATGTTTAATCAAGATTTCCATTAGCAGGTTCATGCACCAGCTATCCATTCCATGTTCCATTAACAAGTTCATATTCCAGCTATCCCTTCTTTACTTAGGACATTTCCTATATTGTGTGTGAGTGTGTATCATTAGCTTTACTTGATTATCTTTTGTTTTTCTGCTTAACAGCTGAAACCTGACGAAAGAATAATCAAGACAGAATATGGCCTGTTGATCCGCAGCTTGCAGAGAAAGGACACAGGAGCATATTATTGTAAAGCCCAAGAACATACGTTTGTCCAAACAATTGTGAAATTAAATTTAAATGTCATTGAAAATGGACAGATGGAAAATTCTCAGAAAACAGACGATGAAGAAGGGAGGGTACGGGATCTGCAAGTTGAGTCACAACTAAGATACAAGGATTACATCCAGCTTCTCAGCAGCCCCAGCTTCAGCCTGGACGAATATTGTGAGCAAATGTGGCATCGGGAAAAGAAACGGCAACGTAACAAAGGTGGACCAAAGTGGAAACATGTCCAAGAAATAAAGAAGAAACGGAACCGGCGGCACCACCAACCTGTGAACCAACACACTAGGCCTGAGTCTACATAGTTTGCATATTTTATTTAAAGAAAGAACTTCTTTGAAAGTGGAAAAAAAATACTTTTTATTACCTTTTGTGGACCCTTTGTATTGATGTTGCTTCTCAAAGTGACCCGCCAATGCACAGTCCTTAATATATAGGAGACCCCCATGCAAGAATACACTATCACTTGGAATTTTTCTCAAGAGCTCTGAGCAGTTCAGTAGCCCCCAGACTGGAGCTGAGATCACTCTGTTTGCGTCTCTGGCTCTGAAGAGTTAGTTTATGTAATGTTTTGAATGCCTGTTCTGCTAGGTATTTCCCCCCTGGAAAAACATAGGCCAAATGTATATTGAATAACTCCTATGAGACATCTGCATTTCCAAGTAGGCTGGGTATACTAATAAACTATGTAGAGGTCCATTAAAAATGGAAGCTAAAAATAGGCTCAAAAACAGCCCTTAAAATGTTGATGCTTGGTAAAATTATGGGACCTTCCATCCATCAGAAATTCTTCTCTCCTCTTCTAGTTGTCATCACAGAGGAGTTCAGTGCACAGCAACTGCGTAGGTACATTTTTTTGGTTATCAAGAAGAGAGTCAGTCATTCTGTAAATTGGGCAGTAGCAATGATTTATTCATAGAAAGCAAGTGTAACCTTGACTTTTGTGGGAAGAAAGGTACAGCCTAGTTCAGCAGGGTATAAGTAGCAACAAGTCTGAAGACAATCTGCTGAGATGACATGTTGACTCAAATTGGAACTGCCAGCAAAGAGTAAAATTTCTAAGAAGCAAGTGGGAGGTAGACACACAAATCCTATTAGTCATTAATAGGATTTGTGCCAGCACCTCTTCTGTCTGTCTCTAAAAATCCCTCCCCCTCTTCCCATCCCTGTCTTATCTCACCTCTCTGCTACTTAAATTCTGTTGCTGATTTGCATTTGCTTTTTTTGATAGCAAAAGTAACAAAATTAAATCTACCAAGGAGAATGAGGGAAGCAATCTGTAAAGTTGTCATGGTGGAAACAGACTTTTACTCAGCTGTGTATTCTTTGTACAAAGGTCTTGTATATTTTAGAGACAGTGGTGCATTGTCAGAATTAATGTTTTATATTTTTTACTAAAATAAAATGGAAACAAAGTCCATGTGTAAATAATGTGCAAGTTGGAGATGGGCAGCTTTGCAATTTTTTTTTAAATCGCCTAGTTTTAACTTTTCTGTTTTTCCATAGATTTACATGTCTAGAAGTTAAGTCCTGTTGAATCCAGTGGATAAAAGCATGCAGCCTCAATCATCCCAACCAAGTGGAAAGCTGGGTCAGATGCCAGACTGATTTACACCAGCTTAACCTTAGGATATTGTCTGTCAGGTTCAGTGAACCTGGTTTATAGTACCAGAAATGAGATCAAACAAGACTAGCATCTCATCTTATTTTTCAGGCTGTCCTTACGCTATCTTGCTTTCTTACTAGCAGCCCTCCCATCCTCTGGCTTTCCTTTACTGCCTCTTCTTCCTCCTGCCCCCAATATACATAGGCTGTTTGCTTTTCATGCCTTTTTGAGTGTGAAATGACAAATTAGCCACTTCCTCACACGGAGGGAAGCTTTGATGGGCACAAAAACAACAGGCTTTCCTTATTTCTCATGCATTCTACTCGTCTTGGGAGCAAAGTCTGTGGGAAACCCATGTAATTGGTGTGCTGCTTATTAAAGTGAAGCACCAGCATTGACTCTCAGCTCTAGAATAATTGTTGTTATCTGCTGTGGCTGTGTACGTGTACCTACATTGTTTTTGATTAATAATTGTACAACTGTTTTCTGTTCTGTTCTGTCTTTTGATAAAAGGATATAGGGATACATTTCTGTAAATATAGATGTTCATTAATCATGTGACCATGAAATAACTGTATCAGAGAAGTAACTCATTTTTGGACCCCACTCTGAACCACAAATTAGTAGGAAAAATACGTAAAATGTTTTCACCAGGCTGTGTTACACACTATATTTCATGTTGTCCCCTAAAATGTTTGATTGCCCATCCTATGATGGACAGTCTCCTACCTACATACGTGTGTGTGTGTGCTTGTTTTAATGAGGATTTTGTTAAGAGAACATTGGAATTAATTAGGCTCCAATTAAAATAAATGGGGGAGCTTGCAAAACCTTGGCAGGGCTATTAATAACAGGGTGTATTGAAGGTTTCTCATTGACAGAGTTGCTGTAAGTCAAAGCTGACTTGTTGGCAGGTGACAACAACAACAACATAAATGGGAAAAATGAAAAACTGCACATTTCAATTACCAATATGGTGAAAACTCTCATTTAAAAAATGTTGGTTTAGCAATTATATTCAGAAAGGGTTTGCCAGTAAGTACTGATGTTCTGTTCATATTTCTTGGACATTTTAAACAGAAGAAAAACATTTGTACACAAGCTACAAACAAGGTCAGTGATCATCTCACAAAAAATAACAGTGTGGGCTATTACATACACACCTAGAACAATCTTTGTACAGTGTTTTGTTTTGTTTTGCTTTCATATATAAATGAAATTCTTAATCCAATTTCACTCTCTTACATGCCGTTGGAAACAAACTGGATTTTTAAACTGGATTTATTTAACCTTAGTATCAGAGTAGTAAAATGCTTTTTACAGGGAAAATATACTCAAAAAGTGCATAGATTTCAGAAAGGTAGCTACTTTCTGTATATTTATGGAAGGTTTCCCTTGGGTGTTTGTTAAAGTACTCTTAAGTAATATTGCCACCTAAACTGATGTTTTCAAAGTTGGTCAGATCCTATAGTAAACACTATCTTCATTGTCCTGGTTCATATGAATTCTGTCATAAGTTTTGATCAGCAAAATCTCTGAAAAATTGATATTATTAAAATCTAGAATATTTCTATTATTTACAACTTCAGTGCATTTTGGAGGTCGGATTTGCAGCTCACACATTGACTGAAAGTTTGCTGAACCACCACAAACAAGCTCCATCATTATACCAGTTGGCCACCCACCCCTTATATAAGAGAATGATATGCCTCTAGTTTTAGTTAATATACTTAGTAATACATGTTTTTGAGATATTCAAGCAGTGGCGTTCACATAGTTGAGCACTTGCATTTAAAATCTTGCAAACAGAATTGGGAATAATTAAAGATTGTTGCTAAAGTTAACAAGATCTAAACGTGGAGGAAAGTCAAACAGGACAAATTAATCCATCCCTAAATTAAACAATGGGCCTTTCCACACCCTACCTTGTCCTGTTCTGCCCTAGTGGCAATCCCGGCAGTGGCTCTGTTGGGAAAGGAGTGCAACGGGATCACTCCCCTCTTCACAGAACTGGCTTCGTGTGGAAGTGAGCACAGTGGACATGCTGCTTCCTTCTGCAGTGCTGGCAGGTACTTTCCCAGGTTGCACTGGGGCAGGAAGCACCATCATTGTGCTTCCTGCATTTCTGCATGACAGGTAAGTGTGGGATGGTGGTGTGATCATTTAATCCCTGATTGTGCTCCCTGGGGATGGAAGAGGAGTGGGACTGTGATGAAGTCATGTAAAAGTGTCATCACAGTCCCACTTCTCTCCCATCCCCATGTTGGGATGAGAGGACACTGTGGAAAGGCCATAATTACAAAAACATCTGCAATGATTAAGGTTTCACAAAATTCTGTAATATTTTGGCTGTCATAGATTAACATGGCTGTCCTGTGGAGATTCAAAAACTAGTGTTCTTCATCATGTGGAAAGCCTCTACAAAAAGGAAATATTCCCTACTGCAGTGGAGGAGGAGTGGATTTAATGTATTTGGTCCCATTCTTCATCCTTGTGCATTGAGTGTACTCAGAAGTCAAACAGCTCAAGAGGGCTACTAATTGTTAAATGAACTTTATTGTGAGTTATTTAGTACAAATCACACACTTTAGAAATAATACACACTTTAGAACTGTGCATTGCTGGAGGGGTGATTAATAATAGGAAAGCTGTCATTCCCATTACTGGCCTTGTCATGGGAGAAGGGCCCTGGGAACCTTCTGGGTCAGTCCATGATTTCCGAGAACAGGGGGTTGATGCAGTGGTTACAAAATGAACCTTCACAAGGGCTAGAGGTTTCTGTAATTGTGAACTAGGGATGAAGATCTTTACATCATTGATCCTCTCATGACTGGATGAACAGTGTCCATAGTGGTTTCCCAATGTCCGAGAAAAATCAGAAGATTTCATCATAGTTCTGGAGGTGTTCCCACTTTCCAAAGATTTTCAGGGAATTATTCTGCACAGAAATATACATAGTGTATTTTGGCCTAAAAAAGTGATCCTGCATGAAAAGAAAGTGTATATGTTTGTGTGTGTGTACAAATGATATTTGTTTGTTTTGGGATTTTTTTTGCGGGGGGGGAGTTCTGGAAAATGTTTTCTGTGCAAAAAACTCATATTCATTACTCTTGAGAATAATTACCAAAAACTTTAGAAATTGTGCCTCATTTCTGCTATGGCTCTATTTTTCTTGACAAGGCATTCTTGAGCTTTCATCTCAGCTAGGAGATGGATACTGACAAGTATTCCTTCCATTACTACTGAGAACATATGAAGCTGCCTTGATGTGGAGATAACTTTCCTACTACACTGGTTTGTCCTATGGAATTCTGGAGTTTTTAGGTTAGGGAGGAGTACTTAGAGTTCTTTTCCAAAGAGCTTTAACACAACACCCAAGTACAACCTTGTTATTCCATAGGATAGAATCATGGCGCTTAGAGTGGAATCCTAGTACTATGTGCACTGTGAAAGGTCCCTGATTATGACCAATGGTATGTCTAGCTCCATACTACATGATGTTCTGAACAACAGCACTTTTACAGGGCTTCAGGCAGATCCCTGTCTTTGGGTGCACAGAACCTATAGACCAACTATTCAGGCAGAAATATTTCCTTCATATCCATCCTTGATTACACAACACAGGCATAGTGAAGACTGAAGAGCAGCTAGATGTTGTGTGCTCCTGGAATCTTGAACTCTGAAAGTTTCGAATGATCAATCTCACTCCTTAGCCAATATTCAAATTTTCAAAGTAAACACAGACAGACTGTAATGTAAAAAAGACTTTGTACCACAATGCTCAGAACTGAGGTCAGCCCAGCATCCTCTTTTATAATTCAAAATTTCTGTTATAGTTTGTCCTTTACAATTTCAGTGGCAAGTGTACCTAACAGAGACTAGTAATAGTGTTGAGAATCTTGTTCCACCTCTCTTTTTTTTCTTTTTTTGGGGGGCAGACCATTATCCATTCATTTGTTATTCATTATTTTTTTAAAAAAAAAGTTCTTGAAGTACAATATCACTGTGAAAATTAAGAAGCCATTGCTTGATGACATCACATGGCACAAGCCACTAGTGTCCTTTTGTTCAAGCTGAAATTAGTGCCATTTCATGGGTTATTCTGAATAAAATCACAAAAAAGATACAAAACTGTTTCCATGACTATTTTTGCCCATCTTTTCAAGATTACTTTAGCATCTTTTAAAAACGGGAAAATATATTTTCTCCAATATAAAACCCTTTCCAGATTTAAAAGTAAGCCCTCGTGAACAACTGTGTTTGTAATTAAGAAAGATCTGGAGGCCCAGTGGTTGTATTTTTTTCAATTACTCTGCTCTGAAAAAAAAATGGAGCTTGGAAGAGTTACCTTCTTTGCTACAATATTACATCATTTAATTTGATTCAGGGGATATGAATGATTTAGGAGATTGTAGTTTTTTAAAAAAATGGCTGGAATCCTGTATATCTTTTTGCACAACATAAATTTATGTGCACTAAGCTAAGTGGCAGAGGCATGAAGAAACCCAGGTGTTGAATTGGGAAGATGTGTAATCCATATGCATTAGGAGTGCCCAATACACATTGGAACCCCATCATCAGTATCCCATTGCTCATTGATCCCTTTGCCAGCTCTGCTACATAGTTACAAAGCAACAGCCTTCTACTAAATTCAGAATTCTGTATCTTCACAGTTCTATTTCCTGCACACATATGTCCACTTAGAAGCATGCAACAGCCAGCAAGATTCTAATCCAACATTTCCAACTGTGACATAAGCAGAACAAAGTTATGTGGGTTTACAATAATCCTATACTTTTGCACTGGCGGTAAGTCCCATTTTCACTGGGATCTACCTTTTTTGTAACTGTGCATGTGGTTGTACTCTTAATCCCTCTTTTCCAGAATGAATAGGTATAGCTGTTTGGTGGATGTCTTCATGACAGTAGCTCCCTCAAATGTTTCTGTTTGACATATGAGAATGATTGACACCTTTAAGAAAGAGATAATAGTGGAAGAGACTCCATTGCAAAACACATCCAGCCAAAGACATTTTTAGCTAAGGTGGAACAGCTAATAGTGGCACACATGTGAACATACACACACACACAGCTAGTCAAGTTACTTTGCTACACAACAGAGGAAAATCTTGTAAGCCTTTCTCTCCTGGACAAATGCAATGACAACACTTACAATAACTATTTGCTGCCCTTTCATAGTATCCAAAATCTACTGCCTGATAGTAGGGTGAGTCCTAAGTGCAGTTAAAGAGCCCTTTCAGTTTATCTTGACTCCAGGGCAAGGTTGAGGTAGACGATAGTGGAAGAATAATCCTTGATGTTCAAGTCTGTGAAGCAGCCAGATGGACTTTCAGTTTGCTTGCTCAAGAACTGAAAACTTTGGGTCCCCGCACAACTCTCGGAATTTCTCAACCACCATAGGAACTAACCATAGTGACTGAAGCATGCCTGCAGGACATAGTGCAAAAAAAATTTGGAGGTCCTATGAGTGAAGTTTCAAGCAATGTAGTTGATATTGCCACCTGGCAGTTGAGTTCAACTCCTTTGAAAATATACTGTACAGATTCTCAGGCAAAATGCACAATATTTAGGTAACTAGAAATATGGGAGGGAAAAACTCTTAATTTTGCAGTGAAGATAGGGCTAATGTTTAATTATTTGGTGTTTTATAATCTTATACCATGAAGTGACTTTGCCTTTCCTTAATGGAAAGTTGCAGAGAGAAACCTTGAAGTGAAAAAATAAGAAACCACTTCCACTCGGAAAGTAAAAAAAAACAAAACTTCTTAGTCATTGTCCAATATGGTTTACTAACACTAATTCGGGGAAGTAGGTTTCACTGATTAAAAAAAAAAAGATACCAGTGAGTGAGTGAATAAATAAATGAGTGAGTTAACATGTGAGTTAACAGAAATAAGACAGTTTGGAACAAAATGTTGATATTAACAGTCTCAAAAATTCCAAGGGGCACTAGAGACCATTGAAAGAGCTAGACAAAGCAAAGGATGTTGGAATAAGCAAGAAGAGCTCTTTAAAAGTAATTTGCTTGTTATTCAATCAGTAATAAAGGTCAGACATAAGGGCTGTAGATTTTGGGTAGAATCTCAAGGGTAATAAGAGTGAGCTAACTCAGGAATTTTAGCCATCTGAATAGAAGGGCAAGACTATGTAGCCCTCTTCTGGAAGAAATGGTTAAAGTATATTAGAATTCCTAATTAATTTTTCCAAAGGAAAGATTAAAGACAAATTTGCTCCTGCAAAGATTAAACAAATAAGAACTTTAAGTGTAATCAAATATCAATAAGACTTTTACTGAAACCAAATTTGATATGAGTTATGGAATAGGCTTAGATTCTACAGACGAAATTTTTTTGTAGGAGTTTTGAACAACTGGGAAATAATGGCATTTCTAGAGTAGGAAGAGGCCTGGTAGAGGAAGTTGTTTTTCCTGCCGTGATTTGGGACCACATGCTGTATTATGCAGTGTTAAAGGGTACTAGCTGTTCAGGTAATATGTATCTGTTCCCTATACTATTTTGGGGGAAGGAACTGCAGGTAATTCAAGCTGACATGCTTATACACTGAATTTAACAAAACGAAACCTACAGAGGCCAATAAAGTGGGGAAAAAATAAACAGTTGCATTAAATAAGGGTAGCATAGAAGACCCAAGAGTAAGAATTTTTAACTAGATAGCATCTATATTCTGAACCTCCCTGATGAGGTCCCATACTAATTTAGAATGTTCAGTTTGGATCTATGCAATATGTGAATCTATTTCTAGTGGGGGAAAAGGAGCCCCATTTTTGTTGTTCAACTGAATTCACCAACAGAGAATATTTTAGATATATACAATATAAGTCTAGTTTCTGGTCTGGGGAAAAAGGGCAGTGTGTGTGTGATTCCAGTACTCAGCTTCTGCTTTCGAAAGAGAAGAAGAGCCATCTTCCCTCACTGAAGCCTCCTGGATTCTCAAAGAGTCTGTTGTAGAGGGCTGGAAACCCTTTAGAATGTGTTTGCGTTGCCATATAAGGCTGTGAGGCAGAGAAGAAGTAGCTAAAAATCCCAGCACTACTATATGATTTGTATTGGATTTATGCCTATGGATTGGATCTAGTATTAGACACTTGCAAAGCGCTTACTGAAGCAGATTTTTCCACCCATTCTTTGTGTGTATGTGTGTGTGTGTATGCACACACGCACATACAATTGATCCTTGCCTTTCTCTCAGTACAGTAGTACCAAAGGTGGTTTACAAAGCAGATTAAAACAGATAGAAAACATAGTATGGAGAGCTGAGGAAAGGACGCCTTGATGAGTGAGGAGGACTGCTATCTGCAGAACAAAGATGCTGAATCCAGCTCTACATTTTTCTAATAACACCAGGTCAGAAACAAGGCTGCTAAGGAGTGACTCACTCTTAGAATACCCTGTGCTGTAGGATGAGATATGCTAACAGTCTGCTGAGTCTTGTATAGGTTAATGTACACATTTCCATTTTCTGGCAAGACAAAGTTATACCAAATAGTTAACATAAACATATGATACATACCTGATCTGAAAATACATCATTGGCTACTTCGTCTCCTGTTGCCATAAATAATTTAACTGGAACCAAGAGGCTTTTTTAAAGTAAGTTATTCTAAAACATCACCTGGCAAGTATTAAATTCAATGAGATTGCAAGTGTAAATACAGGTGTAAATCATTTGAGCACAAAGGACTCACACTTCCATAAGAAAAAAATTAATCCCATGTGTCTTCTTAATCCTTCCTATTACAATGTTATTATTATATGTTACCTTGTGTTACTAATATTCCTTTGCAATAAGCTGCTATGGCTTAGCCAAGGTGTGAAATCTACTCATTTCTGGATTTGTTTAAAAAGCCGTAGAACTAAGACAAGATTGCCAAGATACTGTGAATGAGGCTGTCATTTACTTGCATGTACAATAAGCCTGAAACTTTACCCCCATTACACTGACTGATCTCTGTTTCCCCTCTTGCTGTACAGATACACATACCCCCTCAAAGTGTCTGATAACTGGACAAGGGCATATGGGGTGTGTATGTGTGAAAGGGGTGATGGGTGGATATAATGCAATACTGTAGATTTAATAATGTCTTTGAACACTGGTAAAACGTCTGTCCTGTTTTCGGTTACACTGTACATCAGAATGATGGATAATCTTCTCACAAGATCATTTTCTATTCAACTAGGAAGGGAAAGGTGTAGCTGACATTCATGAATATTTTTATTCTTCTGTTACCCTCCCCACAGAAAAATGACAATTTCCTTTCCTTCTCTTTAAGACAGATTGCTAGATAGAAGAAAGCTTTCAGGTGTTGGCCTGATTCAATCATTGCCTATAGATATTGTCTCTAGTTTGCAACTGTATACATATTGGAATTTTTCTTCTTTCATGGACATGTATGAATCTGACCTCATGGCCAACCCTGTAATCAACCTGTTATTATCATTCTCACTTAATCTATCTACCTGTCTATATATGAATAAAGGATGGAACTAATTTTTGAAACTCCTTTAAAGTCCAGATCAAACTCCACTTTATCTTATCAACACATAAAATATATCATTTTGAACAAACAGTGAAGCAACAGTTTGATCACAATTATCCTCAAACTTTCCATTACAAAAACTTTAAGTACTAGATTTTCCCAAACTAAACTCAGCATGTAGGGATTTTTAAAAGTTTTGTTGTGTTACAGACGTAAAAAAAAAAAGAGTACATTTGATTTAAGAAAATGCTTCCTGAGTGATGTAAGAAACAGAAAATCATGTCCTGGTGCCTTTTATTACTGCTGTGGGTTGCTGCTTAATGGCTTCAACTATGCAAGCCAAGAATATTATAGACAGCCATAATACTGGAAATGGATCCAGACAGGTTTCTGCTTTGGTGGTGTTTCATATTCACACACCTTGGCCAGTGCTAATGTAAAGCATTTCATTCTTGCAACTCCTGCTGCTGTATGGACCACATCCAAATACAGATATTTCTTTAGGAAAAAACAAAAAACTGAAACAAACCCATTTTGATCTGGATATTGATCAAAATATCCAAACTCTGTAGCACTCAGAGTATAGTGGGATTTGGGATCCTAATGGGACCAGTGAGTACTCAAAAAACACTTCATCACAAGGAACTAGATACTACAACTGTCAGCTATTATGACTGTAATCCAAAGACTTCCTAAGGCACTACAGACATGGAGTTTCAAAAGCATGCACTTCAGCATGGGGAACAGAGAGGTTTACCCTATTGTAATTCTTATATTATGCAGTTACTGACTTCTGTAGTTTCTGTAGCTTAAGTACCATAGGGGAATGTTTTAAAACAGGGAGGCCTGAGAAACTTTATTCCACATCTACAGTGTTGAATTCAGTCTTGTAACATTACTTTCACAAGTTATGAAACTGGCTTTAATTTTGACTATAATATGGGCATGGTATCTTCTTATGATGAAATAAAATGTAGAAATGCAATAGATGCAATAGATGGTGAAGTATGATAGATAGTTTCCCCTTCAGCCACCATTCTTTCACTAGTTTTAGGTACTGAAAAATTATTTGTAACTAATTCCATAGTAAACTGACTCAATACTCCTTTATTCATCCTACAATCTATAATTTTATTTTAAACCTAGTTCAGAGTAAAGTAGCAAATGCAGGCAGATAGCAGTGGTGGTAGGGACTTGGAGCAGAGCTATTCCTGGGTGCTGTCCAGCAGCTGTTGAGCAACCTGTTGAAACTTCTGCCTAAAGAGATACTGGATACCTCCTTATGCAACATCAGAAAAAGTAAACACCCCCTTTATAGGGCAGAGACCCAATCAAAAATGGGAGATGGTGTGTGAGGAATTCAAAGGTGAACAGTTTTGAGAGGAGATGCAGAGGTAAGAGGCAGAGTAAAGAAAGATGGTACTATAGCTGGACTTCAAAGATACCTTTTATTAAAAAAAAAAAAAAAGGTAAGTTTATAGTGCAGAGACCCAATCAAAAATGGGAGATGGTGTGTGAGGAATTCAAAGGTGAACAATTTTGAGAGGAGATGCAGAGGTAAGAGGCAGAGTAGAGAAAGACGGTAATATAGCTGGACTTAAAAGATACCTTTTCTTAAAAAAAATAACAAAAAAACTAGTCCTACCCTTGTGCCTTAATTAGCAACAGTTGGTCATGCAGACATTCAACAGGAGAAAGTTTCCCCTATTAATTTATCTCTATGAGTAGAAAAGTTTTACCACACCAATTTTGGCATGTCAGGTTGGTTTTCAAGGCAGAGAAGCATAAAAAGCAAAAGAGGGAGACAGGGAGGGATATATTTAAGAAAAATAAATAGATTAAGGAAAGAGTTCTCAAATTGCTATTTGGCACGACTTTTGCAGTATGTTTCACAAACATACACAGAAAAAGAAGCCAATTAAGCTGAAATATTTCATTCTGTCAGAAAAGGTTTAAAGGGGTCAAACATTAAAGACAATTAGAGAAATATCTGGTGTTCAGAGTCCTTTTTTTAATTATGAGCCTTTTTGCAGAACTAAGTAAACTCCTATAAACTAGGGGGGGTCTTATAAAGTTGGTTGTAGCTTTGATTCTGAAACAGTAGAAACTTTTATGAAGTTTTACTGAAAGTGATGAATCCTTGGCCTCAGAAAAAATCTTTTTCATACAAGTAATAATGAGAAAGAGTGAGAGGATAGCATGAGTAATAATTTTGGAAGTTCAATCTTGTCTTTTACCATTACTGGAATGTACTCAAATAATACTGTCTGCATTACACTGGGACACATTTGTAGTCAAGGTTGCTCTTCAAACCCATATTTATCAAGCTTTTAACTCTACCAAGATTTGGGCTCAGCTAGTAGTGAACTCATCACTGGCTAGCCTACTCCTTCCCAAACAGAAGGGGTGCAGTGATAAAGAAGGCTAGGTGATGATAATGAGCACTTCAATGTTTTTCTCTTTTAAGCCTCAAGACAGCCACTGCTGCTGAGATGCAGTGGAAAAGTGGCATGATGCATTGAGTAGGAGGGTGATCTGAAGAGAATTTCCCTTGCATCCCGGCTGTGAGAGGCATACATAAGGCTCCAGCTATTAAGGAAGAGCCTTTATGACCTTTGCTATTGCCAGGAATTTTCTCCTATCTCCTATGAGAAAGGAGACAAACTGAAAAAGTTGGGAAGCAAGTCTGGATGTACCAATGTTCTGAGCTGTCTTCAGGAACTCATCGTAAAACAAAACAAACCCAGATGTTGCTACGTGCTCTCCAAGAAGAGAACTAATTTTTAGATGACAGCTGGGAAAATGGGTCTAGTTCCACATATACAGATGACATCCAACTCTTCCTCTTCTTTCCGTCCAATTACAAGGAACCTGTTTTGGTACTGAACTAGTACCTGGTGTCAGTAATGGACTAGATGAGGGCAAAGAAACCGAAGCTTAATCCAGACAAGACAGAGGTGCATCTGGTCAGTCAAACAGCAGATCAGGAAATATCAGTTTAGCCTGTGCTGAATGGAGTTGCACTATCCCTGAAATCTCAGGTTGGCAGCTTGGGTGTATTCCTAGATTCCACAGGCTTCAGCACTGGCCAGGAGAAGATTTTGCACAGTTAAGGGCTGTGCACTAGCTGCACCTGTTCCTTGAGATGTCAAATCTGGCTTCTATGACATATGTTATCCTTACATCTCTTTTGGTTTAATGTACCACAGTTTACATGGGGCTGCCTTTGGAAACTGTACAGAAATTTCAGTGGGTTCCAAACAATGTAGCCAGCCTGCGGGGGGGGGGGCTAGTAATAAGGAACATATCAGTCCCTTGTTGAAACGTCTCCACTGACTAATGGTCCAATTCCAAGCACAATTCAAATGCTACTTATGGCCTACAAAGCTCTATACAGCTTGGGCCAGATTATCTGAAAAATTGTATCTCCCCATATGAGCCATCAAGAATTGTGAGATGTCAGGCCTTTCCAATGTGCTTGGTGAGGACAGAAAGATCCTTCCCAGTGGCTGCTCCTAGACTGTCAACTTCTTTCCCACAGGACACCCAGGTGGCCTTCTCTCTATCTTTTTTTTTTAATCCAGCAAAGACATCTTTAGACAGGACTTCAATTTTTAATTGGTTGTAATTTTGGGCAGCCAGCCTGCTGTAATGGTCTGAGCACTAGACTATGATTCTGGAGAACAGGGTTCAAATCCCCACTCCACCATGAAAACCCACATTCTCCCAGGCTCAGAGGAAGGCAAAGGCAAACCCACTCTGAACAAATCTTGCCAAAAAGTTGCTACAATAGGTTTGACTTAGGATGATCCTAAGTCAGAAATCTCAAAGGCACACAACAATAACAACAGAAGGGTTGTTAATGGGGTGTTCTGATGGTACCTCTCTCAAGGCTGGTCCCACAGTTCCAATCCTGGGGCTCCTGTCACATGACAAAAGTAAATGGAAGCTATCTAGACATGAAAATGGTTGAAGTTTGCATTTAAATTAGACTATTTGGGGGATTTTCTGCTGCAAGCTACTCTTTAAAATCCATCTAGGAATGGATTTTCCACTACTTTCATTCCCATAGGAAGCAATGAGTAGTTCAAGTAATTTTCTTAGCACTGTGAGAAAGCACAGCACAGTTTTCAAAGACTTATCACAGTCTGGGACTTACTTTGTGTTTGTTACATACGTTGTGCATTTAAAACACAGGAAACACAGTCTTCTGTGCAGGTGTATTATTTTCTTTGCAGAAATGCTGATTCCAGCACAGAAAATACTTTAGATGGAGACTGACTTTATGCAAAATGTACACATTTTTTGCATAGAAAATAGCATTTTCTACAGAGAGAATGATATTTCTGTAAAGATATATTATTTTCATCTGGACACCAATAGCAGTAGCGGCAGCAGCAGCAGCAGCGATATGGCACCTGCTATCATGACCTTTTTGTAAGGCATATGGCAGCAGGTGGTGTGGCTACCCAAACTGCTGTCTTATTTGCAAATGAGGGAGCAGTTTGGGCACATGAACATGCCTGCTGCCATGTCCCTTTTGTCAGAATGAGGCAGTGGGCAGTGTGTTTGCATAGAAGGGAGCAGTTTGGGCATGCACACAAGCCTGCCACCATCCTCTTTCATCAGAGAAGTGGTAGCAGGGAGTGTGGGCATCAAAGCACATGGTGACAGCGGTGTGCACATGCCCAAACTTTTCCTTTATATGGGAGTAGTTTTGGAACCTGCAGCCCATACTGCCACATCCCTGATGTCTCCTATCATCTCTAACTAGCATAACATAGCTGACTGAGGGGATCTGGGAATTTCACACTGAATTTCACATACTTTCATATATCTAAGAGATCTGGAGGAAGCCTGTTGGAAAATTCTACCATTCTCTCCCCTCTTTGTTCTAGGACAGATGAGGTTAAGCTAGAATAGGGTTAATTTTCTTTTGAATGTAAAAGCGCTTCCTGGCCTCACAGCTAAAGTCTCAACTGTTGTTCTGTGTTATTTTAAAAGGATTGGCTACAGTATCCAAACCATATGACTCAGGATACATGCTAGTGTAAGTTACTGGTCATACTTAAAAGGTCATGCCTCTCTTTCTCTCTCTCTCACTCTCTCTCCCTTTAGCAATCTTGATTCTAGCGACTTCTTTCTCTAGGCTAGCTTCTTCATCAAGAAGTTGGTGAGTTTAGAATGAAGATACTAACTTCCCAGATCTTTTCATTAGTTAGTTAGGATCTAATTTCTCTAATGGATATGTAATTATAAAATGTATTAGTAAATCTTTTAAGTTCGGAACCTGAATCTGCAAGAACAAATACGTTCAAAAGTCTTTTCCCCTATGGGCAAGTGTTTTTGCACATTTTTAATATTTTTTGCACTTCAAAACTTTTTTGTGTAAAAATATTTTAGGATAAAATATTCACTCTACTACAAAGAAATTTACTTTTAGAGAGATATTTAAAAAACATAGAAACAGTTTCCTAGCCACATTTGCTTGGGGAATGCAAGGAAAAGGGGGAAAGAAATCCAACAAATCAAAGAAAACCTTTCTGATTCTGTCAGTGACTGCTTGATAGGATTCACTTTCAGTAAGCACTCTGAAATCTGATTGGTGGATATATGTTTCAAGTTCTCAAATGGAAATAGAAAGCAAATAATAAATTTCAAAATGCATATGATAAAAATTGTATGAATAAAGAGCCCCAAATTAAAGAAAGGAAGCCTAGAGAAATGAAGAGCTATGTTTTTAAAGCTTGAACAATAAAGGGGAAGAAACAAAACATTTACAGCTGTACAGTCTTGCAGTGCTGGACCAGGTTCATCCTTGTGCTGAGATGGGAAGGAAATTCTTACGAACTTTTTTTTTTTTTTTAGCTTCTCTTCCTTAATGCCATGAGCCACAAAAAAGCTGAAGCATCACAGTAATACCTGTGAGACAAATGTGTGGGTCAGCAATGCTTCTGGCCATGAAAGAGCCAATGGGCCTAAGAACAGTGAAGACATGAAAATCACAGAATAATAGAAAGAAAAATCAAAGCTTCCCCCATTCTCAAATCACAAAGCTTTCTTTCCTGGTTCAGAATATGAGCAGAAAATGGTGTCTGCTTTTGTCAGAGCAATGAAATAAAACACAAGTGCCTCAAGGCAAAGACATGGGATTTTTTCTTTCTTTCAGTGGATTGCAGAGGGAATTCCATAATTAAAAAACTAAACAAAACATGTTTTAGATCACCAGGTTCTGATTTTAAAGAAGTGTCTGAATTATTGTTTTACAGTATAGTGATATTAAACTACACAGTTCTGTTATTGCAAAAAGAGGCATATAAGGTTTGCCTGCAACCTACATCGATCAATATCTAGATTCATGACACTGGCCAGATTTTTTAAACTGGGATATAGTTATCAGCTGCTGACAAATGGAAATAAAATTTCCTGCAGATTTTCCAGTCCTGCAAACAAGAACCTGAACAAGGCTTTCACACAAAAGCAATATACTGCACCAAAGAGAAATCAGTTATTTGCCAAGGAAACAATGCCGAGAGTGTGCGTTGGGAAATGTAGCTACAGCTATAGCTGTATCTCTTGCAGTTCAACCAGCTACAGGAAGAAAGAAAGATGTGTGTCTGCGCATCCCCTTGCTCTCTAGCAACATGGTAATAGCCATTTTGAGGCGGCATTAACGGCTCAATAGGTCGATCTTTGGGGACTTTTGATTATTGCATGCACAATGACTATTAAAGTAAATTATGATTTCATAAGTCTGCTATATATCATCATAATTACTCAACTGGATGCCAGCACTAGATTCCTAATTGAGAGTAGGCCATTCAAAATAAACTTATTCTATTTATACGTAATTCATTCTACTTTCAGAGACTCTACAGTTTAAATTAATTTAAGGTGGGAGGGGCAACCCATCCAAGAATGGAGATGGCAGAAGTCAAGAAAGGAGGGGGAGATATACGAATGAGACATGACATCAGCTTAGTAAGAGTGGTCTTCTCTAATCCTGTGCTGAGGCAGTACTGTTGGAGTTGGATCGATATTACGGTGATCTGTGGACTGTGAGAGCTCTTTAGCTTGCACCCTTTGGCTCATACCAAAAGCTTTAAACACCTGAGGAGCCAGGAAACACAAATTCAGTTTAAGGCTACAGTCTCTCAGGTGGCCTTTCTCCAAAAAGCCTTCCTGGGTGTGATTGAACAGTTTGTTTTGTATGCTTCATGGTCCAGGTGATTGATTGATTGATTGATTGATTGATTGTTGATTGATTATGTTACTCTGCAAAGTAGATAGCCCTATATAAGTAATATCTATTCACAATGACACAATGAAGAGAGTGCAACTTATGCCAATCATTGATTTCATTTTTTTTAAATAGTTTTTTTTTAATTTTATTAAACTATAACAAAAAAACAAACGAAAAATAAAACACCATGTGTTATACATAATAGTGAATTAAAAAACAAACGAACAAAACAAAACAAAAAATTTTTTTCCCTCTTTTAAACAATGCAAACTTATATTATTGTTTTTCCCTTCCCCTAAAATCATAAACTTGTTCAGCTTGTTCCATTCATACAACTTATACATTTTTGTTACGTATCTTCAATTCTTATTTTCATTATATTCATTTTTATTATTATACTTTCACTCTTAATTCAATATTTTTCACTCCCATTTAATCTCTTACTATTATTAATTATAAACTTATTACTTAATATCTCTAATAATAACCTCTCTCTAAAACCAATTACCTTTTAACTTTTCCCCCTTTTAAACATTGAACATCACATATCAAATTACATCTATAAATCACAAGTTTAACACACACAGATAATAAACAATATAAAAATACAAAATAAAAGATAAAAGTAATAATAATAAAAAAAAACCACCCCCCAGAGTCAACTTTTTATTTAATCCACTTTCCAAAATTGCCATTCTTCTTTTAACAGGGTAGCATTACCATCTCTTTTCAGAACTTTTTCTAAAAATATTTTCCAAATTTCTTCAAAATCATTTGTTTTTACCAAACCTTTCATAAACCTAATTCTACATGTTAGTTTATCATTAATTGCAATTTTCCACCAATCATTGATTTCAAACATATCTGTCACCTCCCACAGAAGACTGAATTGTTCTTATTATTTCTGGATTTTCACAAGACATCACTGATGTGTTCTCAAGACCTTCCCATGTGAACTAGAAATATATCTTTCCAATGAGGATGAAATCATTCATTTTACATATCACTTGATAACCAGCCTTGGAATAACGAGACCAGATACAAAAGATAACATTAAGTAAGGACCACTTTATTTGATCTAACCTATTTAAGTTGTGTTGGCCTTAAAATGAAGCAAGAGAGAGGAATAACCTGACGCAGGTCCAGCTGAGGCCCAGTTGTCAACCCCTTGACAATGTCCCCAGTCTTCCCTTGAGCAAAACATCTTAGCCCTGAAGGCAATCCAAAATACTATTGGTTGCTTCCCAGCCTGCCGGAATTGGAAGGCAACCCAGGGAGGCAATCCTGCTCTTGCTCCAGAACTCTATAAGTAAAAGCCTGGATCCTAGGTTAACCTGAAGGATAATCTCTTTCCCCAATCCCCCAGTCCCCAGAAGCCTATATGGAGAGGTTTCAGAGTCCTTTCCCACAACAAAAGTGTTCCAATTTTGATCACCAAAACTTTCCATTCTAACTATGACTGTAGGATTTTAAAAAATGGGGGGGGCTAGATTTTGGCCCACATCTGATCCACCCATTCAGTTTGTTTTAACTCACTCAACCCATTACTTCCTCAAGGAATTAATTCAGAGGAAACACAAAGTCTAAAGGTCTTAATCCTATTGTTAGCCCCAACTAGAACAGAACCATGGACACAATTGGTTTACCCATGTGTTGTCTCAACATTCAGCAATTAGTTCAATGATTTGTCTCTAGCTGACATAAGATTAAAACAACAGCTTGAATCCTATTCAATATTTATGAGATCTTAAATGGAGCTTAAATGGAGGTTTGGGATACAAGGTTAGAATTGTGAATGATCTAACATGACCCCAAAACCTATCTCTTTTAGCAGGTACTGCAGGGTTTTGGAGGTGCTGCAGATTTTGGCATTGGGAAATGTTTACAGCAGCATACTCACAGTTGAGGGGCATGATGATTCAAGCAGCTGCAGCAGGACCCCTATCTTAATGTGCCCCATCAGCAGGAGAATGTTGCAGTCATCATATTCCCAGTACCCCCATCTGCAGTGCTTTTCTGACTGTTTTAAGAAGTGGGTTTCTGAGATATGGCATCAGAAGTAGCTGCAATGATGGAGCTACATTGTCATAGCCATGCTGATGATGCAAGATCTCCGGCACAGTGTATCTTGATTCCAACAAAGCATGTGACAAATTTTGTGACTGCATTCCTATCTATTTTGTTTCCTTCATTTTCCTGCACAAAATTTTGTAATTGCTTTTATGAGAAAATGTATGTTTTTTTCACACACACACAAAAAAATTGGTCTGTTTGCTGAAACGATCTTTGACAAAAATCATGATGAAATATTTTTCCCAGTTGATGGTTCATTTGAATTTTTCTGAACATCTTTCCTTCTGGCTCAGATTCACTTGGCTTTATTGTTTAGCATTTTAACTCATATTAAGGTGTTGTTATGATGTTTGATATGTTAATAGCCACAAATATAGATCTAGATATCATTGCCATCTTGAATATATGTTTCTTATAGAAAGGTGACATTTAGTGAATACTATAGCTTCACACTTAGAACAGGGTTTACATATTTCCACACCAAATAACTACAGTGCTAAACAGTTGTTGGGATATTTTCTCTTTATCATTCCCCATTCACTGAATTATAAAATACTTCTTAAGCTTGCATTCTTGACCAGTGGTCTTTAACTTGGGGTCTGTGGGCCCTTCACAGGGGGTCCATGAAGCCCTGTTGCTGTTCAACAATAGCAATGGCAACAACTGGGATGCAGCAGCAGGGGGTGGTGTGTGTGTCAAAACTCCTCCCTCATTTGCAAACAATTGTCGTCATGTCCCTTTCATCAGGGACATGGCAGTAGGAGGTGGGGGCATTGAGGGACATGGCTGTAACCGCATACACACACCCAAACTGCTCCCTTGTTTGCAAATGAGGGAACAGTTTTGGCACAGGGACACAGCAGCAATAGCAGTTACATTTCTATGTCACTTATCAGTGCAAAGCACACCCTAAGCAGTTTACAATGTGTTTCGCTAATTGCCACCAACAAACTGGGTACTCATTTTACCAGCCTGCAGAAGAATGGAAGGCTGAGTCAACCTGGAGCCCTGCAGGATCAAACTCACAACATTGTAGCTGCAGTACTGGCATTTAACCACTGCAACACCAGGGATCTGGCGTGTGCGTGCCCATATTATGCATGCCCAGATTATGACTCTGGAGATTAGGCTTTGAATCTCCACTCAGCCATGGAAACCCTCTGGGTGACCTCAGGCAAGCATCTTCTCTCAAGCCTTGGAGAAAAGTAAAGGCAACAAATCTTGCCAAGAGCCCGGCCCCCCTCCCGTTATAAGTTTGCTTTAGGGTGACCATAAATCAGTTTTAAGGGGGAGAGACATTATGGCTAGAAAGAACCTCTTTCTGTCAGGAGCACTTTATGATTATGTGCCTTCAAGTCACTTTTGATTCATACAACTCTACTACAACCCCATTATGCAACCTATTACAGGTCTTCCCTTCCTTCCTTTCTTTCTTTTTGGCAAGTTTTGTTCAGAGGGGGTTTGCCTTTGCCTCCTCTGGGACTGAGAGAAAGTAACTTGCACACAGTCACCTGGTGTCTGAGCAGTGATTTGAATCCTAGGCTCCAGAAGCTTCTAATAAATAAATCAATATTTGAATATTTAACTCTAAACTTAAATATTTAAATCTTGAGTAAAGTATTGGGATCCCCAGCAACAAATTATATTTATGGGGGTGGGTGTCTCAGTAAAGAAATATATAAGAACCACTCTTCTAGACTCACCATGAGTTTCCTCAGAATCTTATTGGAACAATACTTAGCCACACATTTTACAATGGGAGTTGGAAACAGGGCAGATTACAATTGGCATTAGCCTACACAACCTATATGAGGGACTGTGGGGATAGTCGTCCAAAACATCTGGGGAAGCATTCAGGTTGCCTACCTTAGAAAATACTCAGAACACCCATCCAATAGCAACCATCTCTTCCATCTTTTTAGGTATTCACAGACTTTCAGGTCTACATCCCTCTGTATGGTATTTCAAAAATACCAAACCAGTGTTGTTTTCTCCAATTGATTCCCGAGCCTCATCTTCATATCTTGGGTTTTCCCATGCCCCTCTCAGAGGTCAGGCACCCTGCTTTGAGCTGTTTTTCTACTATAGGGAGCAAAAATTTTCTTGTTCTTCAAGCTTCTGCCACTGAAACCAATTGCAATTGGTGTCTTTTTTTGCTTCATGGGGTGGAATGGCCAAACACTTAACTCTGCCAATCAAAGGCAAACTTAGCCCTGAAATATTTTCCCCATGTGGTTCTCCTTTAAAGCTGCTGGTTTAGACACAGTCGTTCTGGCTTTCATCTAGTTTGAACATCAGAATAAGACAATTAAAAACTGATGGAAGCGATTCCTTTAATTTTTTTTTTAAATGGTCTGAATCCATACCATAAACTATGAATTCAGTTTGTCTAGGGATTCAAAATATTGGTAGAATGACTTCCCATAGTGTCCATTTCCAGTTAGAGCATGCCAATGAAATTCAGACATCTTGTAGAAACAGATGGTTTGTGCTAGCAGAGGAACATCCTGGCCTGAATTATACTCCCTCTTTATTACATATCGTTGCCAGTCCATTTGCCAACTGCTCTGTATTACAGTAATTTGTGTGGATATCTTCAACAGAGGCTTTTTACAAAAACACAACAGAGACCTTGAAAGGCCATATGTGCTTCTGTGTTGAATCACTTCAAAACTCAGGTCATCAGAGGCCCCATTCTGGGCTTCTTTCAAATTCTTTTTGCCACCCTGTTCCGATCATCCTGAAAGCATCAGAGTTAAGTCTTCTCATGCGGGTCTCGTTCTTGCATTTAACCTTTGCAAAGGTAAAGCTAATAAAGATTATATCCAACTGTCACTGCATTAGATCACAACCTTCAACTCAACATATGGTATGTTAGCATATGAATTATATCTTTCAGAGCTTGGATCTGTGGCTCAAGGCTTCTGCTTGAAACTGGGAGAAAAAGAGGCTGCTGTCACCAGTATGATTGTACAGCCAAAGGTCAGGGACCGCTGGAACTATCAGCAAATATTAGATGTATAAAAATTCCAGGTCCGAGTTACCCAAAATCAAAAAATACGCTTTCATCCTCTGCATACAGAATAGTACAAGAGAATGCTATAAGCTAAGTATATTTGTTCAACAATAAGGTTTATAGATCTCTGTAGAACTAACTTCTAAGTAAATGAGTAGAGGTTTACAGGTTTACTGCAATGCCTGTGCTTGAGCTGGAGTACTATGACTGGAACTGGAATTCTTGTCTGAGAAGCTAGCATTTGCAGCTATTCCTGTGATTTTGTTACAAACATAGGCCATTTCTGCACTAGACTATTATAGTGCAAATCCTAGGATTCCATAGGATGTTGAAAGTGAAATAATAGCACTAAAACAGTCTAGTGCAGAAATGGCCATAGTTTCCTGACCACTGCAACAAGCTCTAAGACGGTTCTAAATATGTCTTCATATTTGGGGCATGGTGGAAGGCTGGAAAGATTTTGGATATTGCATATCAGGTCCAGAGCCTCCCCCAAACCACAATTTGAGAATAACTAATTAGCTGTATCTGATTACTCATACTTAATGGAAACAATGTAACTGAAGTTGCAGTATGAGTATAGCTTAATAAAGCATAGCCTCATTTCATTTAGTGCTGTACCTGGGATGTTTCATTGTTTCAGGAATGTATCTTCTCTGAATGGTGGAGGAGAAATGTCTCATTGTTCACGTACAGGCTTTTGCTGCTACTTCATGCTCTGTTATTGACATCGAGACTACAACAAATTGGACAGGAAGAAAGTGTGCTTTGTTCCATCCTATCCTTTGGCCCTGGAACACCATGATCATAGGACTGCTTTGTTAGACAGAGACTGTTCCCATTTAAATCCAAACACTGCTGTTTCTGCACTATATTTTCATAACTAGTGCTGTTTTTCCACTTTCAACATCATAAGGAATCCTAAAGTTTGCAGTTTACGGAGGGGCATTTATAATTCTCAGAGAGCTATTTGACCACAGTAAACTACAAACCCCAGAATTCCACAGGATGTTGAAAGTGGAATAATAGCACTCTAATAGCGTAGTGTGGAAATGACCTCAGTCTTCATCCCAGCCACCATAACTAGTGGAGAAAGAGAAAGGCATGAGCCCAAGGCTTTACTGTGCCTTCTACCACTAAGGCACAAAGCATTAGCTTCACATGTATACTCTTCTAGCATATACAAAATAGCTTTTAAAAAGAAAATAAAAAACCTTAATGCAATGTATTTGTATTCTGTCACTTCCTTCTCACTCTTAGGGAATATTTACACAAGAAAGGTCCAAATGGAATATACCTTCAATAGATACCCACAACTGCAGCATGTTCCTTGGTGAGGGTAGCTGGTGAGTGATTTGCAAATAAATGTTACACATACAATTGTAATTCTAGCTATGGCAATCCTGACCTGGTTTCTCCTTGTATGGTTTGAAATAAACTCTTAATGACAAAATATGATTTTCCCCTCCTCCTCCTCACTGTGAGATAGTGAGCTAGGACTTTGGGGGTGGAATGAGGGGTCTTGGAGAATTTGTTTGCAATTCTGACTGTTTTTGCACACTTCTGTAAATGCACTGAAATTACCACTGTGCTATTCGACCTTTTGTTTGTCACATGGAGTGTTAAAAAGCAGTAGCACTAGACAGGTTGTTTGTGTCTTTGGAATCAATATGCCTGGCTGTTTTCTCTTGCTCCCTTGTGTGCATTTAGCTACACAAAGGGAAAAGACACTTGTACTACGCAGAGGCAACCTGTGCAAATTGTGGAAAACAGCCCCCTTCCCCCCCCCCCACAAAAGAGATTCTGAGAATTGATCTCTTTAAAAGTAAATTTTCCAAGCTATGCCAGAACTCAAGAGCCATGGTAAGCATTCCCCTCCCTGAACCAAGAAACTGTGTTCAGGCACAGTAAATCTCCCAAATTATGAAGGTGAGGAAAGTTCAACTGCAATGACTCTGCCACCTTTCTTTGCCCACCACAATCACCTTGGAAAAACTGGGAATCTAAATGGAATGGTTGGTGGTCTATGTGACCCTGAACAAGCAGGCACTCTGCCATAGATAGTAACTTCCATCCGATTGCTGAGTTTTAACAAGCATAAGCCCAGAAGGTCAACCACTGAATTTGAGACAACACTTGATTCCATAGGTCTATTCTACAGTGTGATTCAGGCCGTTATTTTCCAACTGAGGGAGACCAAAGCAGACATTAAAAGCAGATGGATCTAGCATATTCCTTCTAAGGTCTGAATTTAGAAGATCTGGATAAAGTTAAGAGTGTGATAGAAAACAAAACACTGTAAGTCTGTGGTGATGAACTATCTCATCAGTAGGCCTCTTAGGAGTAGTGGATAAGTAGATATTCTTTCGATCTACTGTCTACTTTTGTAACTTACTTCTTCCCAATTACTTTTCCTTTGTTTCATATGAGATAGTAACCCTGTGAATAAGGACCACCTTATTAGTGGTCTTTGTAAGCTCTGGGAGCTATGGGTGTGTGCTTATGAAAAATATTGTCATTCAATCAATGAATAAAATGAAATTGCAATCAGTATAGGTTGTAGAATAATAACACATCACATTTTAAATGTCAAAAGCAATTTTGGCTCATTAACTATCAAAAGAAGAATCCTATAAAAGCACAGAAGGTGTGGCTTTGCCAAAGAACAATGTTCTCCTCATTTTGCTTCTAAAAATCAAATGATTTCGGCAGAAAGGGAGAAAATTTCTAATAAGGTAAATTGTTTCAATTCTATGGTGTGTTTTTTTTCACAGAAATAAATTGCAGGCATTAAACAAAAGTCAAATCAAACTCAAGTCATCTCAGCCATAGTAGCCATTTCTTTCTTTTTTAAAGATGTCATCACTTCTCTACTCTTATAATATTACTTAGCATCTCCAGCAATAAACTTCCTCCAAACCCATAAATGAAAGAAAAGAACCACGCTTTATTAGGCACCTGTTTAGATTATTTGAAGAATCCAACTGTGACGGCACTAAACCCTGCCCTTTGGCCTTTCCTGGTGAATGCCAAAATGATTATTTCTGCTGATTCCTGGCTTGACATCAGGGAGCAATTGGTTAATCCTCAGATCCTCCAAATTTGTTATCTGTTATGCTGCTCTACGCCTGTCAGTTTTTCTGCTTCTCAGATTTATTTAAGACTGAATTAACACACTGACATTTAGGGAGGACAGAGTTCCAATGTGAACTAGCATCAACTCCCTTTCATCAGGAAAACAAATGTATGTATATAGACAGACACATAACATTCATCTCTCATTCTATATTTATTAAGTAGTTCTCTTGACATTTGGTAGCTTTTCATGCTCTGAGATGTCATGCTCAGTAAAGAAAGAAAAAGCAAGCAACCTGCATGGCAAAGGGGAAGGCTATACTTATGACATGAATCGATTCCTCAAGTAGTTTTTAGGAAGCCGGTTTAGCAGTGTCCACTGTCATTTGCAATTTGAAGCTGTTGTGCAGACAGGCTTATGACTTTTGGCTGTCTATTGACTTGTCACTAAAATAGCAGAATGGGTTCATAAAAAAAAAACAGCAGCAGATTTTGCATGTCATGCAAGAGAAGAAAACTGTTACTTGCTTAGCCCATTATTATTATACTTTTACTGCTAGTAGAGTGGGAGAGTGCTGGTGGAATTCTCTGACATGTGTAACAATAGCTTGGTAGGTTGTAAATACTATGTACCTTCACATGGGTGAATGTGGGATGCTATTTGCTCTTTTGCTAGGAAGATGCCTTGTTCAAGCTTTGTATCAAAAGAATAAACATAGACGTTGTCTGACACTCTATCTAATTTAAGTGCAGGTAGGCAAATATTGAACTCAAATGACTAATTCTTTTTTTAAATATGAAAATCCTGCTTTAACAGGTGAGCACCTGCTAGTACTTAAAATCTCTCTCTCTCTCTCTCTTCCTCTCCCTCTCCCCCTTTATCCCCTGCTCTTCCTAGAACTGAGGTAAAAGCATTAAGTCTGTTTTAGAAGGTTGTATCACCTCCTTCTGTGTGGAGACTGTCTTTGCTATAGTTGTGTGGCTTAATAGAAGGTCTATGGTGGATGATGGTAGTTGACTGTAAAGGAATGAAGTCATTGCCTGGTGCTACTAGCCATCTGAGAGGAGGAGAAGTATGGAAGCTGATTTCAAAATGTTGAAATATGATAGCTCAGGGCTGAGGTCAGATTGTCTGAAGAAACAGTGATGAGAAGAGTCATCCTGCTTTTTTTGAGGTTGCTGGAACTGCAACTAAGGCGTGTTTTCTAAAAGTGAGCTGCCCCACTCTCTTGTCAATTCCCTTGTTTATTGCTAGATTTGCTATTTTCAATGTTGTTTCAAGGATCATATTGTTGAAGGAGTTTTTCTGACTCCTAAATGTTGTTCAAAAGGAAGACAAATGAACAATGCAGGACAAAGACTAGCTACAAGTGAGCCATAACATCAAGTTTTTCAGAAAATCTAAATACTAGGCCTGATATGGTATATATGTATCACTCTAATTTCCACCTTTTTCTTCTTTGTTCACTTTTTAGCACATTATGCTGTGCTCTTGAAAAAGGCATGCTGGAAAGATGGGAATAATTTCACATATTGAGCCATTTTTAATGACTTAGAAAATACAAGATAATAGGATCTCCTGAATTCTTGCCAGAATATACACCAATGGACAATTTAACATAGTTTCTTGTTCCAACACAGGATGCTTTTTATGAAGAAATGAAGCTTCTACAGTTTACATTATTTATGTAATATTATACTAATAGAGAAAGAGTTCCTTCTACTTCTCCTAAAGCTCTGAAAATTTTGGATCAACTTCATGTTTTTTTCAAAAATTATTATTATGGAAAAATCCTTTGCCTCCATTCCTTCTCCTTCTCCCATTCTAGTTTACGAAGTATAAAATGGCAAGAACTTTTATGAACATGTTATTAGTTCAGAACAACCTATAGTTAGTTAGGAAGATATGCATCTTTGTTTTACATGGGTTCAACATAACTCTGTCATACCCAAATACCACATCTGTCTGTCTTAAAGCATGAAAATTAATATTTAGTTTTCTATGCTGTTTCCATTAATATGTACAACCCACTGTAATATGCATGTTTGTATGCAGCCTTCACTAATATATTCATTGCTGTATGCAACTGGTCTAATATACCATTTTTGTGCACTTTTTGAGCCAAAACCTTTATTATAGAATTTAATTATTTGGCAATCCAATGGACAAAGGTGTCTTAATGTATATCTTCCTTTGGAAAATGTAGATGATGTTAGTTCACTTGAAAATGTAGCAAATGTCACCTCTGTCATTACCTGTAGTGCCCCTGTCAGTGATAATCTCAGTTTATCAGCTAAGATAAAATATTTTGTTGTGAGAATCTACCATTTCCCTATAGCATACAATTATGACCCAACATGAAAATATTTGTATATTTATTAAAGTCTTTTTAGAGTCACATAAACTTATTGAATAAATAGATATAAATAAATCTTATTACAGGAGCACACTTCCTTGGACAGCTGGAGTTCATCTGTTGTTTGTGCCATTGAGAGAAAGAGAAAGTAAGAAGTCATAAAGTAGGTTTGGTTATTTTGTCCCATTTCATTATATTTCATTTATACCAAGCTTGAGGAAGCTGTGGTACCCTGGATCACATGGAATACACTTATGATTTATCCCTTAACATTGTCTGTCCTGATGGGGGCTCCTACCATTGAAGTAAACATTATGTGGAGAGTCAGAGGTTTCATAGCCATGATTTATATATTCCTTTGGAGAATCCTCAAGGTGGCACATAATTCCAGTAGGACAGAGAAATCCACACAGCTGGCTGTATTGATTTACTTATGTTGAAGGCAAGATCATCACCTTTGGTCATTACCCTTCCTTAGAAACTTCCAGGCTACGTATTATGCAGGTCTGTCTTTAAAAGATTTTAAGAAACAGGCCAAGAAGGTAACAGCCAGATTATTAACTGTTCTGAGGCTATTACACCTTGATAAATGTTTCATGACAGCTTTCAATTGATGCTGGTGCTTGTGTCCTGGGATCAGTTTAGCTTGGTAACCACTTTCCCTGGTATGAATGTGCCTGTGTATTGAAACCACCTTCCTTAGAGGGCTGTGCTTTGTGTCTGTCCATCACAAGAATTGAGACAGGTGATTAATTTTCAGTAGTGGTGGCTAGGATGCTCTACATGGAGATGTGCTTCCAGTGATGTGCTTTTCACTTATGAGTGTAAATCATTTTATTTCATCCTGGACTTTCTTTTGTTTTGAATAAATGGGAGAGATCCATACTAGGATCTAATCTCATGCTGATTTTAGGTTCATTTTGATTCATGTTGTTTGCTAGTTCTTAGTTGAATTTTCAAACATATTGTTGCATTTTATTAGGGGCTACATCTATGCTGTGTTACAAAGAAGGAGTGAAAATTCTGTAGGCAAATGAATTCTTTATTGCTGTACTGCCTATTGGTCAACTGTTTCAACAATTTTGGAGAAAGTTGCACACAAGAGGGAGAGAGAGAGAGAGAGAGTGCAAGCCACGAGGAACAATAGAAATTGCATTTAGTATTAATTTTCAGTATGGTTATGAGGACCTGGAACTCATTCTTAGCTACCTATTTTGCATGAGAGTGGAACACTCAATATAGGTTAATGGGTGATAGAAGAATGTAAAAATGGCACTAGGAGGGGAAAAAAGGAGAATGCTGCTGTGGTGCTTTGCACTTAGCTAACTGAGACTTGAAAACTGCCTTAATGTCTAGGAACGTATGATGTTTCATTTGTGATATTTGTTGTAATGCCACCTTTTCATTCATGGAATGTTGATCACATGCTCTTCCAGAATGAAGACTCAAGACCACAAATTTTGGAATTAGGCCACTGAGTTAACTAAACTGAAACGATCATGGAAAATTAAACTCCATATGAAGTGTGGGCTGCTAGCTTCGGATTAGTAAGGCAATGATCTCCAAATCAAAGGTGGAACAACGTGTTGAATCAAAGCAATAGCTCAGAAAAGAAACCCAAGACAGTTGTCTCTAAGGAAAGGGCAAGGACATCCATACCCCACCAAATGATGTTTCAGGATGTTCACCAGGGTGTGCTAACTGAAGTTACGCTATCCAACCTGCGCTCCCTGCCTCATGTTACCAGAGAAGAATGAATGTCAGTCAAACAAAATAAAAAATCTCTTCACCTTTCAAATATGGGGGGGGGGACAGAAAGAAGAGGACCCAAAAGTCAATCTGGAGTCCCCCCCTAAAAAAAAAACATGGTCAGGTCTGAATGGGTAACTGGGTAATCCCATCCTATTTTATGGAAGGGTGAGTGGTTGGGTGTTATGAAATTAGAAAACCAAAGAGCCATAACAAACAATGACTTCATATAAATCCCTTCCAAACAACCCAATATCAACTCCTTGGGGCTTATGATCTCAACCCATTGAAAGCAGCACAATGTATTTTGAATGGCAACATTTTGGAACCGTGTATCTAGAAGCACTTGTAAAGTCCAGACTGAATGTTTCAAGTATAACTACATCTTTTTGTGAATATTATTAGAACCCTTTGGCATAAAGCCTTAGATTTTAGCGGTACCTGCTATAAAACTTTGGAAACAATGAGCTTTTGGAATTATCTACACTATCAAGACAGAAAGTGAACATATCAGAGAGGCCTCTGGATATTCCAAGATGAATTATATAGTTATTCTATTCAAATGCACACCTCTTCCTATAGACCTCTTAGAGAATGATGTTTTCAAATGAATTTCCCTGTATGTTTTCTGTCCACATTTCAGCCAACTAATCAATATATTAATTGTGTTAGTTTTTTTATAAAATCATCAAAAAGTATTTTTTTTTAAAAAAATGTAAGTCTATGCTCCATGACAAATAAAGTTGTTGGTTTTTGTTTTTTGTTTTTTTTGTATTTGCCAGTACACCGACATACACATATATTCACATACTAATTAATATTTTGGAAGAGTTACAAAATACATGTTTCATGCCAAGAAATATAAGCTGCTACTTGTCAGATGAAAGTGTCAAAGGACTGTCTGGGGCCTGCATTTGATTTATATTCTGTGTGTTCAGTGATGTTTGATCTCAGCTCTCTGCAGTTTTTCAGAAGCACTTGAGCTGGAGCACTCATCTACCACATACCATTGCACTTGCACGCTTCAGCAGAAGTGCTAGGAAGAATTTGGACCATCTGTGCTGTACATGTGAAGAGATTTTTATGACTCTGCAGCCAAAATGATGGTCAAACTGTATCATATTTGTCCTGCCATTCTGTCAGCTTGAGTAGTCATGTGTCAAAAAAATAGCATGCTTGACATCTTAGCTAAGTCCTTTCAGTTATAAAACAAAAGGAAGCAGTATACCAAGTTACCTTTTCAAGTTTTCAAATATACATCAAAAGAACTTCAACTGTGTGAGCTCAAGGAAAACTGCACTCCATTCCCAGGCACCTCCATGCTGAATGTGCTGTTATACAGCAGTCAGTTTACTGGTAGCCACCTTATCTTTGAACAAGCAATAGAAAGAGGAGTGAGGGGTTTTCTTTGTGTATCCTCAAGCGAGGTGCAGAAGGCTTCAGCTTACAATGAACGGGTAAAAGTAAAACAAAACATAACTAGCAGAGGAGTTCAGTGCTGCAAAATGTCTGATAGGTTTGTTCAAGGGTATAAGGAGGACGTCTTTGGGTTTGGCTTCCTGGGCTGTATGAGGTGTGCATAATCCATGATCCACAAAATAGAGATGACCCCAGCTCATGCTGAGTGTCTCCCAAGACCCCAATTACTGCTGGAAAGAAAAGTAGTATAGGGACATCACCACTGACAGACGGATGCTTTACCACTGGAAAGGGGAGCATTGAAGTAGTGATTGTATATATTGGGGTGTGGCTTACTTTCTCACTTCTGGAGTGATCTAGCCTTGAGTGTTGTGCACTGCTATGTGAGCCACTATATTGTAGTAGCACAAAACGCAAAACAGCCCTTCTGTTTACATATAGAAAGTTACATTTTAAGAATGGGAAGTCTGTGGGAAAGCAGGAAAATATTTGTGGATACTCCTTTTTATATATTGAATGATTTATTTGTGATAAGGAAGTTCTAGGAAATTTTTCAGCCACTGATGTAGACTCGTGGTCGAAACGGGTTTGGATGCTATTAGTGGTGGACTTGAACAGACATCAGTGGACTTTATTCTTCCCTATCAAGTGGTATCCCACAGTCATTTGTCTTTTGAAGGACTAGCACATCATTTGAAGATTCAGTTCATCTCCATCAATTGCCTCCAATAAGGCTTTTACATTTCAGGGGAATGGAGGTCTCCCCGCAGGACTTTGGTACTTTTTATTATATTATTGTATTTTCTATATTATATATTTTATGTAATGTTTCATTGATTTAATTATTGTATATGATACATTAGTAAGTTTCCTAAAATATACACATACATATACATACATATATATATATTATACAGTTTTTCCAAATTTTTATACATAGTTTGATATTATAACTCCTAACTTCAGTTGCTTTCTTTCTGGTAATTTTTAGGTTTCAGCTCTCCCTGCTTTTTTCTGCATTTTTGCACTGCTGTGTGAGCCACTATGTTGTAGTAGCACAAAATGCAAAACACCCCTTCTGTTTACGTATAGAAAGTTACATTTTTTTAATTATTTATTTGTATCCTGCCTCTCCATATGGATCGAGGCAGCAAACAACTTACAAATAGCATGTATTTCGATACATTTCTATACATGCCCCCAACAAGCTGGGTACTCATTTTATTTTACCGACCTGCAAAAGGATGGAAGGCTGAGTCAACCTTGGAGCCCGGCGGGATCAAACTCACAACCTTGTGGCTTGCAGTACTGGCATTTAACCACTGTGCCACCAGGGCTCCTTTAAGACGGGATCCATGTGTCCAGCCTGCTGTGTGGTTGTGTACCAGGAACAGAGGCAGCAAGGAGAGGGAGAAGAGGATGATTGTGGAGCCATCTGAGACACTTTTGTGTCCTTTTGTTTGCTTTCTGTTTGATTTTGTAGATGCAGTTAATCTCTAAAAGATTGCATAATGGCTATGGTTGTGTTTGCTTTATAGGAATAACAGTATTCTTGGGGTGATGCCTGCAGTGCGGTGCTATGCTGACGTCTTGGACTCCCACTGAGTAGTCTTCAAAATAGCTGTAGTGAGTATCAGGCCTGTTATTTCTACATTAACCTTGCTTCCTTGAGTCATAGATGTGTGTCTTCTTCAACAGCTGTGGAATTACCACCTGTCTCAGACTCTGAAAACTTGTCAGTATAAAGACATGATCAAAGCCCATGCTACACTGTGACGGAAGTGCATTCAGATGTCAGCAGAGTGGGATGATTAGCTTTCTTCTATGGCATGGTCAAGCAGATGAGTGGCAGCAAAATGTGAACACATCTTAGTAAAGGTAAGTTATGGCATAGGGGCTGAACGGTGTATTTATGGTGTGATTATTGCATGAAAGTTTATCTTGTAACATTGTAGTATAAGAAGGAGAATAATGGACAAAAGGAAAAATCCTCTGTGCGTTTTTTCCCCTCCACTAATTATGTCAAAATGAGCAGAAATTTTTGTAAAAGCACAGATCACACTTGTGTCTTCGTACATTTATTTCATTTGGGCAGACCTAGGAGAACTTCCTGGAAAAGTTTCTACTAAGGTTTTAAAAGCCAGAATAGTCTAGTAGTTCGAGCACTGGATTAGTGCACCTCCCTAAACTGCAAACCCCAGGATTCCATAGGATGTTGAAAGTGGAATCATAGCGCTATAACAGGCTAGTGCAGAAAAGGCCCAAGACATGAATTCCTGTTCAGCCATGGAAACCCACTGAGTGACCTTGAGGAAGTCACACTATCGTCTTTAGACAAAGATAAAGGCAGACCTCCTCTGAATAAATCTTACCAATCAAGCCCCATTACAGGCTCACTTTAGGGTCATCATAAATCAGAAACAATTTGAAGGCATACAACAACAAGGTTTCTAAGTGAACTTTGTGATAGATTTGCACAATAGAAGTATATACGGTCCCTCAGCAAAGCTCCCAGTTTTCAAAAAGAATATCAAGACACCAAAAAAGAAAAAAATACAACAAACTACATCTTTGAAAAATAATGGCTGAGATCCTACATCTCTATCTATGGCCCTTTTCGCACTAGGTTTTTTGCGCGAGCGGAGGCGGGTGGCTTGCGGGAAAAGCCTAGTTCGGGAGCCTGCCGGTTCCCCGCTGGTTCCTTCCGCAGCCGAAGGAACCAGCTGGGAAACGGCACCGTCCCGGAGGCGGAGGCGGCTCGCGAGTCCACCCCCCCGCGCGCGCAAGAAAGGAGCCCGTCGCTCCTGGTGCGCGCGGGGGGGCGGGCGCGACTGTCGCTCGCTCCTGGTGCGCGCGGGGGGGCTGCTCGCGACAGCCTCCCGATCGCGCACGCGCACACGGGGGGCAGGCGCGACTGTCCCTCGCTCCTGGCGCGAGGGACAGTCGCGCCCGCCCCCCACGCGCGCCAGGAGCGAGCGACAGTCGTGCCCACCCCCCCCCGCGCGCAAGCGGGAGGCTGTCGCGAGCAGCCCCCCGCCCGTGCGAAGCAGGGTGCCGTCGCATCCGTCGCGCTAGCTCCCCGCCCCGCCCCTTCCTTCCGCACGGGCGGAGGGAAGGAGGCGCGACCCGGCCGCCTCCCCGACGCACCGCACTACAGGTGAGTGCGTGTGGGCGCCGGGAGCGTAGCGCGAGCGCGGGGTGATTTTCGCTTGAAAGCGAAAATCAAAAACCCCGCGCCCGCGCCGCTGCAGCCCCGTGAGAGCGCCGGAAGTGGGAGTGCGTCGCGCGCAGAGGCGCTCCCACTCCCACGCTGCTCACGGGGCTCTTTCGCTTGGGAAAGCCTGTGCGAAAAGGTCCTATGTCTCCCAATGCTGTCCCAAAACCGACCTTTCTTTATCAACTTATATGTTGCTATAGTGTAGGGAAGATGAGCAGTGTGTCCAGCTCTCTTCCTATAGATGGACATGCTGCAGCAAACATTTGCCAGAAACTTGTTAAGAGGTCCCCTGAAGATGCCTGTTGCAGCACATCAAGCTACAGGAGCAGAGATAGACCCTTTCCGTATCCTACCTTTTCTTGGTGCTGGGGTGCGGTGCTTGCATGAGCAGCCTCTTGTGAGAGGCCCTCGCGTCCAGGTTTCTTCAGCTCTGCACAAGTTTCCTGCTCATACAAGAGCCCCACCTCTTCCTTTTGCAGTGCAGCCTGGCACCTACCCAGGCTTCACTAAGACAGTAAGCGCAACCGGCCTGGCTCCTGAGGCTCCACATGCAAGGTAAGTGCACGCAGGGCCTGGGAGCAATGCGCAACTGTGCACCATTTTCAGCTTAAAGACAAAAATGAAAAAGTGTGTGAGTCATGCCTGCCAGGCCCTGGAGCATTGCACACATGTGAGTGCATCATGTGGACCACTCCTCACATTTGCGCAATGCTCGAGGGGCCCTTTCGCATCGAAAATGCCATGCAAAAAGGGCCACAGGTGTGTCTCCACTCATTCTCTGGCTCTCTGGAAATGCAGAAACAGTTGTGTTGAGGAGCTGCACTATTGGAAAGATAAGTTTGGTGAAACTTTTGGTTCTTGCAAGTGGAGTGACCATAAAAGTGAATTGCAATGGCATAAGACAGATTTAAAACATCCTAATTACAGAACAGGGTGCCAGCCACTATATTACAAAGCCTGAGAGATCTGGAATATCTTTACTTGGCACTGAACTAATAGCAGTGTTTTCTGTAAGTGGATAGAATTCTACAAATGAGGTTCCACAAGTGAGAAAGGCCTCCCTTTGATTGCCATTTGCTTTATTTCAGATAATATCAGTACCTGGAAGCCAGCCTCTTAAAAGGACCTTAGTACATCACAGGAAGCTTAATGTGACACAAGTGACATCACAAATGACCTCTACAAATAAATTTGGAGAAACAAGGAGCAAAACATGGAATTGTTACTCAAAAGAGCAAGTTGTTACTCCTTAGCTGCTCTTTTTCAAGAGTAACATAAGATGTTATTAATTCCTCTCAACCATTTTTTTTTTAAAAAGCAGAATATCTTTAATAATAGCCCAATATGGCTCCACCACACACTTTCCAACATAAGAAACAATTCTGAAATAAAGAGGAAATGTTACTGATTGTGAAACATTACAGCATTAACATATTTGACATTGGGAAGTTTAGAAGTAGTTATGTTGTTACTTATTACATCTCCCCCTCCCCAATCCCAAATAAAAGAAAGAGTAAGGGCATTGCTTTCAACACATTACTTCCAAGTTCTGACAAGGAAGCACTCTATCTTCTTACTATTTATTTATTTATTAAAATATTTCTATCCTACCCTCTATCATCAGATATCAGGTGGTATACAATTAAAATAATATAAACAGACTAAATCAATTCCAGATACAAAAAACCAAATAATCTGAGCAAGATAAAAGTGTATTACATAAATCACCATGTTAAAACAGTGGGAAAGACTGAAGTAGTTAAAACCATGTGTGTGTGTGTGTGTGTGTGTGTGTGTGTGTGTGTATTAAGAGGGAATAGGAATAGGCTCCCAGCACTTCATAAAAAGCCATATTTTAGCTTGCCACCTAAAAGAGACCAATGTTGATGCCAAGTGGGCCTCCAAGGGGGGTGGATTTCCATGTCTCAACTCACATCTAGGCCATTTCCGCACTAGACTGTTATAGCGCTATCATTCCACTTTCAACATCCTATGGAATCCTGGGGTTTGCAGTTCAGAGAGGGGCCAGCTGGTCCCTCTCTGAACTGCAAACCCCAGGATTCCATAGGATGTTGAAAGTGGAATGATAGCGCTATAACAGTCTAGTGCGGAAATGGTCCTAGTTTGGTGTTCAGATGCTAACATTCAATGTGGAGGCCTATACAGCAGATATTTATTCCTTGCATAAACTAGACATACCCAGGCATTATGGTCATGTAGAGCTCCCTAAGCATACTATGTTTTAGATACATTTGGGAGAAGGCAGTCATGTGTTTATCCTCTTGGTTAGGCATGATGGATATATGTGTAAATGGACTCTCATGCACAGAAGCACGATGGCCCCAAAATTATTATCAATTTATCTAGAACCAAAACACAGAGTTGAATGCAAGCATGTACTATTTTCAGAATACAACAATAAACCCCTTCTAACATGCATCTGACCTGCATGCTTTTGTAAGAGTGTTTTGGAAATCAGTGATTGAAATATCATAGAGACACAGACAATTAAGTTGTCAGCAAATTCAGCAGCCAAGTAAGATTTGTCACTCTTAGATTACTTTGTGTAATTTTGAAGATTTCTCTGTTTGCTTTAAGTATAGGTCTCTGTTTGATAAATAACCCTGAAAATACCCCTTCTGTTCTTCTCCCTTCCTCCCTCTCTCTCACCATGGTAAGCTTTCAGTGGGAGGGAGGTGGATGATTCACCTAATCCTGTAGACATTGACTTGAAGGATATATGGTTCAGGAAGCAACATATGAAATCATCTTTGTTAACACACGACAATTATAGTTTCTAGTACAACAGACTAGATTTATTGTGGAGGTAGGGAGAGCAGAGTAAGTCTCTGATGCAGTTATCAGGACTGTGGTGAAAGTACAGTATCATTTTTTTCCCTTGATACATTGTTGTTTCAGTGGCTCTCACTTTTTTAAGTTGGATTTTGTCCTCTGTTTCCTTTTTACAATATTTAAAAGCTATAAATTCATACAGGTCCAGACAATAGGAGCAGAAGAAGAAGGATTAACCAGCAACAACAAAATCATGTCTGTAATAGCCAAGAATGTAGTTTTAACCAGAGGTGATCCGTGGTCCAAGCTACTTCCTGCAGTGACGGAGTAACGCCCATCACTTAGTCCAGAGATTGCTGAAGGTTTTACCTCTGAATCGTCTGAGGTTCACCACCGGGCACTGAAATATAACCGAGGGGTATCTAGTTAACCACATAAAGGTAGTCTCCACTAAATCCTATGGCATTGTATCTTTTTGTTAGGTTAAATGGAAAGAAAGTGAGAAGTCAATGTAACATCAAGTATTATGGTTAAAACAGATCTGAAAATAGCCTTGGTTTCTCTTCTACAAGAAAGTTTTAAAGGTATAGATTAAAAGGAAGGGATCACATGCAATCGGAGATCCTTGGTAGCCATTTCCACACTTCTAGAGGCTTTTTTTACTTGCTTACTAACTGTGACAAAACTTTTTGGATTGAGACCACAGCAATTCACACCTGGTCACTTCTGTTACTCCAGCTATTGGGCAACAGTGTGTCACAAATGGAATGTGACTATTTACAGGGACTAAAGCTTTTTCTTTTGTCTCTAGAAGTATATGTGTGTATGAGTTTCTCTTTTTGTTTGGGTGTATGGGTAATTTAAGCAGGGGTCTTCAGACTAGGGTTCAATGCAAGAGTAGAGTGGGAAACTTTTAGGGCAACTTCACAAGGAACAAATGGTCCCTAGGTTTATTTTCAGATCTAAGGCCTGGATTTTTGGAAGCAGAACAAAGGAACAACCGCTGTACAGGGTGCAGCCAGTTACAGAACACCACAGCAAGACTTCAATAGTATGAAGGTTAAGGGGCTCTGTCTAAGAGACAGTTACTGTGTACATCCGCCAGAAAAGCAGTTCATATGGTTTCAAAAAGTGGGCGTGGGGCAGGTGAGAGAAGTTTTAGTTTGGAATGTTTGTTTTCTTTTGCCCATCAGTTGTTATAATGGTGTTTGATTTCAAAAATGTAATTGTATGTGTCTTTAATGACTTTAATGCACTTATTCTCATTAATGGGTTTGTAGTTTATTACCCCTCTACTTCTGCTTTTACCACTATGGAAAATTCAACTCGTTTTTTTCCCCTTTCTTATAAAAAGTAAAAAAAAAAAAGTAAAGTAGAACAAAAGAAATAAGGGCAACACAAAAGAGACCGATATAGTAGAACTGATCTGAAAGTTTTTATTCAAACACAACTAACATAGCCTTTCTTTCTTTCTTTCTTTCTTTCTTTCTTTCTTTCTTTCTTTCTTTCTTTCTTTCTTTCTTTCTTTCTTTCTTTCTCAGAAATAAAGGAAGCTAAATACATGCTCGCTGACTCTCTCCACACACACACACCAATGTCTGGGCTATTTAATGTGGAATGTTTTATAAGGGTGATCAAAGTTGATGCCCAGAAAAGGCTGTGGGAATTGAGCTCCATGAAATCTTGTTTCAGCTGCTTTTATATTTGCTGTCTGAGGGATATCCTTCCCAAAAGAAGAAGGGCGTTACTTTGGCACTAGGATGTGCAGTAGATCCCTCACTTTGTGAGCCTCCCTTAGAATAGAGGAAGACAATTCTGTCCTCAAGTTAATACTGGCAAATGTGTTTATGGGTCATCATTTTCTCTTTAGGAATGCCTCATGCAGGCAGCTAACAACAGCGGGAGGAAGTTGCTGGGAGGAAGCCAGAGGACTGGAACTGTTTGCTTATAAGAAACCTTTCTATAGTGCACTTAAGCCATTTCAATATTTAGAATAAGTTTTTCATTACTTTCCCATAGCAAAGCCATTAGGTGCCAATGAAAAGATGTGGCAAAAAGAGTTGTAATGCTTTCAGAGAAAAGTCAAGAAGCACAGCCAGGGACTGCTGGATTGAAAGCTCAGTTTAACCCTTTTAAACATCAGCCAGTCCTAAATAAGATGAAATGAGAAAGATTGGGGCAGAAATCTGGAAGACATCAATTTGCATCCTTTAATCATAATTTCATTTATAGCCTTTTCTCTGCCAGTTGGCACTCAGATGGTTTAGAAAACCTAATTGTACAACCAGCAGTGCTAGTGCTTCAGAAAATAATAAAATCATATAAAACGTTTACACGTTATAAATAAGAATAGCACTTTGGTTTAAATATAACCCAGGGTGTGTGGGTTTTTTTTTCTTTGCAGATCCTAAAATATATGTTATGTCTACTTCATTAAAAGACTTTTAATGAAGTAGGCTTTTACTTTAAGCAATACTGTTCTTTAAATAGAAACACTTTTATAACCTATGTTATTATAACATAATAACTACAGATGAGGTGTTTCTGAAGCAAGATCAAACTTGGTCTCCAACAACCTGCTTACATCTTCCATTGCACATCAAGACCACAGATAATGGAGGGTATGCTGGCACAGAGCAAGCCACTTTGCTTTGGCATCTTTTAAAACTTCCCTGAAATAACATGGGCATTATAAAGGGTCCCTACATACAAGGCTATTCCTGAATGTACTTCAACCAATAAGCCATCATGTTATGCTATGAAGTATGAATTAGGGTGAAGTCAATCCTGTATCTATGCAATGAAAAACAAAATACAAAATGTTAAGTCCAGATTAAGAGAGCCACAGTGAGCTCCTATTGAAACAGAAAGGAATTAGGGCCTTTCTGCCCTACACTGTTAAAGTGCTATTATTTCACCTTCAACATCCTGTGGAATTCTGGGGTTTGTAGTTTCCTGAGACCAAAGGGATCTCTGGCTGAGAATTCTAAATGCCCCTCCCTGAACTGCAAACCCCAGGATTCCATAGGATGTTGAAAGTGGAACAATAGCACTGTAACAGCATAGAGCCAAAAGACCCCATGTCACAACTAACATATCCCAGAATTTCAGTGGGATTAAAGAATGGCCAACATGGTTTGAATCCAAGCCAAAGAATTTGTCACAGACCAGACTAGTTTTAAATGTTCTTTAAGAGAGATCTTGCTTTTAAAATAATTACAGCTGTGAGTAAGGTGTAAACTTTATTATCTTTGTAGCCTCATTTATTTTGGAGGAAGAAGGTTTTTATAATTCATCTATTATGTTGTCAAATGGTGCTTTTTTTTTTCTTCCACTAAGCAAAATACTTTGGAAGATAACATTGAAGTAAATTCCAGATGGGTGGTCTTTTTTGATGATATCATTCTGTTCCCTCTTTTTGTTAGTATCAATTACTCATGTCTTGCAACAGAGGCCTTCTGCAACTATCCATCATCTCAGATATTCTTTACCTGTAGTCTAGAGCGGCTCAAGCCTGTTTGTATAACTAAAGCTATCAGGAAGGATTTGAACCTTTAACATTCTGATCACTCAAGGCTGTCCTTCACTCTGTCCCAGACACTCCAGGGCATAGATTAACAATGAGGCATTATCTCAGAGGTACCTAGTTCAAGCATATTTGGATTGAGGCTTTAAACCTCATCAGTCACACTTCTGAGCAAGAAGATAAATAAGCTCATTGTCTCCTACTCCTAAAATGTTATAATTCCATATTGTAACTAGTGCTTGTGTAAGTATTCTTCTTGGGTTCATCCATGTGGAAACTGGAGAGAGAATCATAACTGGAGGTTTTGTCTTCCTCCCCCTCCTCATTTCATTGTTCCTATGAAACTGTAACCAGCTTGTGTTAAGGGTTTGGTTGAATTTGACTGGAGTTTGGAAAGGAAGCAGTAGACGCTGGCCTGCATAGTTCCCTGCTTCTGTATTGATGAGCATGTGGGTACAATAACATTGCCAGGACAAGATAAATTCTAGGCTGAGGTTTCAAGGCCAGAACTGCAGATCTAAGGACTAATCCTTAGCGGTATCACAGGGGGCAGTCCCTTCTGATGTTGTTAAAATATTAAGCATAATTAGTCTGAGATTATCATTCAAATTAAAAAAAAAGTCATCTAACAAATAAGAAAATATTTCTGTAGTTGGGAATTGAGACAGAGTGTTGCCAGGTCAGCTGAAGTGTCATTCCTTCTCATGTGCTTAGGAAGACCAGGCAAGAAACATTTAATCTAATCTACTTTTCTTTCTAAGGGTGCAAATACTTTAAAGACACCAGACCCTGTCTGATCTTGGAAGCTAAGCAGAGTCAGCTCTGGTTAGTATTTGGATGGGAGACCACCAACGGATACCTGATGCTGTCAGCTATATTTCAGAGGCAGGAACTTACAAAATTACCTCTGACAATTCCTTGCCTAAGAACACTTTGAAATTCATGGGATTACCACAGGACAACAGGCAACTTCAAGGTACAAACATATGAACACACTTCTTTTAACATGAATTTTGATTCCCCATTATGGTGTATGTTATAGGGGGAGGAGCATTTGCTGGCCTCCAATGAAATGAAACCATAATGTTGTGCATCATGGAGCAAAGCTCCAAGACAGAGGCCCTTTTCGCAGTGCCGGTGCTCGCGTGACGGAGGAGGGTGGCTCGCGCAAGAAGCCTTCTCCGGGAGGCTGCCGCTTCCCCCTCCTTCCTTCTGCAGGCGAAGGAACGAGCGGGGAAGCGGCAGCCTCCCGGAGGCGGCGGCAGCTCGCACGTCCATCCATTCCCCCCCGCGCGAGCGAGAAGGAGCCTGTCCCCTCCATCCCCCTCCCCGCGCGCACGAGAAAGAAGCCTGTCCCCTCCATCCCCCGCGCGCGCGCGAGAAAGGCGCTTGTCGCGTCCGCCCCCCGCGCGCGCGAAGCAGGACGTGTCGCATCTGTCGCGCTAGCGCCCCCGCCCCATCCCTTCCTTCCGCAGGGGCGGAGGGAAGGAAGCGCGACCCGGCCGGCTCCCAATGATCCGCAAGAGAGGTAAGTGCGCGCGGGCGCCGGGAGAGTTGCGCGAGCGCGGGTGATTTTCGCTTCGAAGCGAAAATCAAAAAACCCGCGCTCGCGCCGCTTCAGCCCCGTGAGCCCGGCGGAAGTGGGAGTGCGTCATGCGGAGCGACGCTCCCACTCCCGCGAGGCTCACAGGGCTGTCGCACGAGAAAAGGCCCGTGCGAAAAGGACCAGAGTGTAGGGAGTGGAGCCAGAGTCTTCGTAAACTCCTGCCCTCACTGCTTCCTCTTGTAAGTTCAGTTTCAACAGAGTCACTGGGAGTCTATTAAAGGGAATAGCTTCTGTTGCTTGTCACTCTGTTGTGTAGGTCCACAGGTTACCTAGGCCTTCCTGGCCTTCAAGTCCTGAGCACTGGCTTTAGTCTATGGCTTGATCATGATATATATGTCTATTACCTACTGGGTCTTATTGGCCATCAGGGCCTGTTCAGACACTGAGGTCTACCTGATCAAGGGTACTAGCTGCTGTGTATTCAAAACCTATGCAAGGCTGCAGGAGGCTTGAAAGTTGGACTAGGACAGGTGGTTCTAGACAAGGCAAAGGCCCTGCAAAAAAAAAAAAAATCCTCCCAAGTGCCCACTGCCAAAAATGTCTTCTTCATCTGATGATAAGCGGGGGGGGGGATTTTACCAATGTTATATTGTCTAAAGTGCAGGCACTTGAGAGGACAGGCAGGCTCAGCTTCACTAGAGGGGATCCAAAGATTCATCCAAAAGGGTGGATGAATGAAATGAAATTCTTGCATGCCTTGATGCATTAGAAAAAGATAAGAAACGTGAAGGGGCTGCCAGATCAGCTGTTCAATTGGATGAAGTAGGCTTGACTTCTACATTGGTGACTGACCTTATCCAGACTAAAGATGACAGTGTGTCTGCACCTGGTTCAGGTAGGTGAGATGCTTCACTTCCTTTGATGCTGCTGTTAGGGAGGTTTGGAGGCAAGGGGTGGGTGCTGAATTGGCAAAATGCAACATTAAATCTGCATTTTCTCTTTTACCCATCTTTTACCCCAGATGACTTTGAGTTAGTGGGCTTCTCATTTGTGGGCATGTTTGACACAGAGCAGGCCCTTCCTATGAGATGCTCAATATTGCGTGTGATATTTGGGAGCTCAGTATGTTCCTGCAGAATTGAATTTGAAATATGGTCTCAAGAGGTGGCCCATTATCTGTATGACTTCTTGTTTATTGCTAAGTTTTGAATGTGCCATTGTACCTTCTTGCCGGATGAATTAGGCTCATTAATGCAAGAACTGGGTGTTCTTTTGGCCCAAGAGAAGACAGAAGGCCCTTTTCACCAGTGGGTGTCCTGGTCATTGAAATTATACACATTGCCCTTGCAGGAAGCTGAGGATATGAGGGAAAGAGTGACTGGATTATTGGATTATTGGAAGGCTACACTTAAGGAATTTCAGGAACACCTAGTACCAGAAAAAGTCACATCGAGATGGTTCAGGAATTTGCAGATTTCAGGCAGCAAGAACTGTTGAGGGATGTCTGGCTAGTCCTAGGCCCTTTTCACATTGAGGCTTCTCGCACGAGCGGGGGAGGGCGGCTCGTGCGAGAAGGCTCCTCCGGAAGGCTGCCGTTTTCCCCTCCTTCCTTCTGCAGGCGAAGGAACGAGGGGGAAGCGGCACCAGAGGAGGCTTCTTGCGCAAGCCGCCCTCCCCCCGGGCGAAGCAGGAGGCTCTCGTGTCCGTCCACCCCCGCTCGCGCCAAACAGGAGGCTCTCGCATCCATCCCTCCCGCGCGCGCCAAGCAGGAGGCTCTCTCATCTGTCCCCCCTGCGCGCACGTGAAGCAGGAGGTGTCGCGTCCGTCCCCTCCGCGCGTGCACGAAGCAGGAGGTGTCACGTCCATCGCGCTAGCGCCCCGCCCCTTCCTTCCGCAGGGGCAGAGGGAAGGAAGCGCGACCCGGCCGCCTCCCTGATGCTCCGCACAGGAGGTAAGTGTGCCTGGACGCCGGGAGCGTTGTGCGAGCGTGGGTGATTTTCGCTTTGAGGCGAAAATCAAAAAATCCGCGATTGCACCGCTGCAGCCCCGTGAGCGCGGCGGAAGTGGGAGTGCGTCGTGCAGAGCGACGCTCCCACTCCCGCGTGGGAGACAGCGTGACAGAAAGCCCATGCGAAAAGGGCCCTAGTCCCTCTCTGATTACATTACTGTGTATTCTTTAAGAGGAGATGGCTGTTGCCACAGTTAGTCAAGACCTGGCTGTCAGCCTTTTGGATGAAGACACATGACATCTAGGACACCACAGGAGATTTATGTATCCAGAAGACTTTGGAAGCATGGTCCAGGGGGAGAAGTAAAGTGTGGATGACAGGCAGTCACTTTCTCCAGCTATAAGCATAGGTCTAGCAGGGACATGGGGGAGTATTTGCATATCGAATTATGAAGCCCTTCTCTTTCCCATTGCTTCTCTGGCTTCAGGGCCTTGAAAATTGGTGGTCCAGTCCAGACAAGTCAGATAGGGCTTTAGAATTTAGGGACCTTTCTTTAGGTAGTTGGCATCTACTGCTTAAAATCTGTGACTCCAAGATAGATCAGAAGTAGGGGGATCTGTGGTATACATTCAGAGTTGTAGTGATCTGATACTATGGTCTATTCGGGACTTGTGGGATTATGTCCAAACGGGGGGGAGGGTGCATCAGGGCTTTTTATTCTGCCATGCTGACTTGTCACCCCTAACCTTGAGGGTCCTTACCTCACTAGGTTTAAAAGGGGATAACTTTGGGACCCATTCACTGAGTATTGGGGTGGCATCAACTGTATATGTGATGGGCATAGGCCCTAGTCTTATTTGGAGGTTTGGATACTAGAGGTCTTTGGTATTTCAGTATTATGTTAGGGCTTTGCAGCACTAACATGTAGTATGGTTGCTCTTGTTTTTACAGATTCTAGGTTATGTTCAGTGAGACATTCTTTCCTGATATGTGGCCATGGTTTTGTTTATTGGGTAGCTCAGAATGGCCATTTCAGATCTCACCTGAAATTAGGTGGTGTGGCTATGGTCAATGTTGTTCAGGGAGTACCATGGGTTCTGGTCATTCACCTGGGGAATAACAGCCTAGATTTGTTAAAGGGCAAGGCCTGGATCATACAAGCCATACACAGTATGGAGGTTATCCAGTCAGCCTGGCCTAGGGTATTTAAATTGTGGTTGGCTATTTTGTTGAGACAAGTATGACCTGGGAAGGGAGATCTCAGACACATTGAGACAACCCAAAGGATGGTTAAGAGGGAAATAAAAAATGTCCAACCCAGAAAGTTGGGCCATTTCTTGCCACAACAATCATTTTCAAATGGTCTGAGCTCTACAAAACTGATGGAGTCCATCTGTCAAAAGAAGAGAAACAGTTATTCCAGGAAGATCTGCAAGAGAGTGTGAGGGTCCTTTTGGCCAACCTGCGGGAGGGGGGACAAGAGCAAATCAGATACTTCCTCCTTATCTGAGGCAGGTAGTGTGGGGAGAAAGGAGTTTGGTGAGCACCTGTGGTGAAAGAGAGGTCTCTGGAGCTTCTCCTACATGCTGTGACACCTGGGTAGTAGGGAAGGAGGCTGTGCTTGGGGTTGGCCAGAAGATTTAGACCTCACTTTAATTCATGAGACTTGAGGATTGGATTCTTGAGTTGGCCTTCCAAGAGTGGGTTGACTGAAAAGCAACCCAGTATTTGTGGGGCCTTGGGAGTTTGGTGTTTCTCTAGGGAGAAGGTCTGAGAGAGAACACTTACCTCAATTGCTCCCACACCTGGTTGGACTCCCTTTTTGCACATCTCAGGGGTTAATTTAAATTGGTGATAGTTTAAATAAAGTGGCCTGTATTTTACCGCAAGTTCTTGTGTATGGCCTCATTATTTCATGGATTGGTCAGCAAAGATCTCAATATCCTCAGACCAAGCCAATCCCTAGAAGGCCACTATAAGATGAGAGGACCTTAGTTCTGACAAGATTTTAGATGGAAACACTCAGAATGAAGAACGGTATTGCTTCTATCTGTTTTAGTATCACAGCTGTATTTTAGAAATAGGATTTTTTAGGTGTCAGTACTGATTAGCTTTTACATTGGCTATTTACACTTACATTGGTTATTTCTGCTGGTATATATTGTGTTTCCTCTAATTGTAATGATCACTGCAAATAAAATTTGCCTCATGAAAGCTGCTGTTTAAGGCCCTTTTCGCACCTTACCTTTTAACGCTGCTGGGTTGGGGCCCTCGCGCGAGAAGCCTGGGCAGGAAGGCTTTCGCAAGCTTCCCGCTTCAGTTCTGCAGCTTCTTCCTGCTCTCGTGAGAGCCCTGCCCGCACCCTGCCCCTTCTTTCCACAGTGCAGCCTGGGAGTTGGAGGCTGCACTGAGGGGAGGATGTGTGACCAGCCCGGCTCCAGAGGCTCCGCACAGCAGGTGAAATGGCCCAGGTCCATAAGCGTTGCGCAAGCATGGGTCATTTTTGGCAAACTGCTGTGCGAAAAGGGCTTAAGACATGTCTGCTAAGGGCTTAGTCCCACAATGATAATAGAGACATACTTAACTTTCTCTTTAAAAACCAAACGAACAAACAAACAGATATGCTTCTCAGGTCATAATTTTTCTGTATCATTTTCCAACATACAAATGTTGAACCTAGCACGTGGACAGCATTTTAGATCTGGAAGTCACAGGGGTTCTGTGCAGGAAGTTCTCCTTATATTCAGCAGCCAAGGATGAACACACAATATTGTTTTTAAGGCCAGTTGCTCTGTATATGTTTGCTTGGGAGTGCACTTGCAGAAGTAAATAAGGATCTGTGATAAGAACTTCCAAACAAGAACTACTTTGTGAGATAGGTCCTAACAAGCCCACAGTTCTATCCACCACACCACACTTTAACACTGCTAACAATTTTGTTCACAGAGATGCATTTGTGTATACAAAAATCAACTTTTAGTAAATATGAGGCACTTGCAGTTAAGGGGTGGTGGAGGATGAGACATCTGAGGATTGGGAAAGAAGTTGACTTCTCTTGTTATGAGTGCAGGGTTGGGCCATATGCAGCTTGCTCTTTCTCTTTCTTTCTTTCTTTCTTTCTTTCTTTCTTTCTTTCTTTCTTTCTTCTAGGGGAAAGGGTCCTGTATGGCCCTTAATGTAAGCCCTAGCCTCATTGTGAATCAGAAATTTGTACAAATATTCTTCATATTCCTAGTGGTGTGCTAAATGAGCCAACTGTCAGAAAAGCTTGTTTACATTTTTAGATCCTTTGATGAGGAAGCCCTGGGTTGCCCAAAACAGTGTTTAAAAATAGTGCCATGAATGTGGGACATCCAGGATCATATTCCACATAGCTACAAAGCTCTCTGAATGGCTTTTAACAACTCACTTTCTTTCAGACTAAACTATCTCACAAAATTCTCCTTAGAGTTTAGAGCCATGTGACCTAGCCAGCTACTTCAGTGCCTTCTATCGAGATTCTGGCTGAAACACTAAAAGCAACTACACCAAGCAAATACACCAAGTTTCATCAGCACTGCCAGTGTAAGTATGTAGTAGTGATAACAACAACACAACAACAACAATTGAAGTGAGCAGGAGGGAGAGATTCTGTTCCCATATAGCTGCAAGACTATGAAACCTAAAATACTGAAATGTGTTTTTATTACAGATTAACTATTTTTAATTAATTAAATGTATCTGTAGCTTTCAGTACTGCATTGAGTCATGGGAGCACTAGGTGACACACATTAGATGCCTTAGGAGTAAAAGCAGGAAGCTTCAAGGTTTGGCTCAAATGTTTTGAAGTGATGCGCTAGTGGATTATGCTGCTTAAACTTGTAGTCCCCCCCCAGTTGTTAGGTAACACAAGTTTCACTGGTTGGTAGTTCAGCTGCCTGGTGGACAGACTCGGAGCTATCATACTCTTTTGGCTGTCTGATATGTAAATGGAGAAGAATAAGAAGAGGTATAACTTGAATAAGCAGCAAGGAAGGAAAAGCAATAACAGTGAGAAACAAAAGCATGGAAGATACATTTGCCATATTGCCCAACTGGCTGTGTTTTACTTGGGTTCTAGCCATGCCACTGGGTGCTCATTTACAGCATTAGGTGGTCTGGCTTTCCAGATTTAATTTCAGAAAAGGGAGTATAACTGATCTAGCTGCACTACACAGTTATATTGATTCCATATTGTTTCAGTTGTCATGACTACCTGAAGCTGGTAACTGTTGCCAGCCGAGTGTTCTAAATCAGATCTTGGCCAGTGTGTGTGTTGGTCAATCCTTTGTGATCCACCATATTATTTGCATAATGAGGAAATAATTATGAAAAAATATGGTTAATAAGCACATGTGGACTGCCTGAATTTGGAGATGAGAATACGGCAACATTAAAAGAATGTGCATGTGTGTAAGAGAAAAAGAGATAGAGAGACTGAAGAAAAGATTTAAGAAAGAAGCAAGCTGAATGTATAAGGGTAGAGAAAGAAAAAGTTAGGAAGAAAAGCAGTTTGGTTAAGGTAGAAGAAAGTAGAGTTGCAGAGAAAGGGCATGAAGGAGGAGAGCAAAGAGGTTTAAACCTACGTAAAAACGAAACCTTAACTTGGAGGAATGAGTACTGGGATGGAGAAACAATACTGAGGTGGGGCTGAGAAAAGAGTCTAAATCAGAGAAAATTTGAGTATAGGAGCAAATCCTCTCCAACACCACAGAAGGACGTGGACACACACATAATTGAAGTGACCATGAAGAACAGGACTGCGAAACCTGTAGTCCCCAGGTATTTTTCAACTGCAACTTTTACCATCCCTCACCTCCACTGCCACATTTGAATAATATATACAAGATGACATATTTCCCAGTTCTGAAGTAAAAGAAAACCCTGTTCAAGAACTCATGGTGGAAGGTTTAGGTACATAGTCATAAATGCCCACTCCTCTGAGCCCATTGTGATAATGTGGCTAGAGTTGTATCTTCTTGCTACTTCCCCTGTTGACACATTGATGGCTCACAGTCTCGCTTGACGTGAATATATTAACAAATTATCCCTCATGTAGGCCAGTCACTTCTTGTTGATGGAGTCTTAAAACACAGAGCTTTATGAAAAAAAAAGGTAATGCACTGAACGTATGAGATTTCAAATAAATAATTTGTCAGAAAAAAAGTATAACCATCTGCCAAACCCTTCGTCTGTTAGTGTTATTCTTTTACAGCCACTAGGGAAGATGACCAAACTGCCAAAACCAAATAGGGAACATACCTTCTGGGCCGCCGACCAAATGAAGTGAAAAGGGAGATGCATAACACAAAGGGAAATTTATAATTATAAAAAGATTAGTTACCTAGTAGAAATGAGCAACAGATTTACACTGTTACATAGAGGTCATAACTACGGCTGTCAATTATTTCACTTCAACACCCAATTCTGGATGGAGAGTAAACTCAGGTACCAGATACAGCGGGGTTTGAGCCAGGAATCCCCATAGGTTTTCCAATACACAGTTATAGCCCTATGATTGCTTTTTAACTGACATGGCTACATGAGAACCTAAGTTTTAAGGACTGTTGAGACAGTAAAGTGCTCTGGCTCAGAACATTAAAGGCTTTTCCCTAAACTGCAAATCCCAGCATTCCACAGGATGTTGCCATGGAAGATAAAGTGGAATCCTAACACTATAACTATATAGAGTGTATAGACACCATTTATCTGCTCCCTGCATTAATCAGAGGAAGTAACTCCAGGTCATTCAAGCTGACACACCTACACACTGAATCTGACAAAATGGGAATCTCAAAGAGGCCAACCAGACCAAGACAAAATGGGATAAACCACTGTTAGCACAGGAGACTCAAGCTGGGTAGCCCCTTTAAGCTCAGTTCCCTGATCATGGACCACACTAATTTAAAAGGTCTAAAATGCCTTGAAATTAGAGGTAGTAATTTGGCTACCCCAGTGTTGCATATTTACATACAAAAGAGAATCCTTCTGGTCTAGGAAAGTATGTGGTCACGGAGAGCTAATTCAGTGTCAGACCCCATTTTTATGACACCAAGTAGAGTCATCGGCAAGTGGTTTTTAATTTTTTTCAACAATATTTGTAGGGTGAAAAAATGGGGAGGGGTCATTTGTTGTCATTTTACAACTTAAAAAAGTTGTTTTTAAAAAAGTAATTCAATGGAATTCATTTTCCAAGGGCCCCCCTTCCAGTAGTTAACCATTGCTATGATTCCACCTCTTTTTTTCTTTAAAAAACTCTTTACATTTTTTTTTCTAAATATCTAAAATGTTTGTAAATTTAACTACAATAGATAACTTTTAGTTGCTTTAACAATGAACTTTTCCTATCCAGGAGCATGACACATGACAGAAGTCAGCACCTGAACCAAAAAATAATCTATCATTCAGTGAGGGTGTGCCCATAAAATGTTGTCCCTTGGTAACATTTGTTCCTAATGTAATAACACCTGGGTAATTAAGGAATTATTACTAATTACTTCCAAGCACTGAATCTGATTAAGGGTCTTGTTAGTCCAGCTTTTTTAAGAGTGGCAGCCAGATGTTCCTGGACCACACACAAGTAAGATGGAAAGGCAGCATTCCTGAATTGTTCACCTCACTCCACTTCCAGCATTAAAGTTCAGAAAGGGCTCTAATTAGAGTTGCCAAGTGAAATAAAAAAACAAGGCTTATGTACCTTTAATGGTTGTGCAGAAGAGGGGATTTCAGCAGGTGTTACATGTCATGTAAGCATCACCTGCTGAATTCGGCCAGCTACACAACCATTAAAGGTACAGGAACCTTGTCCCTTATTTCACTTGACCATTGTAGATGCAAGTCTTCACTGATTTGCTTTTTAAAGAAAGCAACAAGTGATTTTAGCAACGTTCTTCTCTCTGCAAAGTTTTCAAATAATATTTTTACTTTGGGATTTATTTTGCATGAAATTCATACATGGCTGTTTTGCTTAGAAAATAACATTTTCTGCACAGCAAATAGCATGTTCTGTACAGAAAAAAAATCTGTGGAAATACTTTATGTGCAGAAAAAAATGTAATTATCTGTGGAAAACATCAGTGAATTAATTTTTTGTAAAATAAATTCCAAACTGTAAAAATTTTCCTTATTCCTACATTCTTTAAATTGATTTTTTTGACATTCAAGAAGAATGTTATTCAACCAATTTTTACAAATATTTTTGTATTTTCTTCCCATTCATAGCTCAGAGAATAATACATGTCTATAAGGATCAGTAGAAACTGAATATAGGAAAAATATTACTCCACCATTGTTTTTAATTGTGTAATTCTTTGAATACAGTGTATTGATATTTCTAGGTTAATGAAGTAAAACCCAAAAGTTTTATATTTTTAATTTTGATTCAGGAGTACTAAACAGAATACAGAAGAGGATTGTTTGGGACCAAAGTTTCAGTTGATATTTGCAATATTTTGTAATTTCCTTGGTTAACAGGAAAAGTTAGGGTTCTTTCACTCATTACTTAATCAGTGTACACTTGGTAGAGGAAGATGGGAACTGAATCTTGTTTTTTAAAAAAAAAACAACTTTCCATTTGAGCTAATCAGAGTGTGATGTCAAGATCCGTGATGGCCCATTCATACATGGAAGTAATCATTGGGTGTACCAACCCACTTTTTCTTTGCTTTCCTTCTCTCTCATTTTATTTTTCCCTTTTTTTCTTCTTCTTTCAGTGTTCTTACAGAAACGGACCTAAAAATGCTATCTGAGAAGACATAACACATATATGACTCTGAGGCATGGAAATACTTTTGAGAAGTACAACTTCAGTTCTCATTGCTTTTGTGGAAAGTCTTTATCCCACCCACCCACTCCAGAAAGCTCTAGAAACATTTCAAAGATACCTGGTTCAGTTCAGGAGTCAGGCTCCATTCTTATCTTGTAGGGAATGGGGTGAAACTGGTTGGGTTTGCATTTTAGTATAAGCTGATATTGTCAGGAACAGATTCACTCTTACACGGATCAACAAACTTAATAGAAGATTTATTGTAACATAGTAAGGGATGCTGTCTTCAGACGTTAAAGCTGAGAATGGAACGTTTTCCCCCACCTTACACTTTAACAGACAGTTTCTCCTAAGATAGTTGTAAAAGAACGAACGTCATCATGCCAAATGGTTCCTTTGAAATTCCAGCCAGAAGGAATGGTTGGCGCCTGGGAATAGCTAACAGCCTACTATCACTATTTCCTCAGTCTACTGCTATCCTAAAACAATAAAACATGGAGGACTCCCGACATCCTGCCCCACTTTTTTAAAAAAATATATACATAAAGATACACAAAATATAGAAAATATCACGGAACAGTAGAAAGACAAGAAAACTAAATAGTAATATGAATGCAGTAGCAAGTCAGTCGGGGCGTTGAGGAACATAGCCGGCGAAGAAGTCAGCGAAGGTGCCCTCTTCAGCAAACTGGAATGAAAAACAGGATAATAGCCTTGAGGGAAGAAGGGAGATCTAGTTCAAAAGAGACATCATTAATAGCCCTTTTCACAGGAAAAGGTCCGAGAAAACGAGGGGAAAGTTTTTTAGACGGAGAAGGAGAGGAAATGTTCTTAGAAGAAAGGAAAACCAAATCCCCGGGCTGGTAAAGGGGATTAGGCTGCCGTTTACGGTCAGCGAAACGTTTGTGGGAAGCTTTAGCGGATGCTATAGCATCTGAGACGGATTGCCAAATGCCAGAAAATTTAGAGACCCAAGCAGAAACAGAAGGAGGAGCGGAGGAAGAGAGGGAGAGGGGGGGAAGGAGAAGGAAGGAAGCCGTAAACTATTTCAAAGGGGGGTTTCCCAGTAGAGGTATGAACCGCAGAATTGATGGCAAACTCAGCGAACGGAAGGAGCGGAGCCCAATCATTCTGGTTCTCAGAAACAAAACACCTAAGAAATTGTTCAAGAGATTTGTTAACACGCTCAGATTGGCCATCTGTTTGAGGGTGATAAGCACTGCTGAGTTTCTGAGTGACTCCCAGGGTTTTCAGTAGACAAGTCCAAAACTTGGAAGTGAAAATTGGATCCCTGTCCGAAATGATCACCGAAGGTAGTCCGTGAAGTTTCCATACATGATTAACGAACAGGTCAGCCAGCTGGTCAGCACGGGGTAGTTTCTTTAGAGGCACAAAATGACATTGCTTGGAAAAGTGATCAGTAACAACCCAAATAACATGAAAGCCGTGTGAAGAGGGAAGAGACACGATAAAATCCCATGCGATGACCGACCAGGGGCTAGCAGGCGCAGGCAGAGGTTGCAGGAGCCCTTGAGGTTTAGATGTGGGCGACTTAGAAACGTTGCAAGTGGCACACTGCTTAATGTAAGTTTGCACGGAGGGGTTTAATCCAGGCCACCAAAAAAGGCGGCGAATCGCATGCAATGTCTTCAAAAACCCAAAATGTCCAGCGGGTTTGGAATCATGATAACGATGAAGTACCTGCTCGCGGGCAGCAGGGGGAACGTAGACCTTGGTGCCATAAAAGGGGAGATTGTCAACCCATTCTATTTTATCCTTGTTTGCCGGTAGCCAGGAGTCTGCATGCGCTGCATGAATGATAGCATCGCGGAGAGCGGAGTCACAAAGAGAGGAGGCAGAAAGCCTTGTCTTTGCTAATGCACGAGTAGTCACTTGAGAAGCCAGAGAGGAGGCAGGAAACAAGGTATTGGAGTGGGAGGACGTAGCAGGGGATTCCGCAAAACAGGGAAGTCGAGAGAGAGGGTCCGCCAGTTGGTTAGTTCGGCCAGGTTTGAAAACAATTTTAAATCGGAATCTCTGGAAAAATTCAGCCCATCTCGCCTGCTTAGGGGAGAGTTTCTTAGCAGACTGTAAGGCTTGCAAATTCCTATGATCAGTCCAAACTTCAAAGGGGAGTCGAGCCCCTTCAAGCAAATGACGCCAAGAGGACAGCGCAAAATGGATAGCCTTGGCTTCTTTCTCCCAAATAGGCCAATTAGCTTGTTGAGGGGAAAATTTCTTTGAAATGAAAGCACAAGGCCTGAGTGCTCCTGTGGTGTCATGTTGTAAAAGAACGGCTGCCATGGCAAAGTCCGAAGCATCCGTTTGCACAATGAATTGCTTCGTACTGTCGAAAAAGGAGTAAGGGCTCAGACGTAAATTTAGATTTCAAATGGTCAAACGCCGATTGACACTCAGGCGACCAACAAAGTCTATGCGCCTTGCCCGCAGTGGATCCTTTAGGTTTCCGTAGAAGGTTGGTGAGTGGAAGCGTTATGGCAGCAAAATCCTCAATAAAGTTCCGGTAGAAGTTCGCAAAACCAAGAAATTGCTGCAGTTGCTTCACAGTTTTAGGGACGGGCCATTGCAAAATGGAGTTAATCTTCGAAGGGTCCATTTTAAGTGAACAATCTTGAATCCTATATCCCAAGTAATCAAAAGTTTGGGTGTCAAATTGGCATTTAGATAGATTAACCACGAGGTTGTTATCTATAAGCCTTCGTAACACTTCACGAACCAATGACACATGAGATTCCATGGAATCTGCGTAAATTAAAATGTCATCCAGATAAATCAGAACCCCCTGATACAACGAGTCATGGAAAATGGTGTTCAAAAACATTTGGAACACAGATGGCCCCGATTGTAAGCCAAAGGGAAGAACCATCCATTTAAAGTTACCTAAGGAGTTGCAAAGGTGGTGAGCCACTCAGAGTCCGGGTCCATTCTAATCCTATGAAAAGCCTCTTTAAGATCAAGTTTGGTGAAATATTTTCCTTGAACAAGATGGTCCAAAACAGTCCGTATCAGAGGTATGGGATAACAATTGGAGGAAATAACCTGGTTAATAGCAGAGTAGTTAACTATCAGTCTCGGATCCGCGCTGGGATCTTTTCTCTTTCGGAAGAAGACAGGACTCGCCGTGGGGGCTGTAGAGGGCTTGATAAAGCCGGAGCCAAGTTTTTATTTAGGAACTTCTTGAGAGCAAGGAGTTCTTTTTGGCTCATGGGATAAATTTTCGGTTTAGGCAGGGTGGCCCCGTCAACTAATTCCAGTTTACAGTCAAAGTCCGTGTGGGGAGGCAATTTGTCAGCCTCCCTTTCGTGGAAAGCCTTTTGGAAGTCTCGGTAGTGTGAAGGAATTTGTTGCAATTCTTCATGGGGAATAGAAAAGTTTTCATCTGAAGAGGACATAGTGCCAGCAGTCCAGTTTATCTGGGGGTTATATCACGAAGCCAATCGATTCCCAAGACCAATTTGAACTGCATCGCCTTGGGAACTAGAAATCGCATGCTGTAATTGTTTTTGTCCATTTGAAATGAGATGGGCTTAGTGATTTACTAATTACTCCCCCAGTCATTGAGGTCCCATCCATTTGCGTTAATTTGATGGGGCATTCCAAGGGCTCATAAAGAGTTTTCAATTGTTTGGCCAATTTGGGGTGTAACAAACTTCTGGAGCAGCCAGAGTCAATTAATGCCCTATGTACATGCAAAGTCCCATCGCTGCCACTAATCGCAACCGTGGCGTAGAAATGGGGAATTTTAGGAGTACTTACAGATGTTCCCGCCGCTTGCCAGTCATCGCAGTCAGGTTTAGAATCTCCATCTATGTCAGATGAGGACGAAGAGGTGGTTTCATCATCGGGATCGGAGTCTCCTGTCGCCGCTGCAGGGTCCTTAGAAGTGCGTCTAAGTGGTTGTTTGGCGGCCGCTGTCTGATGTGTGAATTCTATATCCTTTGGGTCTGCTCGTGCTCCCTTAGTCCCAGTCGGAGCTTGGTTTCCGCGGCAGGTGTTGGCGAGGTGGCCCGGTTTTCCACAGTTAAAGCACATGCCCAAACGGAGACGTTTTTCCGTTCCTCAGCATTGAGGACGGTGGGACCGCGAGGTTGTCGTTTTGGCACGTCTTGTCTTTGTCGGTTCAGCTGAACAGTCTGGGTTATGCCTTCCATTTCAGTAGCTAGTCTGACCCAACCTAGCAGGGTCTGTGGATTGGCCTGCATTAAGCACCCGTGTAGAATATCAGGATTTAGTCCATCTTTGTATAACTCAATTAGAATTTCATCACTCCACGGGACTTTGGTGGCCAGGTTTCTAAATTCACGGGAATACGTCCCCACATCGTTCCTGCCTTGTTTCATTCGTTTCAGTTGATATTTGGTGTTTTCCAATAAATGGGGGTCTTCAAAGCGTTCCCGCAGATGGTTCATGAAGAGCTGCAGATTTTCAGTTTCGGGGGCGGGGGTCATATAGGTTCGCTACCCAGTCTGCTGCCAGTCCTTTCATCCTCTGGCTTAGGTATCGAATTCGGGCCGCATCATCCCGAAATAGATGGCCGTGATCAATCATGAAATTGTTTGCCATAGTCAAAAAAAAGGAGAGTTTCTCCCCCTTCCCGTTGAAGGTCGCTTTCAGGTCTCCCACATTTCTGAGTAACAGTGGCGCTGGCGTGTGCCCTGTTGGTTGCTGGGGCGGACCAGGGGTGCCTGCCGCCGAGACAGCCGCTCGTGGTTCTCCTCCTGGTGATCTCCCTGTCTGCGAGGGACGGATGCGCATCTCGCGTAGCATGGTCTTGAGTTCGAGTATCTCCTCATCTTTTCTTTCCAGTTCGGTTTCCATTTGCTTTATCTCCTCCAAAAGGGATAGGTCTTTTGCTGATGTATCCCATCTAGCAGCCCTTCTGCGTTGTCTCAACGACGTATGTGGCTTTTCTCCCCAGACCCAGGTTTGGCCGCTTGTGGGGGTTTCCATAGCCTCGGTCAGGCGCAATTTTGTCTTGGTATCCAGGGGCACTTCAGTTTCTGTAGCTCCATCAGATTCTGCAGATCCTTGCTCTTCTTCAGTAATCGACTGGTCCATCAATTGGTGCATTTTTTGAAAGGATTCTCGAGCTTTCTGTCAGGAACAGATTCACTCTTACACGGATCAACAAACTTAATAGAAGATTTATTGTAACATAGTAAGGGATGCTGTCTTCAGACGTTAAAGCTCGAGAATGAACGTTTTCCCCCACCTTACACTTTAACAGACAGTTTCTCCTAAGATAGTTGTAAAAGAACGAACGTCATCATGCCAAATGGTTCCTTTGAAATTCCAGCCAGAAGGAATGGTTGGCGCCTGGGAATAGCTAACAGCCTACTATCACTATTTCCTCAGTCTACTGCTATCCTAAAACAATAAAACATGGAGGACTCCCGACAGATATAATTTGCTCTTTCCAAACAAATATGAGCTCTGAAATGCAACTAATACTTAGCTTGCATTTTCCTCCTGATTTTGTAATGCACTTCTCCAATCAAAAATTGTATATAAATAGGTCTCCACTGCAGAAAATGTCTAACAAAAACTAATGTATTTGAAGAAATGCATAAGAAATGGAAAAAAACCTGGAAAATTGAATTTTGGGGATTGTAAACTGGAATTGTAAACTGGGAGTTAAGTCCAGAAAACTCTGCTCCTAATATCTCATTTTAAAATTCAGTTTTTCTTATCTATGTGGATTTAAGATAAAATATACTGGAATAAATTCACACAAAAATACAAGTTTTTTTTCTTCAAAAATGTAACAAAAAAGTAAGCTCCATTTTAAAAAAAAACTGATGCAGGAATAGAAAATAATTAACTTGTCCTTACCCCATCAACCTAAAAATTTTATTGAAATATCATCAATCATTGCTTGGAATAATATAAAGCAGACCTGGGCAAAGCTTACCCATAGAGATTTCCACAATCAAGATTGTAAAAATGACATACAGCCAAAATTCAAGAAAAAGAGAGAAGATTTGAAAGTAAAAGTAGAAAATTGTACATTCTTCTCTTCCCAATGATAAACTGAAATGATTTGAAGTACATTTATACTGGAATGGTTCTTACAAAACTTAAAGAAAACCATCTGAATAAGATCAGTCTCTGTCCTGCTCCATGAGTCCAAAAATAAATCTGAGATGATTGCATATGAGCATTAGCCTAAACGTGTAAATGGTTGCATCACCTTCAAGTGTGCTCCTCCCAAATGCTGGCAAGCACAAATGTTTTAATGATCACTCATCTGATTAAAATTGACTCCTTCCCAATTCAAACCCAGCCTGGACCCCAGGCTAGGCCCCCCTGATTAAGAAAACATTTTCCAGGGTGTTTTCCTCCATATTTGTAAAGTAAGGTATGTTAGGCTCTGGAAAATTCAGTCTGATAGAAATAAAAGCCCTAGAGCTATTTTCCACTTCTTGGATAGATCAACATGGAAAGTTCTTTTTTTTGGTTATACGAAGGACAGCAGAAACTACTCAGTGCTGAAAGCCCAAATTAATTAGCCAAATCTTAATATCTCTGATTAAGAATGTATGAAACCTTCTCTGTTACTCAAAGATATCTCTGTCTTAGTCACAGTGAGGGTTGTACATTACATCTACTGTAAAGTTAGATTCTGAATACATGTTAGTGTGGCATGACTTATTGGGAAAATGATAAGGCTAGGAAAAGTAGAAGGCAGTAGGAAAAGAGGAAGACCAAGTTATAGATGGATTGATTCAGTCAAGGAATCAACAACTCTCAGTAGGGATGGAAATAATATTTGAGAATATTTTTTTAATGGTTAAAAAATGGTTTTCTTTAGGTGTTGGAAAACTGATTGGGAGAATCCTGGACTAGAATTGGAAAGAATATTTTTAAAAAGTTTTTAAAAATCAGACAAGAATAGTCCCGGATAAGCTAGATTATTCAGGAATTGCTTCTGTACAAAATTCATACCTTTTTTCAGAAAACAGAACTTCCTGTGCAGTAAGCAATATTTTCTGTGAAGAAAACAATGTTTCTGCACAGAAATTATTTTCTACATAGAAAAAGCTGTTTCCTGCATAGGAAATTCTGTTTTCTGTCACAAAAATCACATACCAATTTTGTGCAGAATAAGTCCCAAAATAGGCTTCAAAAACGATGTGGTTTTTGAAGACTTTACCATTTCTGCACTACACTGTTATAGTGCTATTATTTCACTTTCAGCATCCTGTGGAATCCTGCAGTTTAGGGAGGGCATTTAGAATTCTCAGCCAGAGAGCTGAGTTCCACAGGATGTTGAAAGTGGAATAATAGCACTATAACAGTGTAGAGTGGAAATGGCCTTTCTCACAGCTGGAAGAATATTGCTAAAATTACCTGTTGCTTCTATCAAGAAGAAAATTATTCAAGAATTTCTATGCTATCCTGGACTGACAAAATTCATTACAGTTCAGAACATATTATGCGCAAATTTTGCATTTTTTGGAGCAGAAAAAACATAGCTTTTGTTTTGTTCATTTTGCACAGTTTTTTTTGTGGAGAAATAATATTTCTGTACTTCTGTGTAGATAATATTATTTCTTATGCAGATAAAGCTGTTTTCTGAACAAAGAAAAGAAATGAAAAAGGAAAAAAAGGGGAAAAAAAGCAAAATTCCTGTACACTAAATCCTCAACTACAGTATTTTCTGTCCAGCAGACAGCATTTTCTATACAAGAAATATGTCAGTAAAAAAAATATTATTTTCAGAGAAGAATATGCTCTTTCCAGTACAGAAAATTTTGTTTCCTGTGGGGAAAAAACAATTATTTGCACATCAATAAATCCAACCTGTGAATTTTCTTTGAAATGTGTTCAGTTTTTGAAGACATTCTTGTAGCGGCAGGAAAATTCCCAAAATTATTATTGCTTTCTTCAAGAATGAAATTAGGAAAGGATTACATTTCTATCTCAAAGTGTGTAAGACCTCAGCAGTTATGTTAATAACAGGACGGCTTGGAGTTCTCCTGTTCATATAGTCATCATAAGTCAAAACTGACTTGACAAGAAACAATAAAAATAGCAGCAGCAACAACAATGACAACAATTGTTAGCATGGACTCTAAAATACCACATCTCCCTTCCTCTGCTTTCTTTTGGGGTGGGTGGGTGGATAGGGTGGAAGATCTAATAATGTCCATAAAGAGCTAGTTGCTCCAGCTGAGATGCTTCTTAGGGAGAATTGCACATCAGTCTGGTTTAACATTCTTTTTACATTTAATGGACACCTGTATCCAGGTGCTGGCTTTGCACTCTTCTTCATGGGCCCCTCTAAGACTCTGATGAAAGCTATTAAACACTCCTATGGAAAAAAATGCTCATTAACACATACACCCACAGTTTTACATACAGTCTATTTTATTATTGCATTGGAAACACACACACACACATACACACATCATCCTTGACATTTAATCAAGCTTAGCTTTTCATTTTGATGGCAAGAGCTAAAAATGCTGACTCACAGGGGTATGTAGTACAAAACTGCCCAAACTTTGATTTCTTTATGTAGCACTGTAAAGATATGGGCCAAGTTTCAAACAAGGAGAGCATAACATTCTATCTGAACAATTCTGTGTCCTTCCCTGGTCTCGGCAGCTGTCAGGCTTTAGCACAGACTGATGAGGCTCCTGCTTACTAGTGGGGACAGGAAGGGAGGAGGAAGCAATTCAAAGGATGAAGAAGCAGCTGATCTTGGCTCAGAGGGGGGAAAACACACTCACAGATGGAATCCATCCTTCCAGTCCAGACCTGCTATATCTACATCATAGAGGATAGGGAGGATAGGGTGCATTTTAATGTTTTAATGTTTTTATATATTTTTGTAATGCCGCCTCGATCCATTGGGAGAGGCGGGATAGAAATAAATTTTATTATTATTATATTATTATTCTCTCCTTTCTGATAAGCAGCAAGCTGTCTAGGAAAAGGCTTTGGACAATGCAGAATGGACTAGAAAACATCACCTTCCAAGACCTGTCCAAAGAGACAGACACACCTATAAGCCACACTTACACACATGTATGCTACTAGCAGGACACCAGCCATGGTATTTCATTGGCTAGATAACATCAAGGCAATACATTTAGTAACATCATTTAACATCAGGATTTTTTCACAATTTTCAAAGTAACAAAAAGGAAACTTGACAGAAAAAAGAACATTTCTTGGTACCGGATTCATGGTCCCTCTGAAGCTACATTAGGGACCTTGTAGTCCCTTTCCACTCATTCAGCTGCACCCACCTAAATCTGGATCCATGCCATAGGTTAATCAATTTCTTGGCTTTCCAAGTTTACAGCCAAGAGCCTTTCCAAGTCTTGCTTGGAGATGCTAGAAATTGGATCAGGTCCTTCTCCATGCAAAGCATTTGATTCTCCTCCAGGTTGCATACTTGAATTCATGTCTTCCTGTAATCATGCCATGTCAACTATCGTTTACTCAAATATGCTTCTGGGGATGTCTTCTGGCCTCCTGAAGGGAGGAGTGTGGAAGGATTCCAGCAAGGAAAAAAAAAGAGAAAGCATTTTTTCCCTCCAAAAAGGTAAACAGCTAGTTCTGAACGTGGTGATAAGACTAGTAATTCATCATTCCCCCACCTCCTTCAGGATAGAGATTGAAGAAAAGCCAAGTGAGAAAATATTACCCATAATACCTGTGCACGTGACAGTCAACATTATTAATTTTTTCTCATACGTTCTATAGATAAAATATTGGCAGTGCAAAGTCAGAGCTCACAATATCCTTATGAAGGAAAGTTTATTTCATACGAAACCTATTATGTCTGGTTTAAATATTTCTTTTCCCCTAGAAGGCTGGGTTCTTCAGAACTGCAGAGGCCTTCATTTATCAGAAACACTTAATTTATCACCTGGTTTTTATTAAAAAGAGAGAGAGAGATACCTACTCTGTTTGGACAGCCACTGTGTGCTGGATTTAGGAGATTTAGGTTTATGCTTGGAAAAGTGTTATTGTGAGAAATGATATGTGTGGCATGACATCATTCCTTGCAATCAAGTGTCAGTGAATTTGAAGGGGGATGAATTGAATACAGTGTCTTAGGAGAGGACGGGTTTGAAATAAAACAAAAGAATTTAAAGATTGTGTGCATGTGAGTTTTGTGGCACTAATATCAAGCCTTCACTGGTTAACTCTTGTAATATTCTTCTCTTTTTCAGATATTATATTAAATTGAATCCTCTGTTATGAGAAGGGGAGAAACAGAACAGTGTCTGTCTGTCTGTAAGCAGGGCTGCGAGGTCAGTTCCATCCTAAGCCCTGAGAGTTCAGGGGTCAAGCTTGAGACTTAGGAATTTGCAGTCTTGGGGGCAGAGAGAATGGTGATATGACAAGGATGAGCTTGTAAGGAATGCTCCTGGCGATATTATCAAACATGATACATTAAGAATCTACCACATTTGCTCAAAGTAAACCATGCAATTAAAAAAACAAAAACAAAACCCACAATGGATAACAGATGATGAAAACACACACACTGTCCAAGGCAATTCTCCCATCCTCCCCTTGCTTGTGGACCAGAGAAGACAGTCAAGGGCCTGAGATCTGGGAGCCTTAATTGTAAGGCTTAAAAGCGCCTGCTCTGCAAAATGTACAATTGTCCATGCAAACTGAGTTTGTGTGATCCTGCTTCACCTTTATCCAAGATATGAAAAAGACTCCTGTCATATTAGAATTTTTTATTTATTTCAGTTTTGTTAGTTAAAGTAATAACCAGCTTTTCCTCCTATAAGCTCAAGGCATTGGTCTCCTCACAGCCTGGTGTGGTAGGCCAGGCTGAGAGTGAATGAGTTGTCTAAGGCCCGAGGTGAGTTTCAAAGTTCAATGGAGATTAGACTCCAAATATCCCAAAGTCCTGGTCAAACAATCTAATCACGATGGTTCTCTTTTGTAGAAAATGAGTGAAATGGGCCTTATTATTTTTTATTTATTAAGGGTATTATTGTTGTTGTTGTTAGTTTATATTCCCACCTTTCTTTTGATAATGGTACTCAGTGGCTAATAATATTAAAACATTAAAATGATACAAAACATTCATAGAAGTATAAATTAATTTATGATGTCAAAAATTACTTGTTAAAAATATTAAAATACATTACATTAAAAGAGTATACAATCCTTAAAGTGAGAATCACACAGCATTAAAAGCCCAAGCCTAGTCAATTTGTAGAAGTCTGACAGCACAAAAATGTTTTGACTTGCCATCAGAAAGAAAACAAGGATGGGCCCATCCTGGCCTCTCTAGGGAAGAAATTCTGAAGTCTGGGAAAAGCCACTGAGAAGGCATTCTCCCTTGTCCCCAGTAAATATGGCTGAGTGTGTAGTGGGACAAAAAGAAAGGCTTCTCTGGATGTTCCTAGAGCTCTGCTGGGCTCATACAGGGAGACCCAGTCTTTCAAATAACCTATGCCCAAGCTGTTTTTAGCAAAATTTTCATTTAGGAAAGTGTCAAGGGACAATGCAAAGTGTGCGGGACAGGATGCATTTTTCCTTGTCTAGATATTCTCTCAGCATGCATACAAAACACAGCTCAATTCTAGGCATGTCTACTTAGACCAAGTGTGCTACCTTCTGGACTACAACGCACAGATCAATTTCCTGGAAGAACTTTAAATAGCTTCTTATCTCTTTAATCACTGATTTGGAGAAAACAGTAGGTGAAGTTTATGGGCTAAATGGCAACTGCTGCAGATCAAGTCAGCATTAGCAGAAAAAAAGAAAGGACAGTCTCTTACTCTTGTATCAATGAACAGAGAAAGCAGGGAGAATTTCCTACCTCCAGTTAGCAATCAGCAACAACAGATTGTCCCTGCACTCTTGCAGTTAAGGAAGAGAAAACTCTCTTTTCTTCCACAGAGAATTCGTCCCACGACGCCCAAGCATCGCGGGTGGTGGTGGGGGACGGTCTTTGCCGCCCTCCCGCGATACGAGACCACTCGCGATGGCCAGCGAGAGGAGGTGGGGCTGGGCTGGGTATTTAGGGCCTGACCCGCCTCCCTCGCGGCCATTCGCTCTGGATTTTCCTACAGGATTTGCAGAAGGGATTGGATTTGATCCTGAGGGGATGGGGGGACAGGGACTAAGCGGACGCTTGTCCCTGTCCGTGGCCGGCAAAGGGGGGGGCTTAAGGTTCAGCATGTACCTATGGCACCCCCTTTTTGGGGTGGAGGATAAATCCTATCCTTGGGGAGGGCCCTAGGATCACCCCACTTGCTGCGCAGCAGGGGGTGGGCCTTGGGGCTCGCCTTCCAGACATGGGCTGGCCAAAGGCCATCATGCACCTTCAGCGGTTGGCTTTGGGGCCCGGTATCTCGTTCAATGGGCTAGGGGAGATGGTAGGGAGCTGCCTCTTGACCCTAGTCCGATGATGCCGGGGATCCCCCCCTTTTTCTTCCCCTCAGGTTCAGAAATGCAAGGTCAAGTTCAAAGTTATGGTCAAGTTCAAGTTCAAGTTGGTTTTCACCCCATGTTAATTAGGCATATTAATAAATTGCCCTAGTTCAACCCAAGCTCTGTCTGTGGTCTCGTTATTTCATGGGTAGGGTGGCAAATGATTTTGTCTGTTGGATGGAGGTGGAAGCCTTCCATTGGCCATATCAGGACCATGGACTGAAGGTTTGTCATATGTGGTTTAACCTGTATTTAACTATGCAAAACTTTCCCCAGAGTCTCATCACTCTTTGGCAAAGTGTACCATGCAAGCATATCTAAGTACTCAAAGGTCTCTCTTTATGAAATATTTACTGTTCAGCAGTGCCTGGAAAAGCAACTTCTTGGGCTATAAGTCCCAGAATGCTGCATCTGCCATCTTGCTGGGGGATAAGGGAGTTGCAGTCCTCTGAAATCTAAGGAAATATAGTTTCCACAAGACATGGGTTAATATAGTGCAAGGCTGCTGCATTAGTTGCAAAATGAGACTTAAACATTTACGGTTGATTCATTGAGGGTAGCCAGAACTTGTTGACACAAAGCAGATTGCAGGATACAGAAGGTGGAGGTTTACATCACAATGTTGATCGAAACACTAATGATACTTGTAGCCTTGCTACAAAAATGATTCAAAATCAAGTTTGAAGAAAGGATGGGAGAGACTTGCACTCACTTTCCTTTCTTTCCCCACTCCTTCCATTCATAAAACAGGCTAGAAAGGAGATTTAGTGTATGACAATGTTAGGCATTTGAGACAAAGGGTAAAACTGGAGATCTTTTCCACAAAACCAACCCAGAAAAATTACATGAGCCACATCAATGTGTCTTATTAATATGGTCAGATTATAACTCTGAGTAGATAAAGAAATACATCAGAAGGTAGTTAAGTAGAAAGAGAAGGGGAGGGAGAGGAGGGAGCAGAGGGGAGAACTGGAACCCCTGGTTTACCAGTAAGAAAGTTTTGTGGCTTCCAGAGGGCTGGAAGAGTGCTGAATGGATGCTATTTTCTGGCATATTTGGCCATCCTCATTTCCCCAGTATCCTCCAGACAGTTTCACATTTCTGGGAAATAGTAGGAGGAGGAGCCAGTTCGGGCATCCAGGTAACAGGTGGACAATTCCAAAGGAAGCTAAGGCATAGGGTTCATTCCAGTCTTCTCCCCAGCTATTTAGGTCAGATCCCAGATCCAGGCTGAACCAGGCTTTAGACTCCACTGTGCATTCATTGCATCTATAGACTTACAAACGTTCACATAACTTTATGTGTTTTTAACCTGGGGCCCAGTCAGTAGGGGGTAAGATGGGTCTAGTGTGCCCTCACATACATGGTTGGAGTTTTCCTATGGAAATGAAGGTATGTGGAGTCAACCCCAGGTTTCAGGGACAGATGGCTTCACTCTACTTCTAGATGAGAGAAGAATAATTCAGTGCCTTCCACCCGTGTGTCATACTGAATCTGTGATCGCACATGTCCCTAACAGGTGAACTGGGCATGTAGATTTCTATTTGCTATCAGGCAGGTTGACTGATGCCTGGATCTGGACCCTTGCTGGGGCAAAACTGTAACCAACAAAGTTGTGGACTTTTTCATTCTAATAAATCTTCTGTCTGCTGTATGTTTATTATGAAAGGGGGAGCCTCCCCTCATCACTGGTTGATGCACTATACTTGTACTTTTTACCTCTGCTCTACCCTGCAGATACTCTACAATCACAGTTAAAAATTTTAAGATGAAAAGTTTCCCAACACTGAAGTAGGCCATGGACTAATATTTGCCATAGCCTTGATTTTGCAAGTGTTACTTCTTCTACTAGTGTCATTTAACAACCTGGACACAAAAAAGGCTGACTGCATAGAAAAGTTGGCATTCATCTCTTGCCTCCAACATTCTCATAAAAAATCCTTCACTGCCCACCTCAGGATGAATTTTCAGATTTCACCACTTGTTCACCCCTTCCCAGAAAAGGCTTTTCATCATGTGCCACTTACATATTACTATTGGCTGGAATCCTATTTGGGAATTGTAAGTAAATAGTCTATAATTGCACATTCATAACAGTTTGGTATTCACCCCACCCCAAACAGGAGCTGCCTCTGATGCAACGAGTAAACAGGGACCCCACTTCTGCCTGTTGCAATGGAGATTGCCCATGGGAGTGAGTGGAAGCATCAGTCAGCAGTTTCCTGGTACATTGGGGATTGGGTGTGTTGGGCCAGGAGTTACTCCATAGTCATGTAACTAAACAGGTTATTCATTTGTAAGTCCCCAACAGGATTAGAGCTCCATCATCATCATCATCATCATCATCATCATCATCACCAGTTTGGGACCCAAGGCATCTTACGATAGTTTTTTTTAAAAAAAAAATAGTTAAAAATTCACAAAATACAAATATTAAAAAGGGATTAAACTCAAAAATTAAAACCAGTTAAAAACAAACTGCTAAAAGTACAACAGCACAACAAAAATTACAGAAAATCCCACACATTGTACAAGGCCTCTCCCACACAAACAATCTGTCTTCAAAAGTCTTTCAGAACAGAAAGGACTTTAGAGAAAAGGGAAGGGAGAGTGTCAGTGTAACATCTTTGGAAGAGGAGTTCCAGAGAGGGGAGTCATGAAGAAGGCCATCTTCTGTGTTCCCATAAGATGTACCTGTGAGGTTGGTGAAAGAGAAAGAAGGACCTCCTCAGCAGATCTCAAAACATGGGCAAGTTCATAAGGGGGAATGCAGTTCTTCAAATAATCTGACCCTGAACTTCAACTGTATATGGCTTTATAGATCGAAAACCAACACTTTGAATTGTGTTTACAAATGGACCAGCAGCCAGTGGAGCTATTCTAACAAAGGAATTATGTGCTTTTTGTAGTCAGCCCCAGTTCACAATTTGGCTATAGTTCTTTGGATCAGTTGAAGTTTCTGAACATTTTTCAAAAGCAGCTTCACATACAGCACATTATAATAATTGAACTGGGATGTAACTAGGGCATGCGTTACCATGATGAGATCTGCCATCTCAAGGAATGGGTGCAGTTGGATCACAACTGCATCACGACTGAAAATTCACTCATGGTGCCACCTGAGCTACCAGGCTCAGAGTTGAATCCAGGAACACATCCAAGTTGTAGACCTGTACCTTCAGGGGGAGTTGTAGACCTGTACCTCTGACACAGGCTGGATCCCTATTCCCTGATCTGCTTTTTGAGTGACCTGAAGCTCTCCATCTTGTCTGGATCAAGTTTCAATTTGTTTACCATCTTTCAGTCATTACTGATGGCAGGCACCTGTTTATGACTGAAACAGCTTCCTTGGATTGTGGGGGAAAGGAGAAGTAGAATTGAGTGTCATCTGCATGATCATGGCACTGAACCCCCAAGCTCAGGACAATCTCTCTCAGTGGTTTCATTTATATCTTAAATAGCATGGGAAACAAAACTGAGCCCTGAGGGCCCCTGCAGGTCAATGGTCAAAAGATCAAACAGGAGTACCCCAGCACCATCTTCTGGGTTTACCCCTCCAGAAAGAAACAAAAGCATTGTAAAATAGTGCTTTCAAGTCTCAACCCATCCAGGTGGCCCAGAAGGATACCAGATATCATGAACCTTGCTCTTCTGTTATGCTTAGGCATCTATAACAGAGGCCTCTTGGTCAGCACTTCCTTTGCAAGGAGAACAAGGTAAGATTTAAATAAGATTTCTTTAAATAAAATTACTGCAAGCATACCTGCCACTTCCAAAATATAAGGCAGGGGTGGGAAATATGTAGCCCTTCGGATTATTCCCTTCATTTCTGATGGGAGTTGTAGTCCAGTATCTTAAATGGCTACATATTCCCCATTCTATGTGCAGAGTAAATAATGTCCAATGCTAATCTGTATATTTTCAGTGAGGAGCTTTACTAGAAATGCCAGCAATAGAAGAGCACTGAATGTTTTGCAGCAATGTGAAGAGCCACGTATAACTAGAAAAATATTAAGCATAAAGAACAGCTTTAAAATGGTGGTACAGTTTGGGATTAAGCTGTTACAGATTTATAACAATTGACAATCTGTCTCCTGATTTATTTGGTTTGGCTTCTGAATTGAGTAAATGCTACGTGCTGGGCTATGACTGGGAATTATTGAGCCTCCCAATGGGAATATTTCTTTCTTTTCTACATTCCCAATCCATTTTTATAAATAGCATGAATTGGTCATGCTTTGTTCCATTGCACTTATATTGAAGAAAATAGAAAGGCTTAGGAGAATCATTAGATAGTTGTGGAACTTTTGAATTTTTCCATCTTGCTTCTTAATGGGAGCTAGCCATCAATTATCATAACAGAGATTATCATTTATATTCTTTTAGATTTCTATTTTTCAAAACATTTCTGTTTCTGATTTTCAAGCATTTACCATGCTTGATACTATTTTAATTAATGGTGACTCCTCAGTTCAAATAGTCGTGCCATGGGAAGCTTGCTAACATCAGAGATGTAGTGATAAATCTTGAAGTGCTGGCTCTCATCACAACAGCACCCAGAGCTACACCCGCCAAGTTGACGCCAAAAATGGAGGCACTGTGTTATGTTTCCTTTTCGTCTTCATTAGAAGGTGATATTTTATACAGCACATGGGTCTTAATTGTGAATTCCTGGTCAAGCCACCCCAAAATATTTTGCATTACACTACGGAGAGCTTAGAATAAATATATTACTAATGGGAAGATTTGTGTCTTCCACACACACTATTCTGAGGCTTGTAGATAAGTTCAGAGTGAACAAAACAGTCTGAGGAAGGGAAGGTGGGTGACAGGTGATATGATAATCTCTGTTAAAGAAGTCTGTGGGTGTACCTCTGCGAGCCTTGGTTACACTACATCACTTGTTAGGCCAGCATTCGGCTATTAATCTTCCTTCTTCCTTACCTTAAGCCTCATTTAAACCATTTAAACATGATGCAGCATGGCTCACTTTGGCTTCCTCTATATCATTCCCAAACCCCAGCTGCAAAGAGTCTGATGGGCATGCAGTGGCATGGCATTACACATACAGTGGTGTGTCATTCCACAGGACCTATTTCAGACAAGATTCACAATTGTTGCACATTAAGCCCAGTGAAGGGTGTGATGGGGAGGGTATATGAGGATTTTGGTCCTCTAAATAAGCTTTCTCTCACACAGAGAAACACACACACACACACACACATGAAGTTTTCCTTCAGTCTCTAGATTTCCAGCATTTCAATAACTTAAAATTCTTGTGAGGAAGATAGGAAAAGTTCACAAAGGAATTTAAATACAGCAAATATAAAAGCTCTAGATGAGAACAATTTTCAGGCTGAAGGGAAGTATCATGGAGAGATTTTTACTTGTGATTTTTACTATGGCAACATCCAGCAGCTCAGAAACTATTGCTCCCCATAAAGAGAAATCCTGTGTTAGCCTTAAATGAATATGTCTACCTAAAGCTTAAGTGGTGGAGCTTCCACGTAAAATGGACATACTTATCAGTTTCATTGGCTGGTTCCCAATTTAAGTTCTCCTGTACCCTAACATGTCTAATAATACAGAAAAATGTAAAAATCCTTTATTGTTAACCCCTCATGGTCTCATCAAAGAAAACTGCCCATGTGTATCTCCACCAATTAAGGCACTCATATAGAAACAAAGAACTAATTCTTATAGAAACAAAGAGCAGTTCCTAGCTGTTCTAGATCTGTGCTCTTGAGGGAAAGGAGACAAAGAATTAAAAGTAATTCCCAGGAACTAATCACTTTTTTAGGTATGCTTATAGATGGCCTTCTCAATGGATTTTGCCCAGCAACAGCTTCCTCCCTCCTTCCTTCCTTCCTTCCTTCCTTCCTTCCTTCCTTCCTTCCTTCCTTCCTTCCTTCCTTCCTTCCTTCCTTCCTTCCTTCCTTCCTTCTGCCTTGGAAAATGTTTCACAAGTTTCAGTCAATGGCATAAGTACCATTGGACTAGGAGGGACCTAGCCCCTGGGCTGCCTGAAAACAAAAGTCATCTGCCACTGTCCTGCTGTCCTTTACTGTCCCTGCAACTGATTGAGGTGGGGTGGGGGTGGCATTTATGCTTCTTGACTGAATTTTTGATTATGGTGGTTGAGTATAGAGTACCATTATGGTAAGGAACTCAGGCGATTTCCACCCCACGCTGTTATAGTGCTATTATTCCACTTTCAACATCCTTTGGGATTCTGAGATTTGTAGTTTATTGAGGCCAAAGAGCTCTCTGGTTGAGGATTCTAAATGCTCCTCCCTAAACTGCAAACCCCAGGATTCCACAGAAGGTTGAAATTGGAATAATAGTACCATAACAATGCAGTGCAGAAATGGCCTTAAGACATAGCCATACAAATGTAAACTCTCCAGGTTTTTTGTTTTTTTTTTGAATTTGGCTGAAAAGGATGAGAAGACCCGTGGGCTATGGTTATGGAGGAGAGTCAAGAGATTTGAGCTAGGTTCTGACTCACTGCAAGACCGCTTCCTATAGTCATCAAACCACTCTCCCTAGCCATCATTACAAACAGAATTGTTGTTGTGTGCTGTCAAGTTGAATGTGACTCATGGTGGCCCTATTAATGACAGATCTCTAAGAACTCTAGTCAGCCTGGAGTTTGGAAACTCAGGGCTGTGGTTTTCTTGATTGCATCAATCCAGTTATATTGCAGTCTCCCCTTTCTTGACTGCCTTCCACTATCAAGCATTATCATCTTTTCCAATGGGTCACGTCATCTCATTATCTTCCCAAGTGTGACAACCTCGGTTTAGTCACCCTTGCTTCTAGAGAAAGCTGAGGCTTGATTTGCTGTAAGATCCATTTATTTTTGTTTTATATATTCCATAGTATCCACAGAGCTCATCTCCAGCAACATATTTCTAATGAGTTGATTTTTTCTTTTCAGTTTTCTGCACTGTCCGGTTTTCACAAGCATGGGCATCAGAAATACAATGCCTGGGTGATTCTGACACTGATAGTTAATACGTTTTTACCCTTGAAGGTCTTCTCTAGTCCTTGCCTAGCTTGCCAAGTCTTAACCTTCTTGAGATTTCTTGACTGCAGTCTCCATTTTGTTTAATGATTGAGCTGAGGATCCAGAAATCTTTAACTATTTAATGTCTTCATTACCCACTTTAAAGTTATGCACAATCTGTGGTCGCTGTTTTTGCCTTTTTAATAGTCATCTTTAATCTTCATTTTACACTTTCTTCCTTAATCCTCATCAGTAGTTGTTCAAGACTTCGCTATTTTCTACAAGTAATATAGTGTTCAAACAGCTAAATTTTCAAAATCCTCTGCATACATTGGGGAATCACTTTGTCCCACATATGATTTCCTATCCCCCTCACATCTCAAATTTTTCCAAAGGAATTTGTGAAGAAATGTGTGGAGGAGGGAAAGTTTTAATATAAAGATCTCTGTCATCCCTATCTGGTTTATTTGTGTGATCAAGGGCAAGTCTGACTCCTTGATATCTACCACACCAACACAACACACATTGGAAGGATTAGGCTACACCTTTTATTAGTTAAAGCTCTAGATAGGGTTGGCATATGCATGGGTCCAGATCTAGGCATCGGCCAACCCTTCTGTTGATTGTTGAGCCTGAACTTTTGGCCCAATGCTGGAACCTTTGGAAGGTCAACAAAGGATCCACATGGGCAAATGCCCTATGTGATTCCCCCCTGCCACAAGGGGTGCAGGTAAGGTGCCCACCCTCAAATTGGGCAGCACTGATTCAGTCCCACACCCTCAACTCCCCTAAGGGGACTACCTCCAATGCTACCAGTGCCTGGGAGACACTAGTAATAGGTGTCCTGGATCCAGGACCCATGCCAACCACCACAAAACGCAGGCTGTGGAGGACCCCCCCCCCAAGCCTACCTTCAACAACCCATTGTAGCTGCAACCAACACTCACTATGTCTACTGTATGCATGCATGTGACCAGGTCCTGAGGCATATAACATCCTGGGGGGGTGTACTCCAGTTTAAAGGCACAAAGACGAACTCCCAAAGTCTCACCATGTTCATGACACCTAAGTGCCCTATTCCAGCCAGGATGTCCCCATCATCATGCACTGCTCCCCTCATCTTCCATGCATCAGCAGTCTCACAATTAAAGACTGACAAATGCCATCACTGCTTCATCTTCAGCCTTGCCACGGTGTGTGATCCACATTGTGCATCCTTCAAGATAAGCCATGAACTACTAATAGTAAAAGTTAGAGTGAAGCTAAAGAACACTAAACCAACCATCATGTTGAAATATAACCTAAAGAACATCCCCATAGTATTTAAAGATAATGTGAAAAATACATTTGCACTATTAAAACTAATTGAATGGTAGCCAGAAGAACTCTGGACTGAAGCCAGGGACATTGTCAGGGAGGAATGCAAAAAGACAGGTTGTATAGCCAAAAAAGAAAGAAAAGCCTCAACAGATGTCAGATAAAAGTCTTAAGCAGTTAAAGACAGAAGAGAAACAAAAGTAAAAGGTGACTGAAGCAGTTCCTATCACAACACCACTCAGTTGAAAGGGAGGAGGCAGGCTGAGCAGCCTTTAAGTTTTTCGTGGACCCCCTGGGAGTCCACGGGCCCCAGGTTAAAAACCACTAGTATAGATCATGAGAAACTATGGATCACTCTTAAAGAAATGAGTGTGCCACAACACTGAAATGTCCTGATGTACATGATGTATGCAGGATAAGAGGTTACTGTTAGGACAGAATACAGAGAAATGGAATGGTTTCCAATAGGCAAGAGGGACAGGCAAGACTGCATTTCATCACCTATCTAACGTTTATGCTGAACATATCATATGGAAATCTGGATTAGACTCAATGGAAGGAGGTGTGAAAATTGAAGGAGTTTAAGATATGCAGATGACTGCTAGCAGAAAACAGGAAAGATTTTGAACAATTACTGAAGAAAGTAATGGAAGACAGTGCAAAGGCAAGTTTATAGCTGAACACTAAGAAAACAAACATAATGACCACAGATGATAACCTTAAAGCAGATGATGAAGACATTGAAATAGTTCAAGATTTTCCCTACCTTGGCTCAGTCAATAATCAGAATGGAGTCTGCAGTCAAGGAATCAGAGGAAGATTAGGACTTAGAAGGGCAGTTATGAAGGAACAAGTCAAAATCCTCAAGTATAAAGATATATCACTGAAAACTAAAGTTAGGATTGTCCATACCATCATATTTTCAATCTTGATGTATTGTAGTAAAAACTGCACAGTGAAGAAAGCTGATAGGAAGAAAATCAACTCGTTCAGAATGTGGTGCTGGAGAAGAATTCTATGGATATCTTGAACTGCTAAAAAGACAAATGAATGGGCCCTAGAGCAAATAAAGCCTGAACTCTTCCTAGAAGCCACGATGATTAAACGGAAGCTGTCATACTTTGGGAATATCATGAGAAGACATGACTCACTAGAAAAGACAAGAATGCTTGTTTGGGTAGAAGGGAGTAGAAAAGGAGGACGATCACATACAGATTGATAGACTCATCAGGGAAGACATGTCCCTGAAACAGCAAGACCTAAGCAGAATGGCTGATGATATAGTGGCTTGGAGGCATCTCATTTATACAGTCACCATAGGTCAAGATCAACCTGATGTTAACTGCCAACATTTAGATGCCAACATTTTTATCTCTAAAGTCAACCAGAACATGCTGCAGATTACTGTAAATGCTCTGAAATAATTGGTTTATAAGTACAGACTCCACTGTAGCCTTCTGTCCAGCAAGGATTACATAATTATAAGGGAAAATATCTTTCCTAACATTGTAAAGGTTAGTTTTCATGACACACAGCATCCCCATCCTGTGTATGTTTTCTTGTTTCTGAGAATAAAAATCCTTTGATAATCTTCCTCTGGTGGAAGTGTTGCTGATTCAGCTAGACTTTTGGGATGACATACTGCACACTGTGATCACTGAGCCCAGGATGTGAGAAGTGTGACTCTGTCTAATGCACACGCATAAACCTTATGATGTGTGTCAGATGGTGAGAAATTCTCCAGTGTCAAGAAATAGGAAACAGATACCCTGTTCATTAGCTGAGGGGCAAAAAGCCTGACAAAAGAGAGGTTATGCTAGAGTGAATGAGTGTTCTGAATTTAGGGTCTCTGTGTGTTGAAACCGTACTTACACAAGAAGTCACAGTAAGTTCAAAAAATGACTAAGTGCCCACTAGAGTCAAGCAGTACTGTTTGGTCTTACAGATGAAATTCAGGTGTCGGCAGATAGCCAACATGAGTTTGCCTCTTAAGCCTGGCCTGAAAATTCAGAGAAGGGGTATCGTTTATAATGACCTTCCACAGGGCGGATGGATAAGCTATGGAGGGATAAGCAATGAAGAACTGAGAACGAGACAAGGACAAATGAACTAAGTAAGCTGTGGATTAGATATTCAGTTAATGACACCCCATCCCTCTCCCGCCAATATCTATGGCCAATATTTCTGCAGCACTGCAATCTTCTATCAATTAAATGTTTGTTGTATTACAAGTATCAAGGACAGCCTGTCTCTTGGGAGCTTGGCTAGATGTTACAGTGGTCACACAAGAATTCTGTAGACTCCTTCACTAAGCTTGGAGTTTGGACAACACACATACACATGCAATGAAGGAGGAGCTACTGGCTGACTGTCCTGAATGTTACTTAAGTCATTATAGAATCATGGAATCACAGAGTTGGAAGAGACCACAGAGGCCATCCAGTCCAACCCCCTGCCATGCAGGAACGCACATCAAAGCACTCCTGACAGAAGGGTATCCAGCCTCTGCTTAAAAAAAAGAAGGAGACTCCACCACACTCCAAGGCAGCCTATTGCACTGCCCAGCAGCTCTGACCACCAGGAAGTTCTTCCTGAGGTTCAAGTGGAATCTCTTTTCCTGCAGTTTGAATCCATTGCTCCTTACCCTAGTCTCTGGAGCAGCAGAAAACAAGCCCTTTCCCACCTCAACATGACATCCCTTCAAATATTTAAACATGGCTATCATGTCCCCTCTTAACCTTCTCTTCTGCCAACTAAACATCCCCAGCAATTACGCATCCCCAACAACTAAGCAACTAACTTAGCCATGAAGCTTCCTAGGTAACTATGGACCATTCACCAGCTTTGTGCTAACTTGGTGCACAGCACTGTTGTGAGGCCAAAAAAGGAAAAGGAAAAGTCTGTCACCATGAGTGTCTGGGAGAAAAGATAGGCTATGAAATTAATTAAATAAAGTATTTTCTTAGTGGGAATGGCTGGCTGTCCTACCTTCCATTCTGTTATTGTTCCAGGATTGGTTCACTCTCATATTCGGTTTCATTTGCCTATGTATGAACCTTAATTTCAGTATTGGCATACATATGGTTTAACACAGTCTGATTTTTGTATCTTTCACTATTCCCTCTCTTACTGTTACACAGGAGCTCATATACACATTGAACAAAGCACTTTGAAAGAAAGGGAAACACACTGCAAAGGTTTCTTTTTGCTCTTTCTTGTGGCATCCATGGATTAGTTGGCTCCTCTGTTGGTGGAAACAAAAAGAGAGGGATGAACACAAAGGTGCTCACGCGAAGAAAATATTTTTCACTACACACATACATGGAGGCACTGGAAAGTAGAAATCTTACTGTAGCAGTAATGGGGGTGTGTTTGAATTGTTAACCAAAGGAAGCTACTCATGAGATAAGAAAGGGCACGAGGAAGTGGTCATAGGGAGTAGAGGAGGAATCTCTGGCATCTTTTGTTAAAATGAAGGGAGAGTTAGGGAGGGAGCAATGGACAATGAGTATTCACTAACACCTTTCTCTACATCTGGGATCACATGAGATATTGTGAAGAGGCCGTAAAAAGTACTTGGACAAATTAATTTCTGTACTATACCTCCCCAAATATTTTGACCAATGTGACCAGTGGTCACACTGGCAGAAGGATTCTAGGAGTTGTAGTCCAAAGGTAGTATTTCCAAGCTCTAGCAATGATTAAACCAATAACCAGCACATCAGCCTGCCCAATCAACCTAACCCTCACAGTTTGACATTCTTATCAACTTTGAGTTGGACTTTATTGGGATATTTCCTCGGGTTTCAAACATCAATTGACTTTTGTGTATGTATGTAGCTCATGCTAGCCAAAGAATTCCAAATATTAAAAAACATCTAAAGATCACCATAATAAAGGTGGAAGAACTACACTTAATGCCTAGTATATCAGATAACAGTAATATTTCCAGTTGCATACAACAGTCTGAAAAAATTACACTGTTGTTTCTTTAATCATTTCTTCAGCTCCTGTAATTGTTGCCCCACCCTGTCTGAGATGAGCTAAGGCTGTTTTAAAAATTCCTTTTAACACAAAACCTGCAATTTGAAAGAATAAGTAATAGTGGGCGGAATGAATCTGAAGACTTCCTTCCTTCTCCCTAGGTGTTAACTTCCCCCCTGCTTTAGATGTGAACCTAACGTCTTTATTGTTGAATTGTCTTGTCTCAAGTGTGCCTCCTGAATTGTGCTGGCTGCCTCCCCTTTTTGGCGTTTCCTTTAATTTATTGTGTAATTGAAGGGAAGGCTTCCAGCTTAACAGCTGCTGTCTGTCCTCCCCCTTGTTCCACACAAAAGACAGCTCAATTCAGCAGTGCAGGTGTGAGAGTTTTATTTGCCTTTTCTCAGTTTTCATAGCTGGAAGAACAATGGGAATTACAGTAGAACCTCAGGATACAAACCGGAGAAGGTCTGGGAGAGAGCTTTTCAGAGTTATGAGCAGCCTTCATTCCCTGAAGTCCCATAATTTTTGAGGTTATGCTACAGTCACTTAGGGGAAAACACTCACATCTCTTTGAGTACTAGTGGCTGTTTCTCTGCCTCCCCCATTGGACTTTGCCTTCAGGAATGAGTAGCCAGTAATATTTTCTAATATATTGTCTCCCTGCTGCCCCTTCCCCCAGTATAAGACATCATTTTTAGATGTGGTCAATAGTCTTAAAGCCGGGGGGGGGCACAGTAATTGACTAATTGATAGCCCTTCTTTGTCATCATCCTTAGAACTGACTGGCAATATGGATAGTCTCCACACATTTAAACTGATCTACATGTACAGCAGGAAGGTTTTGCTTATTACAAAGTCTCCAAAAGAGTTGATAATGATTTTGATGTAATGAGCATCCCAGTCCAGCAATGTGTGACACTTGAAACAGGTTTCAAAATTGATTTTATTGTGGTTATTGTTAATTGGTGTCAGGTCAGCTTTAAGTTACGGCAACCCTATGAGTGAGAGATCTCAAAAACACGCTGTCATGAACAACTCTGTTCATGTCCTACACACTCAAGGCTGTATGTTCCTAGATTGAGTCTATCCACCTGTAATAAGATTTTTTACTATCACTCTAACACTTTACCAAGCATTATTGTCCCACTTTTCCAAGTATCATTATCATTTGTGATGAGGTGTGTCATCTCATGATATTGCCAAAGTATAATAGCCTCAGTTTGGTTACTTTGGCTTTGATGTAGAGCTATGGAAGAGAGCTAAGCCAAATATTTCTCTGAAGATGACATTTTTCCTGGGAACGTGTCTAAGATGTTTCTTTTTCACATAGCACAAAATAAAAAAGACCACTTCAGAATTTTCTTTGGATATTTGCCACCTTATTTGCATATGCAGTCAGCTTTCTTTGGGGGGGTTTGACTTTGATGGATTTGATTATTTGTGAATTTCTTCAACGCTTGTCCCTCATCCTACCCCAGGTACTTATTTTCCAGGGAACCTTCCCTCTTGATGGCTTTGATCAGACTACACAGCCCTTTAAAAACTCACCTTTGGTCCTCCTCCACCACAAGCTGCTGCCTGGCCTGCTAAGGTTGGCTCACAGCCTGATTTTTCAGAGCCACAAACCCTCTCCTGCTGCCATCTCACATCAAAGAAAGGAGATGGGCAAGACAGATGAAATATAGGGCCACTATGCCAACCCACCCCCTGTCCCTTTCCTTTCCCTGACCTGGTTTGGACCCTGGGTGCCTACTCTCCCCATCATGCTTCAGTCCTCTTCCCTCATACACACACAAACATTTTGATATTTGTGATTTTTGCACATTTGTGAGGTTCCTGCACTCTGAAACCTAGCAAATGTGGAGGGCCAACTGTAGCCAGTTTTATTCATCCAGTAACACAAAATGAAGCAGAATAATTCTGGATATTTAATATTATAAAAGATGTTAAACAGATGGGCAGGCTAACAAGACAGTGTCTGCTCTTGTCCTAAATGGTGAGGGACCTTAAGATCCACCAGCAGTGCCAGCATCTCCTCAGAATTTGGGGAAATATTAGCTCAAAGGAGGCCCTGTGAGAAGAGGGTAAATGCAGGACCCTTTTACCTGTGTATTCCACTACTAACTGTAGAGAGGACTCCAGTTAAAACTTAAAAGAGTATTTTGTTGGAAATTAATAGATACACATAGGAAATGAAGCAATCTCGTGAACCATACAAGGCTAGGGAAAAGTGAGGCATGAAATAGAGAGAGAGAGAGAGATTTGGAGTGGAACAGGTGATATTTACTAGTCCTGAAGCAGGAGATCTAAATGGAGTGGCTCAAGCAAGAGTTTGAAAGTGCCATGGAGGAACGGAAGTCTGGGGTACCAATGTAGCATGATTTCTCATTCTTTTAGAGAAACTGTACACAATTCCTGTGCACCCAAGTTCTGAGATGCAGTTTGTGCTCAGCAATTTACGTGAATAGTTCTTCTCAGGGGTATAGTTATGGGGAGGGAACAGGCATTGCCCCCCAATAAAAATTGTACCACCTAAAAGAAATTTTCCTTTATTTCCCAAATTTCTAGCACTGCAGAATGAGAGGGAGAGACTGAAAATCCTTCAGACCTAAAACTCTTATATTCCCTTGATAAGCATATCTGACCCTTTTATTGGGGTACTGAACCATATTTCTAAATGTTCAACTGAAGTTAAAGCTACAGCAATGTTAGAAATTTGGGGAATGAAGGAAAATTTCATGGTTGGGGGAGCATTCTTATTTGTGAGAAGTGCTCTCCTTTTGCCCCATACCTCATAGCCACATCCCTGAGAATAGCTGTCATCTCCTGTTGGTTAAGCCTTGGTGGATGTTGGATCCAGAAGTACTGTATAGACATAATTTATATTTTCTTCAGAAGCAAAAGGTTAAGGGCTCCTTTGGGCCACTGGTCTAAACTTTCAAAAGACTCCAGCTGAACCAGAGGCTGTAGACAGACAACTGAAACTGAAACCTTGATCTACGTCTTTGTGCTGTTCTGTTTGAGAAGGGAAAGCAGGCAGAAAAGATGTTAAGGTCTGCTCTTATGAAAGGAAATGGGGGTTACCGATACTATTTGGCCTGGGAGACAGAGGCTCTGGATCCAGATATGACACCTGGGACTAAAGCACAGCAGGCTGAGCTGCATCTGGACACATGGAAATCTATGCAATATTTTTCTATTAAAAAGAAAACAGAGAGATCAGAACAGAATGGCAAATGCCCCTTGCTTTTCCAGCAAGAATATTGACTAGACTGTGTTCTTGTTCTGTTTTGTTTTTCCTGCTGGTTTGCAAAGTTAGCAACCATAATCTAGAGGGGATCCATTTTACAATAAAACTTCTGATTAAAAAAACAACAACGATATGGCACTGCAAGGATTTGGGGTTTTATATAGATGCCTAAGACAGGGGTAAGCAAAATGTGGTCCTCCTAACTCAGCTGCTCTGAAAAATCACGTCACTCACCCAAGACTTCATGAAGTTGTAGACCAACCACCTCTGGAGGGCTACACTTTGGCCATTTCTGGCTTCAAGACTTACTATTAGCATTCTTCCATTTTTTTAAAAAAGTTTTTTTTTGCATTAGTTATATTTATATGCCTTACCCCTGCTGTTCCTCAAAATGGTCTTCAGGCTTAAGATCTCAGTATCTGTCATACTCTGGATAACTCGCAATGCACATTTCCACTCTGAGGTGGCCAGTAGTGTTTATTGTGACAAGAAAGTAAGACAGCACACTTCTCTCAAAGTTTCTGAACCTAATGAATACATGGCAATCATAGATTTTACACTTTTTCATACAAATTTAGATGTGTGAAGCTGTGATTGGAAAGGATAATCAATTAGGTATCACCACACAATGTTAGACAATTCCTATACTTGCAGCTGTTTATCTTCCTTTCATCCTTGAAGCCAGGACACATTTCCTGTCAATTATTGTTGAACCTTTCCAGCTCTCACAACACCTTTCAGAACTTTTGTTTTCCCCCTTTTTATCTTCTCCTCCATTCCCAGATATACATTATATGAAAACACACAAAGCTACAAAACATATACAGTGTTGTAATCAGCAATTGGTATTTGATACCTTATACCTTATTTGATACCTTATAGCAATGTAACTAAAGTCTACCCTTTGCTCTGGCTATCATGCATAGCATATATATATATCTCTCCAGAAAATACATTATGACAGGAGCTATGTGTCCCGACAGTATCCGAAGGTTTGCTAGATATGCCTAAGCAAAGCCCTGAGAATCCAGTTCTCAGTCTGAGGGCCCCTGCAAACTGAAGTATGGTGGATGATGAAAAGAGGAAGGATATTGTCTGTAGTGGTTCTCAGTTCTGAAATGGCCTCCATAGGAAGACCTACTTAGAGTCTGCATTAATGCTTTTTTGGAAATAGGCAAAGGCTTATTTCATTTTGCAGATCTTTCTTATCTTTCAACATTATCTTTAGAGTGGATTCCTTTGCTTTTCTACTTTAATAGATTGCTACTGTAAGTGTTTTAAAGAGTAATTTTACTGGCTGGTTGTGGACATGGTGGATCATCCAGTACTTCACTCTCCCCACCTCACTCTATTTAGGAGAGTTCTGATAATCTCTGTATGAAAATCATCTGTTTCAGGATGACTGGTAAATGTATATGCCTGAAAACTGGGAATGGAATATGTACCTTTTTCTGCCACCTTCAACATTCAAGTCCTGAACATAATCCCATTATTAGACACAAAGGAGGCCATATTTTAGTGCTGAAGTAGATATTTGCATGCAAAAGATGTGAGGGTTGGGTAAAGGGAATTGCCAAGGAAGCTTAATGTGTAACCTTAGAGAGCCACTGCCAGAGAAGACAACAAGGGATGAGAAAGACCAATGGTTTGACCTGATTTAAGGCACGTTTGTAAGTGTGCCTGCTGTCATAATAATAGCCTGTGTCTTATCCTTCTTTCTCCTCTGGCAATGTCTTGCTCTACTAGGGCAGCAAACATTAGGGAGTAAATGCCATGGTGGGCTTTATTTAGCTTTTAAAAATATTTTTAGGATTACATTTTCAGTGTAATTTCTGGACAGTCAAGAGGCAAGAATAGATTCCCCTGCTTTAGTTTTCTTTGAGAAAGATATACAACTTAGAAAGGCATACTCCCAGGTCTCTCCTTTAACACTTTAAGCTCTTATTGAAGACAAGTAAGAAATCCACCACCACAGTGGGCTGCCCTTCTGGTTCCATATTTGATACATGCTCCACCGTGAGCCAAAGTTATCTGTCTTGTAGTTCTCCAAACCCCACCTACATTTCTTGACCCATCCTTCATTGGTAATGAGTTGTGATTTTTAAAAGGTTCTTTTATGGAAATTTGTGCATTTGGAGAACACATTTTCCCAATGTACATTTTAAATAGATATTTCTGAATGTACACATTTTGTATATGTTTCTTGCTTTGACTAAAGCATGTTTTTGCACATTTTTCTATTGCATTCATTTTTGTCCATTCACATATCTTAGATATACATATGGTATTGTGCATATTTTATTTCACTAAAAATGTATCAGGAATTTCTTATATCTTAATGTCTGAGATATTACTAAGAGACAATGTAATGTGTTGGTTTCTTTTGTGACAGCCATACATTCCCTTAGTTCCAGTCTTTCTGAAAACAGATACCTTCTAACACTCCCAGCTATTTTAAGCTATAGTATCTTGTGTCAAAAAGCTTAGCAGTAATGTTATATACATATCTACTTGCTGGTTCAAATTATGAACTAAATGAGCCTCTTAAAAGTGTTGGAATTAGGAACTGTATTTTCTGGGTTGTTGTCTACAGTAGGATTTGTGGGCACCAAGTACAGAGTAACTGGGAAAATACAATGAGTTCTGATAAAATTACAGATGATGAGGAACATAAGGAACTTAATTGATATCGCTTGTACAAAAGAAAATCTAAAATGTCTCCACTGGAGTTGACAAAATGAAGTCTGGCTTCAATAATACTATAAAAAGCCATTCATCACAACTATCTCTGGGGTATGCTTGGAGCATATGGAATAGTCTTGCGGCTTTACCGATCATGCTAGGGGTTCATATGACAGGCTTGTTATTTACTGTGTTTCAGCAAAGGAACACTGGGATCAAAAAGCCTACTTCTGATTAACCAGCAAACATGGAGCACTGAGTATGTATTTATACAGAATCATTGTGGAGGCATTTGGAAATCAATTTGTTTCATCATGATTGAGGACATACCATATTGTTTAATAAGGAGGCGAAACCTCAGCTTCATTTGCTGTTCATTTGATGCTGAACTCTGTCTGTCATGTCTGCCTCCCACAAAGAATGCCAAAACCAAATTAGCCTTAGTGTTTTCTTCAGTATCCCAAGACTGCCAAGGGTGAGTGCAATTATCCATATGGCTAATGATGATGAGTAGGAGAAATATAAAATTTTTACTGATGAGATGACAGGACTCAAAATCTTTTCAAACAGTTCATCCAAACAACACTTTTGTCTCAGATCATAAAAGGTTGCATGGTTGAAATTAAACCAAGATGGAATAGCAGAAGTTGTGTGGAAGAATGGACAGAACGGAGATCTGAGGCCCGGGTCCTCTGGGATTTGCTGATCAATTTCCTGATCAGCAGCATACATTCTAGCTCAGTGTTCCCCCAGTGCTGATCCTACAGGAGCCCCAGATAGTTTAACCAATGGTCAGGAATTCTGGGAACTGAAGTCAAAACATTTGAAGGAGCCAAGACTGAGAAACACTGTTCTACCTAATGTAGTTTTGAATAAATTCCAACTGTCTTGGAGAATGTTGACCTTCTTGACTTAGGCCATTTCTGCACTACACCATTATAGTACTATTATTCCACTTTCAACATCCTGTGGAATTCTGGGGTTTGTAGTTTACTGAGATCAAGGAGCCCTCTGGCTGAGAATTCTAAATGACCCTCCTTAAACTGCAAACCCCAGGATTCCATAGGATGTTGAAAGTAGAATAATAACACTATAACAATGTAATGTGGAAATGGCCTTAGTCAAATACTTCTTATTTACCAACTAGATTTTTGAAGTCTTAATTGGACTTCTTAGTAACTTACCACTTACATACATTGAATTTGATGGCACTGTTATAACTATTTTCAATTAGCTTAATATGTTTTACATGCACCAGGTCTCTGGTGTCATTTACTATTAGATCCACAGCTGCTCTCTTTCTGGTCAGTGCCTTCTCCAGCTGTTGTAGGTCACATTTGGAATGCTGACTTCTTTGTCCTGACCAAAACATGCATACATTTATTTAGTCTATAGTATAATTTAAGTCATTCATCACTCCAATATTTTTCTCCTTTGAATGCCATCATTTTCCATCTGAAGCATATACCAAACATTTTGACCAAAAGTTTGATAGTATATCTCCAGTACTTACCGTAATTGCCTTGCGGCCCTGGTATAGATCCCTGCAGCAAGCATAGAGGAATTCCCCTCTAGTTAGCATCTGTGCCCTCTTTGAAGGACAACATGACATTGTACCTGTACACCCTTCTCTGTCTTTCATGTACAGCTTGTTTCTAGACATAACCATATCCTATTGGTTTTCTCTATGGTGTGCACTAGTCCTATGTTTTCCTTTTAGGTCAAGCATTCCAATTCTCCAGCTGGGTTCGGAAACTTCTAGAACTGCTATACAAATGCATAGGCATAGTGTTACTCTCCAAGTGTCTCTTTTTTTGCCTATGGACGTCTGGTAGACTATCATATATTGTCATGCCTGCTCATTGTCTAATCCAACATCATTCCTCTTTGAATACTTAGAAACATTTGCCCTCTAATCCTGAAAATTTGCCAGCTTCAGTCCCTGGCTGATCTGTCACCATTTCAATTTTAAGTAAATACCATCTAAAGTTGTTCTTACTCAGGTACAATCTGGCCATTTTATATAAGTCTGTTTTGTTCCAAAATAGTCAGTGTCTAGCAAATCCAATCCCCTTGTTGCCCTGTTCTCTGGGGGTCCCGGGAGGGGCTCCCAAATAACCAAACCACAATAACACAACTTTGGGGAGAATTAGCTGGAGCACTCACTAAAGCTAGCGAGAGGCAGGTTAGCTTAGCAGGGATCTTGCAACCCAGCGTCTATGGGGTCAGGTCAGTCAAGCAGTCAGGCAGTTTTAAAAATAGTAAAAATGATATTTTATTGAAAGACAAACAAACAGTAAAGATGCCACAATCACACAGCTAACAGAAGAATTGGAAATAGGGATTTTCGGGAAAATGGGTGATACAACACCTTTCTTGTAGTCCTGAAGAAGTTTGAAGATAGAGTTCATTGGGGTGTGGGGAAGAAAGCTCAGCGCGGTTCACTGAGGGGAGCTCGCCGGACAAAACGGCAGCAAGGCGGTCTGGAACTCGGGAGCGATCCGAGGCGGTCTCGGAATCGGGGGGTTTATATAGGGTGAATTGTGACTGCAGGCCCTGCCTTACTCGGTGAGAACAGTGCGAGTTTGGAGCGGGACAAAGCTAAGTGACGGATTGGCTCTGTTCTGCCTGTCTAGGTGGAGAATGGAATGTCCAACAATTATCGGCCGCGCCTGTTTACGTGCTTGTCCGGAGGCCTCACAAACACGTGGAGCGGGGTGGCAGAGGAAGGCCGAATGGTTCTGATATCAAAAACGATATTGAGTGCTATCACCAGGTAGGCCTGGGCTGAAGTAACACCCTCTCCCCAGAACCATTGTGACGTGGAAACATCTCAGCTATACTCGTCTTCTTGGACTTGCATGTGAAACTGATATCATTTGTGATGAAAATCAATTTCAACTTCCTGCCTTTCAGCTTCTAGGACAACACACCTACATTTGCAGATGCCATAGACACCTCTGTGCATCATGACCATTAACTGCTTCACTGGGTTACCAGTCAATCTTACCACATTTTCCATACTAAAATCAACTACTATCCCCCTCCACCTCCATTGAGGCCTGTCTTCCTGACAAGAGGATTCCAGTTCATCTCCTATGGCATGAAGATCTCTAAGAGGATATTTCTGTTTTCTACAGAATGACAGCCTTCTTTCCTTCCTCTTTATTATACTGTCAGAGGAACTTTAACTCTAGAGATAAGATGCTACTCTCACATCTGTGAATGAGAAGCTCCAAATATCTTCTGTGCCTCCTAACCTTTCTGGGGTCAGCTACTTATTCTCTGAGTACCAGAAGATTATTACACAGAACACTCATGATGTTTTCTCTTCACCCAATAACACTCAGTGCAATGCAATGGATGCTTTCCACACTGCTGCTAGCTTTCTGCTTTCACATGTTTTGCCATGGGGCTTGTTTCCTTGGAAACTTATTCTGTGAAACATCAGTGGGAGGTAAGAGGGGATGACTGTTCAGGGTCCTTTGCTTTCTTGCTAAACTCATGCAGGTGCTCAGCTTCCCCATCTGCTTAACTGTTTACCTCAATGCTTTGTTCCTGAAACCAAGATACCTTGTTAGATGGAGCTCTCCTCATATCTTTTTTATACTGGGCATTTTCCCAAGCTAGTCCCACTTATACCCACAATAGTTTTCTAGCTCTCCCATTTTTTTCTTTCTTTTTGCAACCAATTAGATTAGGAAGCATTATCTAAGTAAACAAAGAAAAGCATATGAATCAATTCCTGGGCCTTACCTGACTCCAGCATGGGCAATTTAAATTGGGATTTGGGTCAAATTAATTTCATGGAATAGTTTTTTTGGGGGGAGGGGAAGGGAGATTTTAAAAAAGTAGTGGGTATTGAGTTCAGATTCAAGAGTAGATGCTGGTAGTGTGAATTCCCGTGAGAGTATAAAGGCACAATAGATTATAAATCTGTCCCAATGTGCACTTACCCAAAAATAAACACATTTTTTAAATACTGAACTAAATGCTGATTTTTAGAAATTGAGCTGA
>CAOLHI010002985.1:0-208268 GCA_948474755.1 Ctenosaura bakeri
CTAATGCCACATGCATCAGGAATCTGTTTCCAGTCAGGAAGCATCAGAGAAATTTCCTGCATTGCTAGTTCCTCAACTGCCTACAAATAAACATCAACTGCCTACAAATGAACATGTTTTACTTGAATTACACATTTGGGTATTTTCAAAATGACCTATGATTCTTCTGTAATACACAAAGCCAGTTCTGTCGTTAGGCTAAGTGACGCAACTACCTCAGATGGTGTTGGTGAAAAGTCCCATGACTGTTTCTCCTGAATTTTTTATTTGCTCTCTTCTATTAGAAGGCAAAATCTTGAAGAACGTGTCCTATCCTAAGCCATCTAAATCAGCTTACTCTCTTAGGTGTGAGCAGGATGTAGGTTAGGGTGGTACATATGTAGCCTAAAGGTTATATACAGACGTTTGAGGGAGTACAGAGAAGCCAAGGGGATCCCCACTGAATGTCCAAAGGTGGGCAACCCCGCCATATGGGAATAACATCTCCTTTGCAGAGCCATGATAAGTTGTTTTGAGGAGATGTCCACCCAGAAACTAACCACCCTGACAACTGCCAGTTGCCTACAATGTCACAGGAGATAACTTGAAATGAGAGGTCATCACTGCCAGTCACCCCAAATGGAAAATGGGACATAATCTGCAACGGTCTGGACTTCTGGGGAATCCAAAAATTTGCCTTCTGGAGCATAGCCCAGGTTGAGCCCCTCCCTCCTTTCTTTCCACCAGCAAGTAAAAACATTTTTATTCAGGCAGGCCTTTGAATTTTACTTATAGAGCAGTTGTATGTATATGTGTGTGTGTGTGTGAAGTGATGTGCTGTATTTTTAAATCTTTTACTGGAAATTGAAATATGTTTTAAATGCTTTAAACTCTTTTTAATTATGTGTTTAAAATAACACTGTTGTTTAATTCCTTTTTAACTTTTGTAAACTAATGTTTTAGTGTAATTTTTTTAAAAAAATTGTAAGCTATCTTGAATCCACCTTGGTAGAAAAGTGGGATATAAATTCAATCAATCAATCCATCAGGCTGTAGATGGTACACTAAAAGTAATCAGTGGAACCCAACTAAACAGTAATAATGGTAAGATTAGTTCTCTTTCTCTTCTCTCTCTTCCTGCCCCCTCCATCTCCTAATCAAAATCCTACCATTAGATGGTAAAATATTGCCTAGAATTGCTGTTCTCTTTCTTGGACAGCTAAACATAGTATTCTCCAAAGCAAACATAAAATGCAGACTAAAAGTCATAAAGAACTGGAGTAGCATTCAAACTTCACAGAGATTCAATGATTGTTTGAAAAGAGCAGGGGTGGGAGGCCTGTCTGCAGGACACAACACAGTATTACAATGATTCTAGAAGTTTTAGATGTTACATTGAAAAAGTGTGTGCTTTCCTTGCAAAAGCAGCTTAAACATATTTCTTGAGCTACTTCTTTCAGTTTAAGTGTTCAGTACAAACACGTTAATACTATTTTAAGCTGAAATATAAACTGGATTGTATATTCATATATATATATTACATAAAACAAACAAGTATTTATACAATTTCCATAATCTCAAAATGGCTCATAAGAGCATGTGCCAATCCCATAAATTAAAGTGTACTCCTATATAACAGCATCACAAAATGCTAACCAGTTATAAAGGCTGAGTACACAACTTTCCCATACTATCACCCAATATCTTCTCCAAAGCTACAGAAAGATATACTCATTAACCAACCAAATTCTTCTGCAAGACCATTCTATAGCATTAGGATTGCAAGAGCACACAGTATCAGTATACTGAAGAGGGCATTTATTAAGATGGTTGACAGGCAAAGGGGCTTAACTGGAATATACTGGTATCCTTCAAGGCATTCACTGAACATTTCCCAGAAAGCATTAAGACTGGTGCAAAGCATTAAGTGCCTGTACTTACCTAACAGCTATGAGAATAAACACATGAAAGAACACACCTGTTAAAAAGCCAAATAATTGTTGATCTTGCATAATACATTAACACCACTGAATACATTTGCTCATTTCTGTTTAACTTGTCAATAGGCTTAGAGAGATGAAAGGAGCATATGTCATTCCACGCTAGACAGGGCTAGAAATTCACCCCTGTGAATTTCAGAGTTGTGTGAATGCTGAAAATGAGGAGAAGTATAACACTAGCAAAGCTGTGGTTCAGTGAATACCCTGGCTACCCTGACTTCTGAAAACTAACTGGGGCAGTGAGCAGAAACAATCTGCTTCCTCTGAAGTGATGGCAAGTTTCTCTGGCCTTTCCAATGCCCTAAACCTGACAAAGAAGCTTATCTGACATGCCAGACTGAAAAACAACTGTACACTCAGGCTTCCAATAACTTGAGTTCCTCCCAGCTGGCTCTTTGTCTCTATTGTGATCTGGGATTTTCCATGAGTTTATGAAATCTGGGTCATGGCATAATTCTTTTTAGTGTGGTGTGTTTATGGATCTCATTTGCCTTCATTATACCCTTAGTGTGTGCTGCTTTTGAGCGTCACCTTCCTTAACCCCAATTAGAGCTGGGAATTAAGTTCAAAAATTCAGAGAGGAAGAGAGTTCAGAGTTTTTTTCTTCCTCTGGACAGGAAGGAACAACGCTGCCATGATTCCATGCAATAATCCATCTATTTCCAACAGAGCAAAGACAAGGGAACATGTTGACGCAGGCAATATCTTTTATACAGCAGATGAACCAACTTGCCAGATTTTTTTTCTTTTGGCAGGGTCTCAGAGAGAGAGCCTAGTGCAAAAGCTATGGAAGAATAAAATTGCTTTAATGAGTAATGGCAAACTCCTTTTTCTCATTGCTATTGTTCTATTTTTAATAGTCTCAAAGTCTCATCTTCATATATGGTACTGATTAAAAACAGTTCTACCCAAAGGAGAATGTATATATTCCTCCATGGGATCTGTTATATCTTTTTGATAAATCTGGGCTTACAAGTCATGCAAACGGTTCAAGATGTGTCCACAGTTTAACAGGTCCCACAAACCCTTTGAAAAACAAGTTTTATTCTCCCCTCCCCTGAAATGTTCTACCCACACAATGTTTCCCACAGCAGTTAAACCAGCCTACCTTGTGCTCTCAATTGAACACAGCTTGCACTGTTCACAAGCCCAGCTGAATATTTTGGAACCCACAATCAATTTAGGTGGGAGCCATGGCACTTTCCAGCCCAAAGATCAAAAGTAAAAGAGGTGTGGTTGACCAGCTACCCAGGGAAAATGTGGGGTTGAAGACCCACTGAACTGAGAAGCAGCCATATCGCAACAATTCCTGCTAGCTGCTCTTGAAGTGGTGGGAAATGGATTAAAGCTTGCCCCCACCCCCGTCCAAAACTTCTGCCAATAGGCCCTCTTTTTTTTTACTGGCAAGGGATTCTTTCTGGAAATCAGAACACCAGTCAGCTTCTTGGGAATGACCTACTGTGACCTTTTTTGCACTTTACCTTTTTGCGCTGCTGCGCTGGGGTCCTCGCGTGAGAAGGCTTGGAAGGAACGCTGCCGCATCCCTGCTGCTTTGGCTCTGCAGCTCCTTCCTCCTCGCACAAGCGCCCCACCTCTTCCGTTCGCAGTGCAGCCTGGGACCTCACAGGCTGCACTGAGGAAAGGACGCGCAACCGGCCCGGCTCCTGAGGCATTGCACACCAGGTAAGTGTGCGTGGGGCCCCAGAGCAATGTGCAACCATGCACCATTTTTGGCTTTGAGCCGAAAATGAAAAGGTGTGTGCATGGTCCGCGTCAGTCCCTTGAGCATCGCGTAAATGTGAGTGTCTCATGCAGACCGCTCCTCACATTTACGTGATGCTCAAGGGGCCCTTTCGCTTCAAAAACGCCGTGCGAAAAGGGCCTAGGTCTCTAGAGCCAGAGCAAGCCATTTGGTTGCCTATGGCAAAGCAGCAAATTACTACTACTACTACTACTACTACTACTACTACTATTATTATTATTATTATTATTATTATTATTATTATTATTAATTATTATTATTATTATTATTATTATTTCTTACTCACTCTCTTCCTAAGGCTCGAGGCGGGGTACAACATAATCAAAATACAACTAAAAACACAGTGTAGATTAAAACCATTTAAAATATATCAGTTTAAAATGCATAATTAAAATTGACCTGGTAGGCCTGCCAGAAGAAATAGGTCTTCAGAACTTTTTAAAATTTGGATGTGTTTTGCTATCAAATCTCTTCTGGCAGGTCATTCTACAATCTAGGGGTGACACTCCCCTCCCTGGTGTCGTGGAACACAGGACCCAAGTCCAGTCAAATTATTATGCCACCTGCATGTCCTCCAACTGTCTTGGTTTGGCAGGGACAGCCATGGTTAATCTGATGCTATCTCACTTTCTCAGCTGTTTTTAAAATGTTCTGATTTTTCTTTCCTCCTCCCACTTTCCTCCTTCATTCTCTGCTTACATTTGTTGCTGCAAAATGAGTTCAAAGTACAAAAGTAATTTGCACTCAACTCAGCAAGAGGGAGAAGAGAGGATAGAAAGTTCCCCTTCCCAAGAGGTTCAGGCAAAAGCAAACTGCCACTGTTTGGAACAGACCATCCTATGTGTGACTGTCTTTTGCTTACTTCAAGAAGCAATAAATATACTTTGTAAAAAAGCACTGGAAAAGGAGAGCCTGGAAAAGGTTAACAGAGATTTTCTTATGAGGAGTTTTTGAATTACAATATCCCTGAAACTGTGAACCAGGTTGTCTCTCAGACTATTTTGCTCAAAGACACAAGGATTCCTCCTACACTTCTGATTTCCCTAAAATAGGATCAATATTTCGTAGAAGCACTTCTGATTTGAAAACATTTTTCTTCTCCCCTTCCATTCTGATTTTTTTGTTTTGTTTTGTTTTTGAGATTTGCATAAACCTATTGTTTTAAGGCTTAGTATTACTGGCTTTCTTCTCTCTACTTCCCTTCCGTTTGAGTTACTAATCCTCTTGTGTGTTCCAGGGCTGCAGAGTGCTACAGGAAAGAAAACGTAATTTGTATAGTTTGAACACTGAGAGGGATTTTACCATCTACTTCCTTTAAGACTGGGGTTGTTTTTTCCCCTGCAGACCAATGTTCTGTTTACATTAACAGTACAATTACATATATATCTAATCAGAAGTAAGTTCTGGTTTGCTCACTTTTAGGAAAGTGCACACACAGGATGGTAGCCTGAGATATCTGTATGGCCACTGGAAAGCATTCATTTCTTTACTGCAATAATGCTTCCCCCCAAAAAACTGTATCTTTCTTAATACACTGCAATTATCTCCTGTAGCTAAGACTATTCTATATTATTTTCACCACCCCCATTGACCATCTACCTTTATTCTTATTCTACCAACAAGCCTGTGAAGTAGGCTGGACTGACAATCTGTAGCCATTTCCGCACTAGGCTGTTATAGCGTTATGATTCCACTTTCAACATCCTATGGAATGCTGGGGTTTGCAGCTGGCCCCTCCCGAAACTGCAAACTCCAGGATTCCATAGGATGTTGAAAGGGGAATCATAGCGCTATAACAGCCTAGTGCGGAAATGGCCACTGGCTCCTGAGTGTTATGTTATGGGGGAGCTGGGATTTCATCTGACCTATAATGTGCATTAGAGAGCCAGCACGGAGCCAGACTAGGATGCTGGATGTCAGTGTTCAATTCCCTGTTTGGCTGTGGAGATCCACTGTGTCACTTTGGGTGCATCACATATGCTTATTCTCGAGAACACCTTGTGATAGGCTTGCCTTGGACTCACCATAAGCTGGAAATGAACACAGAGTTTACACTAAAGCTCTGAGAGAAAGCTGTAATTTTGAGCGTGTCTGATAAAGGCATTTTCATTTTGGAATAATGTTTATGTAATATTATCTTTGTCGTTAATCATGCTGCGAATATGATTGTATTCATTGATTTGGACTCTTTTTCTTTATCCTTTCCTAAACTCTGTTTAAATTCCAGAGTTTCTCTCATTAAAACAGTAGTGTTGTGTGTTCTTCTTCATTAATAACTTTTTCACTCTGGTCACCTGGCTTTTTGATCACTCTGATGTTGCTCAGCCGCACGTGTCCCGGTTTTCATCTGGGAAATGTTTGAAGGTGTGCACCCAGTGCAGAATATCCCACCAGCATCTCTCTTCATCTCTGTTGCAATACAAATGAAATAAAAACAAATTAACAGTTCTGCTACCTATGGGAGTTGCCTCATTCTGTCAAACAGGCCCACTCTGTAGGGCTCTTCCCAAGAGGTGAGACCATAAAAATCTAGGGTTACTCTTGAGCTCTGCCACACCTCCTGAAGTACAGTGCCCAAGGCTCCATAGTCAAACATCTGCATTCATCTGAAAAGGATAAGTACAAGGCCCACACAAAGGTTCCAACCTTATCAGTGATGCTGAAATGCTTTGCAACATTCACCTTGTCCTGTGCATTCAGCTTTTGGGTGCACTGTTGTGACCATTTTCAGCTGTCTACAGAGGAACTACATCAGTTCTAGGAAAGTGCTGCAGACGTTCCAGCATGTAATTCCAAACATTTACTAAGCTATTTTAATGTTAGCAATGTGCTTAGATTTAGGAATTTTGCAGACATCTGAGAGTTTCACAGCCCAGCTAGCATGTCACAGCCTTCTGGCCTCATAAAACCTGTTGCATAATTATGATTTAGTCCTTGGAAATTTGAAGACCATTTCTTTTTCAGCATCCTATGGAACCCTGGGCTTTGCAGTTTAGGGAGGGCACTTAGAATTCCCAGCCGGAGAGCTTTTTGGCCTCAGTAAACTACAAACCCCAGAATTCCACAGGATGTTGAAAATGAAATAATAGCACTATAATAGTGTAGGGTGGAAAGGCCCAAAGTATACTTACTGAATTCTCTCAGCACTGGACAGAGAGGTGACTTGTTCTTCCTTCCTCCTCTTCATCTGACATCAATAGAGTAGATACAAGGTTTGCAGGAAACAGACTCTGAGGCGTCTTGTCTTATTGCAACACCTGCACCCCCACGTATACCCAGTGTTGATACCACATTGATACCAGACGCAGGGAATGCAGTTTTCTGCAACCTTTCAGCAGTGCTTTACATTCTGGGAGTGGGATGTGAAGAAATTACCCAAATCTCACAAAGTAGGAATGATTGCAACATTCTTGTCCTAAAATTGCTCTTGTCATTACATAAATGGTAGTTTGATGCCTTTGATTTGTGTTGTTGTTAATGTTGTCATTAATGAGCACACTGTACTTGGGTTACAGAGTAACAACAAGTTATGGTAGGGTGATCTAATGGGATTCAAACAGTACAGTCAACAAGTTTTGAAGTAAACATTAATAAAAATAGTTATACTGCAGTATACTACCATATGTTGACATAAGAAAATATATTTCTAGCAATTCTGGTCCCTGAGGATACTGCTGCTCTTACTGTTTCGCAGAGAGATGAGAAACTCACCACACTCAGCACATTGATCTGTGCTCTGGCAACCTCCTGATTAGATTATTACAATGTGTAATATATTACAATATAAGTGTAATATATTACAATATAACAATGTGTAATAAAACCTTGAAGATGACCCAGAAATCTGAACTACTGCAAAATGTGTTGCCAGAGGGAATTACATTAAACTGATTCTGAAGGAATTGCACGGGTTATCTGATTGCTTCTGAGCATAATTCATTCCCGATGCTTAAATTCAAAGTGCCTTGGTATCCACAGGTCTGAGTAGCATCATTTCTATACTAATCTGCCAGTGCCTTAGAGGAGGTCTGTTACAGAGAGAGAGAGAGAGACACTTCTTGTGGTGACACCTTAATGGTGAAACATCTTCCTCAGAATCAGAAGATAGAAAAAAATGGTTTCTTCCATCCTGGATTCTTTTGGTTCTGTTTCATAAGATTGTTGCTCCTTTGCTGAAACTGTAGTTAAGCACACTCTAGTGTCAGATTAACTGAATATAGCTAATTATCAGTGAAACTACAAGCATCCTGCATAACCCTTGTTCAGTTTGCTTGGGAGGCAGCCACTATCACTGTGTTTTCTGTGGTTAAACCAGCACAGAGAAGGCACATGATGACAGCTTAAAGACTCAGCTTTTGCTTCAAAGCATGGATGGGCAAAGGGTAATGCATGGGCTGCATGTGCTCCCACTTTTTTTTTCTAATGGCCTACATGTTCCCATGGAGGCCCTTACAAGTGCAGAAGACAGACAGACAAATCCCAAAATTGCGCCCAAAGTGGTTATTTCCCATTTTGATTCCTTGCTCCCATTTTTAAGCTACTTTCAGGCCATATAGTCTTTAAGCATTTGTAAATATGATTGTTGGATTACTGTATTTGCTGCCACCAGTGCTGCTGCCCTGCACCATTTTTAACAGGGACTTTGAGAACACTGGTGTTTCAAGAGGAAATCAAACTGGTGGGGTAGCTGGGCCCAGCCGTGGGGATGTCCTTCATTCACTCTTGTAGGCAAGGGATGGGATGGGAGAAGGGAAAGTGCGCACATTCACTCACTCACATGGGTGGGTGGGACAGTGCAAGGGGATGGGATGGGAGGAAGATGCACATGTGTGTTCACTCACTTGCACAGGAGAGACAGGGAAGGGGATAGGAAGGAAGGAAAGAGAGTGTACATGGTAGCTCACTCACTCACTCGCATGGGCAGGAGGGGATGGGATGGGTGTCCTCTTTCCCCTCTTTCCACTCCCCATCCCATCCCCTTCCTCTCTCTCACCTGCCCAAGTAAAGGAGCAAGCGAGTAATGAAATACACACATGGCTGGGCCCAGTCACCCTAGCAATAAAGGTTTTTTCCCCCTTAAATATAGCTTGGTGAAGCGATTACAGTATTCATGGTTTTTTCGACTTTCATGGGAGTTCTGAACCCCAACCCTGTGAAAACAGAGGGCTGACTGTAACCTGTGGCCAGTGCTGGGGCTGAAAATTTGGCCCCCCAGCTCACAAAGATTATCCACACCTGCTTTAAAAAGAAATCATAATTCCAGTTTTCAAGGCTACAATGGTAAGGACACATGAGATTGCTGCATCACTGAGTATTGGCATACCCTAAGCAAAATGCCAATGGAATTCCTAGTCTGAAAACCAAGGCTGGTCATAAAGAACGAACAAGTCTTTCACCTTTCACCTAGATACCACTTTCTGCTTTACCTGTTTGGGATAGATGCTACCAAGTTGCCAATTTTTTAATGCTACTCATTACCACTTTAAGCTTAATAAGAAACCACAGGGAACAAAGTGCAGTTTCAGTTACCCTTTTTATTGTCTTATGGGCTGGTATTTTTGGAAGAACTATAAGAGCCTTTCAGAAGGTCTAAGTCCAGAAAGCAATCATTAGGATACCATAGTCTTTCCCAGCTTTTCATGATAACAAAAACCTATTAAAATCAGAGGAACGATTTAAAATTTGTACTCATGACTAAAAGTTCAATATAATTTGGGCTAAATGTGTCAGATACCTTATCCTTGTATCTATTATCCCTATTTCATAGCTTGAAAACTGAGACTTTGAGAGCCACTCACAATGACTTTTAGATATGCCTTCCTTTACTGTTTTTTTTTCCCCCATAGCAAAACATTTGGGCGTCTGATAGGCTATCTCAGTGAAAATACTGATACAGGCTAATCTGAACATTTGCTGATACCACAGTGCATAATGTCCAAGAAAGAAAGATACCAAGGATCAAATTTAACCAAGAATAGTCAGGTCTGTCATGGAAAACCTGCCCATCTGGTTTTTCATTGGTGAAGAGAGGACATACTATACATGTGTCAAGACTGTATGATTGTGTACAGGTTAGGTGTCCAGGCAAACTGGGATCAATTTCTGGTGTCTCATGAAATATAGTGATAATTACTAATCTTATTGTTTTTGTTGTGTGCCTTCAAGTTATTTCTGGCGTATGGCAATCCTAAGGCAAAACGGCCATGGGGTCTGGGCTGAGAGTGTGTGATGTGTCCAAGGTCACCCAGTGGGTTTCCATGGCTGAGCAGGGAATGAAATCTTGGTCTCTAGGGTTGTAGTCTAATTCTCAAACACTGCACCATGTTGGCTGTCATTACTAATCTTTGCCTCTTACAAATCCTCATTAGCCTATCCGATTCGTTTCAAACTGGAGTACAATTTCCACCATTCCTAAATGCCCTGACCATTGGTCAAGGCCAGTGGGGTAGTGGGATTTGAAGTCCAGCACATCAGGATGGCACCACACTTGGGAAGGCTGATCTATCTTGAGCTATCTCATTATCCATAATTCAAGTCATACTGCTGCCTTTACAGAAGCCTTCTGATGGCCAAAGGGAAGGCTGTGAATCACTCAGGTGTAGTGCTGATAAGGGCAATTTAAATGGAATGACATTCCACAGTGAGCACAACCTTTGCAAACAAAGGCATGTGGCTGTCATGCTATTAAGAGCTGGAACATGCCTGAGGGGAAAAGGAAATTTAGTCCCCTATAATATTGATTCGGCATCTTTGCCAGGTGTTAAGTTCGTCTAATGTTCAACTAGCTGATACCCAACCAGAAAATACTTCCAGTCAGACAGGCATGCAAGTAGTTAATGAATGTGTGTGTAAACCAGAAGTGAGAATTAGGTGGTCTGTGGGCCACGTGTAGTGCTTGTGGAGCCCCTGAACCTTGTCCGCTGAAGTCCCATCCAAAAAACAGAAAAAATGGGCAAGCAAATCCTTTTTTTTATTTCCCCAGCCAAAATACATTTCCAAGAGATCCTGTTATCCAATTAAACACTGTCTCTGAAATAGTAATAAATCCAGTATGAAAGTGACAGAAGTGACTGGAAGATCGTTTCTGGACCTTGAAAATGGCTACTGCAGCAGGACAGTGTGGCCTGCAGGGACTGGAGGTGCCAAAAATGAACCTCACCACCTCCAGTGTGTGCCCACCCCAAAACGTATACCATGAGGCTGGCTACTCCTAGAAGAGTTCTCTGTGAGGTGTTGCATCATGAATATGAGCACACTTCTTGCCCCTCTTTGCATTTGTTGTGTACATCAAGCTCTGTGGGCTGCAGAGGATGAACTAGTTACACGGTTTGGTGGCATTTAGCCAGCCAGTACTTCAAGGTACTGTGGCTTGTGCATGGGAATGAACTTTTAACTGGGTGCGTATGTGAGGGCACAGTGCCCGTGGCCATGCCCTTTGCAACAGTTGTTGGAGAAGAAAGGCCACACCTGGTAGAACATGTTGTGCCCGTGGTGTGTCCCAAGTAACTGGCACACTGCCTCTGCTTACAGGAAAATGCTTGTTGCTAGGCTTTCACTGCTTTCCCAGCTGTCCTCTAGCATGAGAATGAAGCAAGGGTCAGCTGGAATAAAGGTGTGTTGGAATAATCAGTGCTAACCTGTCCACTGGGCATATGCCAGCCAGCTCAAGTATCACTTTGCTTCCTTCACAGGTACAAGTACAATCTGCAATAAAATACTTCAGAGTGAAGTCCAAGGTCCTCTTTCAAAATACTCCATTCCTTTATCCTTTAAATTTTCCACATACACTTCCAACAATCAGTAACATTCTGGGACCACTGAAAATACTTAGCCCCTGAGTTTGCAAAAGTGGACTACAGCTCCCAGAATCTCTTACCCAGGCATGCCTACAATCCATGTTGGCCAAAGGATTCTGGCACAGGGTTGCCAGACCAGGACTATCTCAGGCCAAAGTCTGAGAGCTAGAGATAAAACCCTCTGAGGCATCCCCCAGGGATGTTATGAAATATGTTACCTTATGCATTAACTTCAGTATCTTGGTCCCAGCAACTTGAGAGGCATATTTGGTGAAGACTTAAGGGTGCTCCCAAGCTGTTGAACCTGAAGTTAGGTTGGCTTCCTCCTTGTGGTTCTTCCACTGTCATTCATATCAGATGGGTTTTTCCCAAATGACAGCCTGGGGGTTACTTTTTCTTATTTATTTCTTTCTGATACTCTTTGTAAATCAGAGGTGGGGATCCTGTAGTCCTCTAAACTTTGTTGGACTGCAACTTCCATAATTCCTTACTATTTACTAGGCCACAGTGGGGCTGTTGGGCATTGCAATTCAGTGACAACTGGAAGGCTGCAGGATTCTCACACTTGATTTAATTTTTTTTTCATTGTTTTCAGTGTAGTGTTTGTTTTAACCTGATAATCTGTTTAATTGAGTTTTAATATCATAATTTATTGCAGCTTTAATATTGTCTTTTAAATAATTTTTAGATCTCAACATTGGGATAACAACAACATATAAAAAAATTAAATGATTTTGAAAAAAAAGAAATATCTACTTCTGACCATAAAAGTAAACTATTTTTTTACTAGTGAGAAGGGAAGAATTTGTCTTGAGTGGGTCCCACAGAGAGAGCCTTTGCTTTCACAAACACTCCCTAAAACCCTTGGCCATAATTTGTTCAGAATGTAAATGAGCCATTTAAAGACAATGGGGCTGTCATTTTCTTTGCAAGATTTCTTTCATAATTGGTAACAAGTGTTTATATATCTTACCCTATTCCCCCATGAAGGCAGCCAGCCTGGGAGGTCATTGCATTGGCTTTATTCCATTAATCATTGAACATTACATAAGCTGATCTCTGTCCTGATCAAAACCTCTTGGGAAACGATAAAGATAAGGTGAGCTGACATGGGCTGATTTTTGCACTTTACTAAATTCAGGCAGGCTCCATTCACTGTGTCAGGAAGTCAAGAAAGGTAGGCCACAGCTGTGGAGCATGTTGTGAAAAGCAGATATTCTTTTTTTTTCAGGTGTGGAAGAGATTTCCAAGAACTGCTTCAGCAGAGTCGGCAGAAAAAGAACTGTGTTTCTAAGAAAGAGAGGCAAATGCAAACAAATCTGGAAGGTTTTATTCATTTATGCACTTATATCTCCAAAATATAAACAGGTTTTTTTTCCACACATTGCCTAGAATCTTTGTAGTGATTTATGTGAACTTCAGTCCCTTTTGAGACATGACTTGAAGACTCTTCTTTTGCTCTTGCACTCCATCCAAAACCCCATCAACCACCCAGCATCTGTCAGGCCCCAGGAGGGGCCATGTTGCTATCACCTGTGGGAAGTGGAGGGAGTGGGAGATGATTCAGACCCTGAAAATTTGGCTGCTCCTGGTAGAAGGAAAAGGCAGGACACTCCATTGGAGAGCACATCCTGATTTCTTCTACTCCAACCTCAGCCCAGCTGCTTCTCCATGCTCTTCTACCCCAGCACTGGATGTCTAAAGAGTTTTCCTCCCTCCTTCTCATGGAAGGGGTAGCCCAAGGTATACTCAGAGAGGGAGAGGGAGCTAGAATAACTTGGACCCACCCTGTTCCCCATTTATGCACAACATATTATGTTTCAGGCCATTCATATAATTTATTATCTAATGTTCTTAATCCAGACTAGACATGAGGGAGCCATTATCTACTTTCTGAAATCCCTGTGTAATGCACTCAATTCTCACATTCAAAATCAATGAAATTTACCAATGTCCACATTTGGCAGGGGATGGTCCAATATCTTTGCTGCCTGAGGGAAATGACAAGATGGTGCCCTATCTCCATCAAGTGATATTCAGCAGTTAAACCTTACTTAAACAGTGTCAGTAGGGTGATGTCCTCCAACACCAAATGGGGTGCAGGACAGAACACCCAGTTCTGTTCTCCAAGAGACAGGAAAAGTTGGGAAGGCACAAGAAGAATTTCTGAGGAGAAAGAGCTGCATGAGCTCCATGGTCCCTGGTATCTGTTACCTGAGGCAGTTATCTCACTTTGCCTAAGGATAGAACTGGCCCTGACTCTACCTGCTGTTGTTGTTGTTTTACTGTTCGGTTATTATGCTGCTAATATTATACCTTTTGAAAATTGAAAATATACTTAGCTAAGCCAGAAACATTAAATTATGCAAACCCATATGTGCAAAAATTATATTTTTTTTCTTTTTCCCCCTTTTTTATTTTGTTGTAAACATTTATAAAGGAATGTTATTTACAAAAATTGAAGATTATTTACAAAAATTTACAAAGATCTTATACAAATTACAGACTAATATTCTCCTTTCATAATATAGCCCAAATGAGGGGAAATAAAGGAGGTCAAAGTCAAATATAAATATATATCATGCTATTTAAATATCATGCTATCTAAATTATTCTCTAAAAGCCATAACAAAAGTCCCCCCATTTCTCACCAAAATATGTAATCAGATCTTCCCACTGATTCTTAAAATTGTTTAGTGATTTATCTTTCATCAACCTTGTCAATTTATCCATTTCTAATACTTCATAAATATCTATAATCAATGCTTCTATGGTGGGGGGGCTCTTCTCTTTTCCATGTTTTCACGTAAAGAATTCTAGCCTTAGTTATCAGATTAAGTATTAATTTCTTGTACTGTTTCTCAACATAGGCCATTTCCGCACTAGACTGTTATAGCGCTGTGATTCCACTTTCAACATCCGATGGAATCCTGGGGTTTGCAGTTTCGGGAGGGGCCGGCCGGACCCTCCCTAAACTGCAAACCCCAGGATTCCATCGGATGTTGAAAGTGGAATCACAGCGCTATAACAGTCTAGTGCAGAAATGGACATAATTCTCAATTACATTAAACATATTTAACAAATACAATTCAGGTTTCGCTGGAAAGTTCTTCCTTATGATTTTTGTTATTTCTATATGTATAGTCTTCTAATATCTTTTTGGGGTTTTTTGCAGTTTCACCAACAATGGTAAAACAAGCCTCTTTCAGACTTGCATTTCCAACAATGTTGACTCCGCCCTCTATAAATTTGAGCAATTTTAACTGGAGTTAGATGCCATCTACATAACATCTTATAGCAGTTTTCTTTAAATGCTTGACAGGCTGTAGAATTTAAATCTCTCCAAGCCTGTAACCAATTATCAAATTGAAGTGGATATCCAACATCCTGAGCCCATTTTATCATACTGCTTTTAACAGTCTTGTATTCTAATTCCCATTTTAAGATAAGCTTATAAAATTTGACCGTGATATATTTTTTGCCGGCTTCCAAGACAGCATCTAACACCGAGGGAGAGTCACTTAATTGTTCTTCATTCTCATCTTGTTTAAATCTGGTATATAGCTGTAGTTATAAAAACTAAGGACAGTTTATCCCATCAAGTGACAATTCTTCTTTAGTTTTGAAAATTGGTTCGTTACCTTGAAATTATACATCAACATCAAAAATGGAAAAGACAAAAACACATTTTTTTTCATTTTTCATAATAATAAAACAACTACAGTATAGATGTAGTTTATAATGTTCTTTTATGAAAGACAGATAATAAATGAATAGCAGACTTCAAGCCTAATTATATGTCTTTCTTCATCTTTTAAAGTATAGTATTTGTCCAATTACTTTGTAGATTACATTTTTGTATATTTGGAGCAATCACTTTCCTTTTACAAAAATGAATCAAGATATCTGAAGATGTATTCCGTTTTGTGACTCTTTTGTTTCAAGGTAACTTAACTGGTATTGTAGAAAAATCCCACATTTTGTTCTATCTATTTTCTTCTATCATAGGCATTGTTGCTATCCTTCAATTTTTCACAAAAAGTAGCTTGTCTGTGTACCCCCCATTTAAAGAAATATACATTTCTTATAATTCAGGCAGCAGGTTGTACATAAGGTAAAGATTAATTTTTGCATTACTTCCTTGTTAACATGCCAATCTGAAACATGATTATGTTCTTCCTGTAAATATTACAGAGGGTTGAGATGAGGACATTTGACTGTATTCTGAGAGTCCTTTTCTCAACTGTGCCATGGAAAACAACGTTACATAACAAGTACCTGGATGTGTCAGTCATGTGCTGAGCCACAGTGAGCCTATTTGCAGCTATGTAGTCATCATCCCTTTTCATGGTCCTCAGTGGAAGCAATAAACACTGTCTCTATGTACGATTGGAATAACAAGGTTATTTACATGGTACAACTAACAGTGGAGGAGTTTTGAAGATGCAAAGAATTAAAATGTTTTTTTAGCAGCCTTCAAAATATTCAAGGCATGTGTCTGTGTGGAAAGGTGGGGGGCAGCAGAAATCCTTATCAATTCCTCTGTTGTGTCTGAGGATGTGGAATCATTTATAAGCGTGCCTAAAAATGATTAGCTATTTCAGCAGACTGTAAGTCAGCAGTTCTATTTTTGCTCCTCTGGAATGGTTGAGTTTTTAAACCAATGTCCATGTATGCTTGAGGGACAAATGGGTCAAATGTTTCTTTAATGGTTGTCACAGAAACATGGACAAAACAATTGTAAGAATTTGCAATTTGCTATTAACAAGTTAGTTGCAATTAATTCCTTTTTGCAATAACTAAGGTTTGGTGAAATTATATTTGGACAGCAACTTAATGGGGGATAGCTTCATTCTTTTGGGGGTGTAAATGTAACTTTTAAGGGATGTGGTTTCACTAAATGATGGAGGAAGAATGTCACATGGTTAAAGTGGCATCCTGTGTTCTGTTGTGAGTGCTGGGGTGACAGCGAGGTAGATGAAAAGAGAACATGCACTGTAATCCTATATGACCTGTCATATTATGTAACTTTATGATACCTGGCTATGTAACGGAGGCTCTAAGAAATCCTGTTACTGAGTTGTGAAGGTGCATAATAGGATGCTAGCCCAATGCACATCAGAACCAATGTGATGCACATCAACACCAATGCAGTTCACATTGGGAGCAATGCAATGTGCAACAAAACCAATGCACATAGTTCCACTGTGCATTGGTTCTGTTGTGCATTAAGCATCAATGTGTATCAGGAACTTTGCTGGCTATGCTATATACTAATATAACAGCAGTCTTCTATTAAATATGGATGTTATACAGCCGTTCAATTCTGATTCTTGCAGAAGTGAGTCCATTTACAAAGACTTAAGCCCTCAGCAGGATCCCGGCTATGTTTTGCACCAAAGTCCAGCAGCTTGTGGAATAAGAGTATTTTAAGATAACTTTTAAAAACTTAAACTACCTATATTTACTGGGAAAGTAAAGTTTTGCTTCTTGGATGCAGCAAATATAATGGTAATTAACTACTTTTGGTTTGGCAGAATAGTTGTTAACAGATGTCTTTTAAAAGCAACTCACAATCTCTGCTAAGAACTTGTAAATCAACCATAACAGTAACCAACTACTTTTTTTTGGCCTTGCAGCTATATCTGTAACTAATTACCTTTTAAAATTAAGCTTCCAAGCTGTGAGTCATAGAATAGTAGATCAGGAATGGGCTGGTAGACTATCAAGTCCAGCCTTCTGCTCAATGGAGAAAGTCAAGAGATAGGGCATCCCCAATGGGTGGCTGTGCTGCTTCTTCTGGAAGATTCCATTGAAGGTGAGACCTCACCATTCCTCTAAGTCAGGGTTAGGAATGGTGTAGTCTTCTAAGTCCCAACCAGCATAGCTGGGTTTGGTTCCTTTTCTTTATTGCAGAAGGATGTAATCAGTAGAACATGTACTCTCAATTCAGTAGCACCAGAAATTATGTGTAACAGTGACAGGATGATTGTTGTTGTTTTTTTCAAGTGGACACTTGAGCTGTGCCGTCAGTAGTAATTTGATGTTGTGAAACCTGCAGGGGGGTGTATTTCTCTCCATGCCATGAAGTGTTACTTACTGATTCTGTATATCAGCCTGTTGTTAGCATACAAGAGCATGCTAGGCCACTTTGTGGGCCCTGAGAACTGCACAGACATGACTTTTTGCCATCTTCACATCCACAGTCATAGCCATCCACAGTAAACTTGATAACTGCTGCTATATTGCTCTTGTTTCTGTTGTACCTGATCACTGTTTAAAGTTTTGTATGACTTATTTAGGACTTGAAGACACACAACAACAACAACAACAACAACAACAACAACAACAACAACAACAACAGGAACAACAACAGGAACAATTAAGGATTTATTTCATTTACTCCCACACTACCCCAGTGACTTAAGCTAGCCTGGCAGATAATGACATACCAAATATACAGGACAGAAGAATGCTTTTTATTGTGTGGGAATGTGAGTACAGGAACCAAGGAAGCTGTCTTGTACCAGGTCAGACTATCTGTCAGTCAAGGTATATTATCTGTACCAGGAATGGCCACCCCATGTCTCTTCAGATGTCGTCAGACTGGAGCTCCTGTTGACCCTACCAGCATAGTCAACGCCAGGGAGCAGAAGTTAGAATCCAACAATATCTGAAAGGTCACAGATTCCCCATGCTTTTTCTGTTCTGTCTCTTGTGAGTCTCAGATGGAGGCCTTTCACATTACCTGCTACATTGTCCTTTTTTGACAGGAGATGCCAGGGATCAAACTGGGAACCTTCTGTATGAAAAGTCTGGGCTCTATCACTGAACTGTCACTGAACTGTAGATTCTTCCCTAAGTTCCCTATTTGCAATTCAACCTTTGACAAAGCCCTTCTTTAACACTAGCAGAGCTTAAGGCTTCACCAGCATAATTACCCACATTTCCAGGGGTGTCCAGCTTGGTATAGTGGTTGGAGCATTGGACTATAACCCTGGAGACCAGAGTTTGATTCCCTGCTTGGCCATGGAAACTCACTGGAAACCTTGGCCATGTTACACACTCTCAGCCCCAGAAAACTCTGTGATAGTTGAAAATGACTTGAAGGCACACTACAACAACCAGACAGAAGAATGTAGGAGTTCTGGGACAGAGAGCAACAGTATGATGCAATTCTCCCAGTAGATCTCTCCAGCCAGTCATTGGCCATTTGGGTTGGGAGCCAGAAATGCAACCTGTAGATCTTCTTGCACAATATCTGAAAAAAACACTTAGAGTAGCATGTAAATTATGCCAGCATAAGTCACCAAGAGGATATCAGTCTCTTTCTACTATGCCACATAGGACTTAGCAAGTTCAAACAATATGAGCACTCTGAGAGTTGACACCGGTGGTAGTCTACTGACACAGAGTGGGAGCAAAATTAGAGCAGTGCCCCACAGTAAGAATTCTGCCACTTAATTTTTTTAGTCCCCAATTTTCTAGCCTTACAGAGAGTGAAATATGAGATGTTGTTCACATCTAGAACGCTTGTGTTTGCTGTGTGCACATTCTTGTGGTAACCTTGTCTGCTCTTTTTTCTTTGGATACCTAAATTGTGTTTCTTAACATTCAGCTGAAGTTTCAGATTACTGCAATGCTAGAAATTTGGGCACTGAAGGGAAATTTCATGGGAGGCAGAATTCTTCAATGCTCTCATTTTGTCTCTTCCCTGTAGAAACTCCCTTGCTGATATGCTGCATTTTCCTATGCTAAATCAAACCCACTATTGCACTGTTGAAAAAGGAAAGTTACCTATATGGTGGAGAATTTCTAGTAAGTCTGGTACAGAGGTACAGAATACGCACATTGCTTGTACCAATGTCATTTGGCTTGCTATGGTATAGACTGTTTAGACTGCAATTGATCTAATTTGAAGTACATTTTTTTTCCTGTTTGATCTGGTAGGTCATAGAACAGTCTTGTGCATGAGAATTTTGAAAAGGTGTTGCTTGGCTTCAATGGACAACTTCTTGAATAAGGGTTTTTTGTTTATGTAAGCTCTGTGCATATTGTACTTAGCTATGCTCCTGTTGTGTTCTCACTCTCCATGTATTAATTTTTAAATACATATACAAGATGCAAGGTTGTGCTCAGATCTACAGTGTTAGCCATGTGAAATCCATGCCTAGAACAAGCCAAATTTGAATGGGAAGCTTTTTTTCTTTGTTGATGTTATAAGATGTGATGATCCCATTGTTGTTTACTGTACAGGGATCACTGTGTGTTTCCACTTGTGTTAAACTAAAACTATATAACGTCTATTTTTTAAAAAAAAACTACGGAAAAAATCTATTGTAATAAGTGTGTGTGGGGGGGATATCATCTAAGTGGGATGAAGGGGGCATTTTCCCCCATGGACCTATCGCAGGTAGCCCATGTGCTCCAAACTAGTCAGAAATTAGCTGAAAATTGCAACTAGAAGTGATCAGAAGGATACTTCCAGTTCTGATTTGGACTAGCGGCACTGGCAGGGTGTTGGAGGTACTTCTTGCTAAACCACCATTCTAGGGGTCCATTCATACTGCACAATTATAATGCTATGATTGCACTTTAACTGCCACGCTTCCAGCTATGGAATTCTAGGATCTGGATATTAGAGAGGGGAATTTAGAAGTATCAGCCATAGAGCTCTAGTACCTTTGCAAAATACAAACCCCAGGATTTCACAGGAAGGAACTCTAATAGTTAAAATGGAATCATAGTGCTATAATTATGTAGCATGAAAGGATCCCAGAAGTGGCAATTAACAATTTTCAGCAGCCTTCTCTCACTATTGTAATTCTATGGGTATTTTTGCAGAGGGGCTGAAAGGAGCTAAAAGGGAGCAAACAGATTGTACTTTACCCACTCCTGAATTAAGCCATATTAGATTACCATGGCACATTATTGTGAATAACCTCCACAAATTCCAGTGAAATTCCAGTATGCAATGTAATCTTAAGCATGTGTACTTGGAACAAGTACCAATAAGTTCAATAGGCTTATTGTTAAATGCAGAAGGCAACATCCTCTGATGGGTTCCCCTCCATATGTTTAGGACTGCAACTCTCCTCAATTCAGCCAGCATACATGCACTGAATGATGGGAAGGCTAATATGATGAATCATCTGTCTCAGGGCATTTTTAAGGAAATGTTACCGGGTGCCCATTCTTCTATTAAAAAGGTTTGTGAGTGGAAGCTTTTCCACTGCATACAGTCCTAATTGTACTGAAAGTGATTTTTCTAAGAGCTGAGGAGGCTGATAAAGTGCTGCAAATACATCTACACACATCAATATCCTAGCAATTTTTATTAGCCTGCTCACCACCAGAAAATATCTGGATTAAAAAGAAGAAAAATATGTTAGAATTTTTATCAAAGCTTAGAAACATTGGTTAAAACCCACAACTGATCTGGGATTACAGTGCAGAAGTCATTAAAACAGGGGTGGTGATCACACACAGTTCACTGATTCAATTGTGTATGTCCTGTGGGTGACCAAAACCCAGGACTCAGCTGTGACAAAGAACAGGTTGGGCATCCAACTATTACTTAAAATATCCCTTGATCCGTCTTCTGTATGCTATGGTTGCAGGACAGCATGGTTTAATAAGCATCAGAAATATTGGTTAAGGGTTTACAAGAACCTGACAGAGGAGAACTCTTGAATGAGGTGGCACTGTCTCTGAATTATGCCCTCACTGCATGAAGTAGGCATTTTAGCTGGTCTAGTGCTTTGAAACTTGATGAATTAAAACCAACTTTCCTCCTTCTTAGCCTAGCTCTTGTACAGCAGAAGTTGTCCACGATCAGCAAAGGCTCTAAGTGCTCAGATCAGTGAGCAAGTTTGAACACACAGCCAAAAGTATCTCACAGCCTGATGTATTAGGACAGTGGGAGAGAAGAGGGTAATGGGTAAGCATTTATCACTAGCCATGCCAGCTGGGAGATTCTAGGAGTTGTAGATCAAAAAAGTAACCTTTCCAAGCTCATACCTTCTAACATTTCACAAATAAAAACTGGGACACATGTGGCCAAACAACATCAAAACAATGTCAAAGATAGAAGGGGATTTTCAGAGATGGGTTGGTGGGATTTAATTTCTTAAATAAATAGTGTTTGAACAGATAATGAAAATAATTATGACATTCAAATCTGTAGTGTTCGATGTACAGTGTTTATTGGGAATAAGAGTTTCCCAGGGTATTAGCCCTATTGGGAAATTCTATGGAAGCTAAAACTGTAAGGATTCAGCCTCCTTTTTAGCAGAGCAGCAGAAAAAGCATGTCTAAATTTGTGTATGGCTTTTCTGATCTCAAACTGACTGAAGAAACAAAACAAATGCAAGCAGCTTCAGGTTACAAACTTAGAAAAGTTTACTAATGGCTTCTACATTTACACATGTATTGGGGAGCCTACATCCTAACTAGCTGATGAATAGTAGTAGCTTCGTTCTTAACTCACCGTCTTCTGATGGAGATGTGAAACATGGTAGGAGAGGAGGAAGAGGAAGCAAAAACATGGAGAAGAGAGAGAGGAGAGGGAGGTCTCTTTCTTTTATAAGACCAATGACCCAAGCAACTGCCCTGGGTCACATGATCTGATCACCTGAACACCAAAGGTATTTATGATCATGCAATTAAATGACAGAAAGGCAAATGGTGGAGCTTTGACATGCAAAAGAGAAAAGAAGCCCTATGCTAGCTATGCCCACTTGCTGTAAGAACAAGATAGGGGAGAGAGAATGCTGGAATTTTTCCAGCAATGTTTTTTACACAAGCATGCATACAAACACCAAACACACTTGTGATTTGATGATGTGATCAAGAAATGATGTATATGTATGTAAGAGGCAGCACTTCATACAAGAACTTGTGACCCCCCCAAATGTTGTTGGACTGCAACTCCTAACACCTTTCATCATTGGCTATTTTGGCTAGAGCTGCTGGGAGTTGCAGTCCAGCATCTGGAGGGCCACACATGCCTCACTGGTCCTTTAACTCATCTTAAATGCTGCTGTAAGTGTATCTCTAAGACATGTATCAGCACAATCTCCAATCAAATAAAGCAGACTCTACAACCATGTCAGTCTTTTCTCGGATTTGTAGAAAGTAGATTTACATTGAGATCCAGAGAACAAAACTGGACAAGGAAAAGAAAACCAGAAAGAAATGTTAGAAATATATTGTGGACTGGAACCTCAATTTCCTTGCATTACGTGCTATTAAGTTTTCCAATTTTCTGAGCATTCAAAACCTAATATCCCCATTTCCTGACTATCACAGCAACAATATTCTTAGCAATGGAAGACATTCATGTTAGGTAATATGAATTCTGGCCTCCACAACTGACAGTTTGAGATCTTACCAGCAATTTGTAATAAAAATTCATGTCAGGCTCTGAAACATATTGAACAGCTAAAACCAACAGAATGCTGACAGAGGATGTACTCCAGGGTTATTTTTAGATCAAATCAGCTTAGACTTTTGACACCTATTCAGTTACATTCCTAAGCATGCAACAAACAATATTATCCCTACAGCAAAAAATATTGTAGCAGAAACTGGCTTGTTCTCAAGGGAAAAATATGCAATTCTTCTGCTGAACTCCTTCTGCCATTTAATATTACTTTTTAAAAGACATCACCGCTAAACTACAGTCATAGGGAGGATGCAATGTCCTTGAAAGAAAAAGAAAGCAGGAAAGCTTGTGATCCAAAACTGAGTTCATCTATGCCCTGAAATATGCAAAGCGATCTACAGCTAAAACCTTTCCCAGAGTGATTTCTTTTCCTTTCAAAACAAGGGAAATGATTAGCATATAATTAGATGTTATTTTGTACACATGGCTTCCTTCAGTTTAGCAGTTCTGCGTAAATTTTCAGTGATCTTTGAACCCCTATGTTGAGCATCCTGAAGGACTATTTTGGAGACCAAAGCAACCATTGTCAACCCAATTTTTCCCCCTGTCAGTTCTTGTTTGGCAGTCCGTGTGCCACTGACAGCTGCTGAGCCCAGTCTTAAAAGCAAGAGATGTGAATGAGTACCTAGAGGTGACCTTTGTTGTGATTAGCATGTGGTGTCCACATCGACACAAACTGTTCAGTGCATGGCATTTGTCAGCACCAGCTGTGACCAACTGCTCCTCACACATGGGCTCACTAGGAGTGTTTCTGAGCTGTACTTACAGTAGGTCTAGATACGGATTAATAATCCTTACAAGTCAGGTGTGGGGAAAGCTCAAGTGGTTCCCAAGAACCTTCTCCCTGAATTTTTTCCCCTTAATTTTTCAAAACTAAGAATGTCCTGTATGTGCTTTACAGGATAATGACAACAATTGTGACCTATTTCTGCCTCTCTCCCAGTTGGTATCCAAGAGCCTTCCTCTTGGATTTTTTTTTCAATTTTTGGAAACTAAAAATGTTGCAACAGACTAATTGATTATCAGCCTGCCCTTGCTCCACACTTCTGATCTAGTATATTTGTGCTGCTACAGAGCTCCTGTATTGCTGCCATACTGTGAGTCAGACCATAGGCAAAGGTGTTGGCTTTCTGGTAGAGTATATATCTTGCACTGTGAAGCTCCCAGGTTCAATCTCCAACTTTTACAGACAGAGCTGAGAAAGGCCTGTGTCTAAAACCCTAGAGACGTGCTGCTGGTGAGCACAGACACTACTGGGAAAATTGAACAATGTTGTGACTCTTTATAAGAAAATTTTCTATACTCCTGTGAATCAGGTGAGCTGGTTCCTGATACTCTTGAATACTTTGTGTAGAAATAAACTTAAGGACTGTTTTTATTCATTTGCTGAAGCCTGGTCAGTATGTCTTAAGGTTTGATTCTAATATGTATGTACAATGGGTAATTGATGATGAAAGAAAATAATTAGTAAAAGGCAGAGCTTGTAAAGTTACTTTTAAGAATGGCTGCAAAAACATGCTAAAGCCAGCCATAGCTCCGTAGGATGATGCTCATTCTTTTTACTAGTAACTTTCCAAATGTTATATAATGGGTCCATAACCAAAGAAGGTCCTTTAAAAGTCAGGCACACAAATGCTAATCCCAGCTAGAGTGGAACCACTGAGCCAGCTGCTGAATGATAGGTCAAAATTTATGCAAAACCCCTTGTTTTGTTGTGTATGTTCTGGCTGGGATCAGCTGCTGTATTTAGGCCTTTTAATCTAAGTCTTTCATGGTCTTTGCCAGTCTTGTCTCTGAACCATAGTCCTATTGTCACAATGGCAAGGGAGAGTTTAAGGAAGATGGGCAGTAATGTCTGGCTTCATTTGCACAAGTTTTCTTTTTTGAGTGTGTGAAATTTAAGAAGACAGCATCAGTGGAATTTATCACATAAATGAGATCAAGTTGATAAATGACATAACATGCCATCATATCAGGGCTGTGTTGTGGGTAACCAAATGAGACAAGCCAAGAGCTGTAAAACACACGCCATGGGACAAGGCGGACTGTGACTCTCAAAAACCCCTAAGTTTCAGACCAAAAAACTAAATACTCCTAACTGTAATCATGACTAATACCAGTCATGATAGAAAAGCAAATCCTATACCTCCAACACTTCACAGATGACAACCAGGACATGTGTGGCAAAACAACATCAGAGTGTGACCAAGATGGCAGAAGGTATGAATGAGGACATTCAAAACAAGCTAGGAGGGATTGCAGCAGTTTGCTTTTGCGTGAGCCTACTAAGAAGGTCAAGATTCTGCCCTCCTCTCCTCTTCACTCTACTGAGTTAATTGAGGGCTAACTACTTTTGCACTTTGAACTCAGTTTGCAGTAACTGAAGTAAGCTGGGAAAGGGGGAAGGGGAAAGAGAAACTGAGGAATTTTAAACTTATCCCCCCTCCCTCCCCCCAAAAAAGTGAGACAACAGAGGATTAATCAGGACTGTCCCTGCCAAATGGGGACAATTGGAGGGTATGAAATCATACCCTCCAATGGCAGGATGAGGAGAAACCAAAGGTAACAACTATAGAGAAGGGTAAAACTGAAGGGACCAAGAAGAAAGGTGCATCAAGGAGAAGACCAGAAGGTTATCCTTGGATTATCAAGACCACAGGAAAAATTAATAAAGAGTTCAGCAAATCCTTGTTGCTAAAATTTGTGACATCTGAATGGCTTTATACTCTTTCCTGCCCAAGGAGGTCCACTGGTCAGCTTGAGTTATCATTGTTAATTGTGACACTGAAGTCCAGTAACACTCAAGATGAGTGCACACATTAGATTCCAGCAGCTTTCTAATACACCATGCCCAAGGGAATGAATCTTCTCCCAGTCCTGTCTTATGAAAACTGAAAAAAGCTTAGTACACATTGCACAATAGCAAAAATCTCATGTAACTATGCTGACACAGGTGGTGACAGCAGGAGGGAAAAGACCATGGGCACACCAGTTATGATAGAAGTAAAGCACTGCAGAAATAAGCAGCTTGAAGCAGGCAGGTAGCCCTTGCCAGTGCTGAAAGAAACATGTACAATTGGGAGTATGGACCCAGCAACAGACTAATAGTAACATATTTGAACTACTCTTTTTTCTAGCCATGTTTCTGGGGCAGGCTGGCAAAGGGTGTATGGGGGTGATAGCAGAGGTCTTTCCCTTTTATATCTTGCTGGAACTCCTTCAAAATACTGCTCTCTTCTGAGATTAGCACTGAAATTTGCAGCCCCTTCCTCAGTTGTCTTCCCATCAATTTTTGCAATTGTTAGCTACTTTGAGCCAGGGATTTATCTTTTCTCTCTCTCTTGAAAAAACCAACTGTGCAAAGCTAATCAAGCATGTTACTGATGCTATATTAACAATAATAAGTAAACAGCCATGGCCATAATACTTTGTCCTCCTGCTGCTGTCATTAATATTATTATTATTCTACTTTCAAGTGACAGTCTTCATCTTTTGAAAAAGGACAGCGCTGGTGAATCTGTTAAAGAAAGAGTTAATGTGGTGTGAAAAACTTAAAACAGCAAATGTACCATTTCACACATTGTTATTTCTCTCTGTGTTTGTAAGGAACTGTGGCAATACAATTAAACATTGTTTGTTTTGAATATACACCATTCTTGGGTGTGGAAGGGAAGGTACTTTATTTAAGAATCTAGTGCAATAATGAAGATAGTTTTGCTTGGAATGTTGAGTTCAGTCAGAGGGATCACATCTTCTTTGAAGCACATGGCAAACTGGCTGTTCCTAATCTAGAGGAACTGCAGACCATTTAAGACCAGATGTCCTAGCAAACAGAGGCATATCATGGATATCTTAAAACGAAGACAAATTTAGTATGAGTATAGGTTAATCCACATAATGAAACAGGATTCCCATCTCCCTTGGCTTAGTTTCCCCTTACAAAAACCTTAGAATCATAGAGTTGCAAGAGACCACAGGGGCCATCCTGTCCAACCCTCTGCTATGCAGGAACATACATCAAAGTACTCCCAACAGATGGCCATCCAGCCTCTGCTTAAAAGTCTCCAAGGAAGGAAACTCCACCACACTCTGAGTCAGCATATTCCATTGCTGAACAGTTGTGACCATCAAAGAGTTCTTCCTGAAGTTCAGGTGGAATTGCTTTTCCTGTGGCTTGAATCCATTGCTTCTTGTCCTAGTCTCTGGATCAGTGGAAAACAAGCCTGTTCCCTCTTTGATATGACATCCTTTCAAATATTTAAACATGGCTATCATGTCCCCTCTAAACCTTCTCATCTGCAGACTAAATATATGCAGGTCCCTAAGCTGCTCCTCATAGGGCATGGCTTCCAGACCCCTCATCATTTTGGTTGCCGTCCTCTGGACACATTCTAGCTTGTCAATATCCTTCTTGAAATGAGGTGTCCAAAACTGGACACAGTATTCCAGATGAGGTCTGACCAAGGTCTACAGCATGACGTCATTGCTATCCAGCTGCTATCCCATCCCCATGCATTGCAAAACCACTGTATCCTTATTTCCAGAAAAAAATTGTTAAGAGTCTCCATTAGCACTACAATCCCGTCAGCCATCTTACTGCAGAACCATAATAGTGCTTGATAGTGCTTCCTGTTACTGTGGATACATGTGTGGGCAGGCTGTGGGTGTGCCCAAGCTGTCTGTCCCTCCATGACTCCCATGGCATGGTAACTTGGAAATCTATCATCTCTCAGTGTTTATTTTAAATTTCTTTTTTGAATGAAAACATGTTAATTTTTAAAATATTTTTAATTTTTATTTTAATATTTTTATAATAATTTTTATTAAGGTTTAATCTCAAAAATACCCCCAACACTTCCAGACTTAAATCTTCAATTGCTTATTTCCATTATGTACAAACATAAATTTCCATTTTACAGAGAAAAGAACGATTACATTATTTCTTCTTGATTTCTTATACATTTATATCTTCACCCAATCCAATACTCCTCTCCATTTTGTTTCAAACTTCTGGATAGATTTATTCTTCAAAGAAAATGCTAATTTTTCCATCTCTATCATATCCAGAACTTTTAGCTTCCACTCCTCAATATCAATATATTTCTTTTCTTTCCAGTGTTGTGTATATGTTAACTTTGCCACGGTTATTAAATACAATAAGATCTTCTGATGACATCTTATTTCCTTTTGTTGTCCTAACATATTTAACAGATAAAGTTCTGGTTTCATGTCAAAGTTCAACTTACAAATTCTCTGAATTTCATCATGTACCCCCTTCCAAATTCTTTTTTGCTATCTTACATGGCCACCACATATGAAAAAAGGATCCCGTCTTTTCGTCACATTTCCAACCATTTGAATTTCCATTTTTCGTTATTTTTTGTAATCTTTCTGGGGTCATATAACATCTATAATACACTTTATAAAAATTTTCTCTTATATTTAAGTTCGGTGTAAATTTTATATGTTTTCCACACTCTTTCCCACATTTCTAATTCGATTGAATATTTTAATAATTTTTAAGCATCATAGCTTGAAAACGTGGTAATGAACTGGCATGTCCCACTCTTACAACATAGCTTCACCAGTACAGTTTCCAAAGGAAACAAAATGACCAATCAGGGGCAGTGGGGTGAAGTAAAGCTGGGGACAGGGAGTGGCCATGGACACTGTAGTGCAGAAAGAACACTCGTCACAATACCGCTACTCACTTGCTTAAGGCAGATGGATGCAGAAAAGAGTGTTCCTACCCAGCAGCATTGCATGAATGGCAATGCTGGGATTGTCATACCACAACACACTAATGGTATCTAGTGTGGAAATGGTCTAAGTCTACTGTATTTGGGATTGACCCATAGGGCTCCATCTATGCAGCTGCATATTCTTAGATGGTGCATAACTGTCAGTGTCCTCAACCTACCACTTTATTCACTGGAATCGTAGAAAGAACTACTGTTCATTTCCCATTGTGCCATAGGACAATAAGCAAGCACTCTGGCAGATAGACAATTAGTTTCATAATGTGAGTATTCAGAAGAAGGATGGTGCAGCACAACTAATTATGTGGGTTTAGATTATTTTATACCAAGCAAGCACAGTGTAGAACCTCAGCCTTTTTTAAAAAAACCTTAAGACTAAACGATTGCTTGGGTTGGGTCTTCACAAACTGGGATCTAGTGAATCAAATGCAAGCCAGCTATCTTAGATTCTGGGTATTATGGTTTGCCAGATTGTCTATGTAAACAGCTAAACAAAAGGTTCTTTGTTTTTAGACATTTCCTGAGTAATATTTGAAATGTTATACAGATACAAAGTGCAAAAGAAAAGTTATATATCCCTTGGAAGGAATCTGTGAGGAATAGGATAAGAAATGGTTTGATGCATTAATTAGAACTAGTCCAGCAATGCTGTGAGTTAAAACATTTGGCCAAACCAGCAGCCTAGAAAAAGAGCTGTTGAACAATTACTTACCATCTGAGTTCTTTGATGTTTCTTTCTCTTGGAGGTCAGAACAGTATATACCACAGGGCGTGTCTTAAGCCCTCTAACCTTGATTGCTAACTCAGGTGGTGTGGAGGATGCTATTTTGTCAGCTACCAACCCAATCAGCTTCTATATGTGGAATGGGCACCATCTTGTCCTTTGCCTCGGGCAGTAAAATGTCTTGGGCTGGCCCTGAAGCTTGATAGATTTTTTATTTGCAAGCTCCTTCCTTTTCTGCAACCAGATAAAGAGTGGAACAGTCACAGATTGCAGTCTTCATGCCCCCAGTATGTTCCTGAGAATTAGGTAGTTAGGATATCAAGAATGAAAAAATGAAAGTACATGGAAAGGTGCAGAGGTGTTTAAGGTGCCCTGTTTTTCATTTCCTGGATTCTTGCCATCTTAAATTATCTCATCTTTTCCAAGAGAGGCTGCTTTGACACTAAAGTCAACTGTATTATTAAAGCTACTCCCTATCTCCACTGCTTTGATTGACAGTGGCATCAATAGTCAAGTCCAGTTTGTCATTCAAAAAAACAGCCAGGCAGTAAATCAGTCCTTTGCAGAGCTTCAGACTATGAAATGGCACTCCACCAATAAGAATGTATTTTGTTTTACAAAGTCTTCCTTTGTTAATTCATCTGATGATGGCCTAATTAGTAAGGGTATGTGGCTGGGACATATTCCAAAAGATCCATAAAAAAAAAGGACTGTTCAATCATTGTTCTTTTTAAAATTATTTTAAGTCTGAGGCTATGCATGTGCATAGCAGTCTATCTATCCCATTCACTTCCATGATTGAGTGAAGAGGGGAAATGCCTACAGCAAGGGTGGGCAGATTGCAGGTTATGGACAATTGTAGCCCTCGAACTCAACTTTTACAGCCCTTGAAGTCTCCCCAAAGCCTTCCAATCCCCATATTTTTTTTAAAAAAATTGTGATTGAGGGCAATTTTTGCCCCAAAACCACACAGAAAGGCACCTAAATACATGAAAACATACAAAAATATTCACACCTCCACAAATACCCTGTAATCTGCACTACCCCCAAACACCTCTGATTTCCTCTGCAGTCCTTATAGAATCATAGACTTGGAAGAGACCACAGGGGCCATCCAGTCCAACCCCCTGCCATTCAGGAACACACATCAAAACATTCCCAACAGATGGCCATCCAGCCTCTGCTTAAAAACCTCCAAAGAAGGAGACACCACCACACTCCAAGGCAGCATATTCCACTGCCAGACAGCTCTGACCATCAGGAAGTTCTTCCTAAGGTTCAGGTGGAATCTCCTTTCCTGAAGCTTGAATCCATTGCTCATTGTCCTAGTCTCTGAAGCAGCGAAAAACAAGTGTGCTTCCTCCTCGACATGACATCCCTTCAAATATTTAAACCTGGCTATCATGTCCCAAATTAACTTTCTCTTCTGCAGACTAAACATACCCAGCTCCCTAAGCCACTCCTCATAGGGCATGGCTTCCAGACCTTTCACCATTTTGATCGCCCTCCTCCGGACACGCTCCAGTTTGTCAATATCCTTTTTGAACTGAAGTGCCCAGAACTGGACACAGGATTCCTAATCAGGTCTAACCAAACCAGAATAGAGTGGTACCATTACCTCCCTTGATTTAGACACCATACTCCTATTGATGCAGCCAAGAATCACATTTCTTGGCTGCTGCATCACACTGCTGACTCATGTTCAGCTTGTGGTCCACCAAGATTCCTAGATCTCTTTCACATGTACTGTTATCCAGCCACATGTCCTCCATCATATATTTGTGCATTCCATTTTTTCTGCCTTCGTATAGGACCTTACATTTTTCTCTGTTGAAATTCACTTTGTTGGCTTTGGCCCAGCTCTCCCATCTGTCAAGGTCGGTTTGAATTTGATCCTGTCCTCTGGCGTATTAGCAGCCCCTCCCAATTTGGTGTCATCGGCAAATTTGATCAGCATGCCGTCTATTCCTTCATTCAAGTCATTGAGTCATTGAGCCAAGTCATCCAAGTCATATTGCAATCTCAAAATGGCAATATGTAGTGATGTGGCATCACCTCCTGTCACCATTTTGAGAGGGACTACAGTGGAAAATGAAGGAATTTGGCCGTGATGTTGGGGATATGGCTTTCATAGATGGTTTGAGGGAAAACTGACCCATGGTCCACTCGTGATCAATACAGTATGTGCGCCCAAGGAACAATGCACTGGAACGGAAGTACTAAGCAGCAACAATGACACCAGAAAGAATGAGCATCTGGATCAAGCGAGTGTTACTGCAGTTGCTAGCCCGGATTTATGGGATGTTAGATATCACTTTGATATCAACAATTTGGCTTTCTTCTACCATCCCTCTCCACGTGTCTGCAAGGTCCCCCAGACAAGCTCACAGACAGGCACAGCTACTAATCGCTGTAATATTCCAACACAATACAGGCTGGCCAGAAATAGCTGTCCCGCTGCTTCAGGAGATCTCAAAGGCATGTACTCTATTATGTATGCACGCTTCTTACAAAGAACTCCCTGCCCCGAGCAGGAGGCTTGATTAGGAGAATCCTCAACTGTCAAGCACTCTGCGTTTGCATACTGTCTACTCCTTTGTCAATTCGGACCTAACTCAATCATGCTAAATTCTGACCTTTCGGAGGCTTTGTCTCCAGCCCGAAACTCATTGTTTTCCCCAAGTACGGACTAGCCTGTGGCTACATTTTCCCCTGGCTTTGTGAGCTTCCTTGGATCGCTCCTGACTTCCATCCAGCCTTGCTGCCGCTTTGCTTGGTGAGCCTTCCCCTCAGTCCCACGTACTGAGACTTCATATCTCCGAACTCAATCTTCAGACTACCCGGGCTTCAGGACAGGTGTAGTATCACCCAAATCAACAAGTCCTCTTAAAAATACCTCTATCCCACTCCAACCTTTATTTCTTTAGTTCTCTGAGTGAGTGTGTTGCATACACTGTTTGATTGTATTTTAATAAAGATCACATTTATTATTTCAATCCTGTTTGCTCCTTGTCTTGGCCTGACCCCGTAGACATTGGATAAAAGATTCCGCTCCATTGCCCTGCCTCTCGCAGTGCTAGCTTGTGCTCTTGGCTTATTTCCCCATTTTTTAATAACTGAGAGCGCATTTAGGTGTCCCTCCCGGGACCCCCAGAAAACAGGGTAACACGAGGGCAACTGTGACCCTCCAGATTTTGCTGCACTGCAGTATCTTGATCCCTTGGCATTGGCTATGTTGACTGTGGGTGCTGGGAGTTGTAGTACAGCAAAATATAAAGCTAACACAGTTGTCCACACCTGATCTAAATGCCTATCTCCATGTTAGATAATACCAATAGTGCAAAGAAACTTGGCTCTGCTTATTTAAGTCCTACAGAAAGAACTGGAACAGATTGGTTGCATGTGCAGCTAACAAGCCCCATCAAACCATTGCATACTCTACACATGTTTAAAGAAACAAAATACATAATAAACATTCATTGAAGAAGAAACATTATCCCCAGGCTTCACTCCCTTTTGTGTTTCTTTAAGCAAGCAGCCATGTCCTGTGTCAAGTCCTACTGAACTTTAAACCACAACAGTTTTGTGTTATTAAAAGAATTCTTCCTATCTGACTGTATGCAATTCAAAGGCTACTCTATAAAATATATTCTTGTTTGAGTCTTATCACCAGTGTTTAGCTGGAGTCCCTTCTCCTGATTGAGAATGGTGTGGCCCTCCAGAAGTTGTTGGACTGCAACTCCCAGCAATCCTAGGCAGTACAGTTAATGGTGAATGATTACAGAAGCTGCATGGCAACATCCAAATGGCCACTATTTCTTATTCCTGACATAGCTCTTCTCCTGGCTATCTGCCTTGCTCTGTTTCTTTGTGGCCTGGCTACTGAAATGTGTTCCACACTTGAGCTATGTAATAAACCACAGGCAGCTTTATGATCCAAACTTATTTCTATATGATTACAGAATAAAATTGCATATGTAGCCTAGGAAACCCTATGTAAATGTGAAAACTTTCTTCATCATCCCATTTGATCTAAGCCATTTCCACACTAAATGGCCACTCAAAGGCCTAAACTACAAACCCCAGAATTCCATAGGATGTTGAAAGTGGAATAATAGCGCTATAACAGTCTAGTGTGGAAATGGCCCTACATTGTGGGCAAAACCCATTCACAAAGACTCATTCATTTTAAGAAGGAAGCTTATCTAATAACAGTGATCAATAGAATAGATCACAATCTCCAGTGTGGGACAATCTGAGATACTGCCATATCAAGATCATAGCCTCCAACATTTCACAGATGAAAACTGGTACATATTTGGCCAAGCAACATGAGATAATTGCAAAAATTATTAATGAAGAAGAATAGACAAGCTAGGAGATGCTGCAGTAGTTTGCTCTTGCCTGTGCCTACCGGGAAGGGCAAAATTCCTTTCCCTCCAAGTTAATTCAGCGCAGCTACTCTAGCACATTGAACTCACTTTGCATCAATTGATGTAAGCTGAAGACAAAGGGGGAATGTGGGAAGAGTAGAGAGAGAAACTGGGGACATTTTTGCATGGGCTTAAAGAAATGGTGCAGAGCGTCCTCCAGAGAGGACGTCTACACTTCGGAGCGGTCTGGGTCGGACCTACTTACTGTATATCCACACCTCAGCCCGCTCCCGAACAACCCGAAGTGGTTGTCCAGCGTGCTTTTGAAAGACCGCTTGAAAGAGGTCTTTCAAAAGCACGGAGCGTGCCACTTCATTCCCGCGCTCTGGTGCAGATTTGCAGGCTCGCACCAGTGCAAGCCTGCAATCTGCCAGGGATGGGCTTTAGGCTGGCGAGCTTCCAACCAGAAGCATGCCATTTTCGTCCCTGGAGTAGTGCGGAGCGGCGGCCATGCACTGCTCCGGACCAGCCTGGACCCAAGCGTCGAGCCCAAAAGTCCGGTAAGTACCGGCATGGGGCGATTCTCTCACCCCGTGCAGAAATGGCCTGGGACATCTTAAAAGTAGCTGAAAAAATGAGATGACAGGATTAATTAGGACTGTTCCTGCTAAATTGCCACAGCTGGAGGTCATGCAACATACTGCAGTGGCAGAGGGGGTAGATGGGCCCGTTAAATCCCAGTCTATCAATAAAAAGCTTAGAAGTTTTACATATTGAAGCAAACTTTCTGAAAGTGGTGATGTATGATTTAAAAACTAAAAAATAATTCTTTGGAAATGTGATGAACTAAGCACCCACTTCTGTGGACTCTCTCTGCCTACAAAACAATGCAGTTTCAAGTTGTTTATACAGAACATGCACACATACAGCTTGTAGGCTCAGTCACTGCAAGGGATGACAAGATTTTCACATTTGTTTTTATTTGGTTTACCCTATTGTGTTTATCACAGTGGGCTTTTTAAAGGAAAGACAGAGTATGAATGTTTTAAATAAATAAACTCATAAATGCTATGTGCATGGAGGTTGTTGGTGGACTTATTGCTATTTCAATTCTACTCCCCAACTCACAGGCTGAGTGAACCTCATTATTAACTGCTCAGGGAGGCAATGTGATTGTACATCTGCCCATATTTACTTGAGCATAGCAGGTTATATACTACATATTGCTGATCCTGCAAGTGTGCCACGCAATATATATCGTAAGTACTATAGAACCAACAAATGAACCTCTGCTCTCCAGCAACTCAGCAATCTGTAGAAAACATGCCAGGGTCAAACTGATCACCTTTGGAAGTCATAAAGAATTTCCACTGAAATAGCATTAATGTGCCCAAAGTAGGAGTGTCTCTCCCTCCCACCCTTCCTTTCTCTCTTTTCTCCGTCCTTCCATTTCTCCCTCCCTCTCTCTTTTCTGTATTCTCTCTGACACTCACACATGGAGAACAGATCACAGTCAACAGCCAAAACAGACCAAAAGATTCCACTGCCCTGAGACCAAAGGGCCATTTTAGAATCTGGACTCAATAATTCTGTGCAGGTGAAGCCCAGGGGTGCAGATACAGCAGAGAGGCAAAATGGAGGTGTTGCCCTACTAGTAAGAATTCTGGTTTCCCAAGGATGTTTTACTTCAGTTCCCACATTCCTCAAATTGCTGTAACTTAAAACTTCATTTGAACATTTAGAATTACAGATTAGATATCCAAAGAAAAGGGGTAGGAAGGAAATGGGAGCACAGCAAATAATAGAGTTCTAGATGTGAATGTATTTCAGTGTCTCATGCTCAGCCATCCTAGAAATGTGGGGCTAAAGGATCATTTCATGAGGGGAGGGGATTCTTATTAGGGAAATAATGCCTTCTTTTTGCCCCCCATAGCTACACCCCTGGTGACATGTAGTCAGTGTCTTTCTTTGATAGCACTCCTGTTCAAATGTGTATTTAGGGTGGGGAAACTGGGGCTTGTGCCCTGGGCACCAATGCCAGAGGTGTCCAAAAACAGAGGAATGCCCTCCACCTGGTCCGTCTACTGCTGCCCCACCCCTGCCAGGGTCCTTTCTGGCCCGGTGTGTGGGGTGCTACGCTGCTACGGCAGTGGCAGCAGCAGCAATCCTGTGTGCCTGCCACTGCCCCCTCTGCTGCTCGCCTCCTCACTGCTCACCTCATCCCTGTTCACCCTGCCCTCCCACCCCTGCTCACTCCACCCCTGGTCTAGCTCACTCCCCATACCACCACCCCCTCCCACCAGCCACCTGTCACCACTTGCTTTGCCCCTGCCACACCTTGCCCTGTCACTTGCCCCACCCCTGCTGCTACTTGCCCCACCCCGACCAGGGTCTTTCCTGGCCCCGTGTGGTGGGGGGAGCAGGAGCAGCATCTGGGTGCAACTTCAGTGTTTGCCCTAGGTGCTATTGAGCCATGGTACACCATTGCTCCTGCTCACCTTCCTGAGAAAAACCCTGGATATCTGTCCCAGCACAATACCATGGCCATACAGTTTGTGAAGGCACTATCTGTACACTGAGGTCATGAGTGAAGTCTGCCACTGTAATAACCACCACCTCCTCCTCCAATTGATGTTAAAGTTACCAGACAACCATTTAAAACAAACAGTGAAGAACTTATTGCAGGGTATAGGGCTCTACATTTTGGATAATTCCGTTACAGTTGAGAGTGAAACATGAAGCAGGTTCACCACTCCACTGACTTTGGATCCATCAGCTGCTGCTGTGGACCACCACAACATAAAAAGCAATACAAAAACTGTCCAAAGAATTGAAACAATGACTTTTCAGCATGTGTACAGAGATTTGTTTAAAAGCCTGGGGAAATTAAAAACAAAGCCACGAGCCAACATCACAGATATAGTTAAGAATACTTAACTTTGTATCATCTACTGATTCAGCTCTCTAAACCTTCTTTAACAGGCAGCAACCACACTGAGCAATGGAGATCTGTACTGCTGATGATTGGCTGGATGATGCTTCCAGCCCCCTTCCAGCAGTGTTCAGAAGCAGGACTCCTGTAGCAATTCCTCAAGCAGCCTCACTTGCTGACAGAAATATCCCCCTGCTCTGCCCCAGTCACTATCAGAACAGACTACCTTTGTTTGGTGTGGCTGTTGGTTCTTAAGCTAGGTTTGGGTGAGCATTTGTGATCATGGTAATAGGGCCATCATCGCAAACATGAATACTGAGCACTTATGAATACATAAATCTAGCTTATACGTCCATAACTGCTCAAAAGAATGATAGCCAATGTTTCGCCTGGTGTCATAAGTATTTCAAGGTAGGTACCAGCTGAGCACCACCTGACACAGCAGCAACCAAAGAAGACTGTAGAGTGTTGGCAGACACACATGGAGAGAAGAGGTCCTTCAGACATCCCAGTTCTAAGCAATAAGGAGAGAACAAGCTCTTTTATTTCAGCCTGGAAATGAACAGGAAGCCACAGAAGAAGGTGGCAAATAATCGCAGCAAGACTTGCAGCTCTGTTTTGACTTCATTCCAAGTTCTGAACTGTCTTCAGTGACAACCCTATGCATAGTCTATGATAGTAGTCTACTTAGGAGATTAGCAAATAGGTTCACAGCTGACATATCACCCTAAATGGGGAATTCTTTCCTCATATCTAAAGTGCAGAAACCAGAGAGAAGGAAATGAACTTTGTTTGTCTGACAGCCATATAATTTTCCTGTTCTGCTAGTTTCTAGTAAATATAGTGAGAGCAAACTAATTTGGCATCTGGCTTCAGCACCTGATATGTGAAGAAGGGAAATCTGTTTGGTGCCTTTGCATGAGATGAAATCCGCATGCTTCTAAGGGGTCCCTTCCCCCTCTTTTTTGATTTCTTATGACCTCGAGCTTCTCTCTCAAGTCTTTAGTGGCTGGCTGGCAACGGTCCTTCTCGTGAAGCAACAGCCTTTCTTCCTCCTCCCCTTGGCCCACTGCCAGCCATCTCGGAGTGCTGCCTCAGCACAGCAGGTGGATCAGCTGCCAGGAATATGCTGACATGGATTGCTTTGCTTGTAGTGTGTGTTGTGTGGCACTTCAGTTGGCTGTGAATAGCAAAACAGGCCAGCTAGCCACAACAGGCTCTGAGCACATGATCCCCTACTGGGTTGCATTGCAGTCTAATGAGGAAACCAATTAGTGAGTCACTTATTTGTTCTCAAGGGAGGGAACAATTTGAGAAACAAAGTGAAAAATTTGACAAACAGGTCCGAACTACACTTCCCTCTTTCCCTTCATGTTCTTGGGCTGCTCTTTTTCCTTGGAACATACCGTATTATTTACTCATGATCAGGTAAGATGAATGAAAGGAAAAGCAACACACCTACAAGGGCCTTTAATCTGCTCATGGGCACCTGAAGATACACAGTGAGAAAGGCCATCTGTGTGCATGTTCAGTGATGACAGCAGTCATGGAGTGACACAGTTCAGCGCAATTATCAGGACCCTGGCAGCAGCTTCTGTTCAAAGCACACCAATTAGAAATGGCATTATGAAATCTTTCTCCAGCTTTGCAGCGCAGTGTCCAAACCAAAGGCTGACACAGCATGGTGGTGCATTGCCTACTGGCCAGTTTGGCTTGTGTAGCAGAAGCACAGGATTTATTTTCAAGCTGTTAAGAGCTCATTCTGAACAGAGCTGACACAAACTATGTGTGTCTGTCTGCGTGGTGGGGGTGAGTAGGAGGAATCCCGTTCATATCCTCAGATTGCAAGAGTATGTCTGCATGATCTGGAAATTCTCGCTAGCTTCTGTTCCTTTCTGAAATTAATTTTGCATTTTGAATATTGAACATTTGGATAAAGGCACTGGTGAATTTGTCTTCATGTGAGAAAGGGTGAAGGAGATGCACAAAGTATTAGTCAATCCCAGTTTGCTTGTCTTTTCTGCTTGCCAGAGGCACCTGATTGTCCACTTTTGGAGGGCAACAGACTGACAGACAGATGGACTTTGGGTCTGATCCAGCAGTGGCAGTGGCTCCTTTGTGGTCTTGGCTTAGGTTTAGGAGGTATGTGTGTTTGGTTCTGATAATGCAAGATTACATAATATTACCTTTGAAAGGTTCAGGACACACGATTTCAGTTAAGTCAAATTGTAGCATCCTCTCATTCTGAAGTACAAAAGAATTTGGAGGAATTAGCTAACTCGTTTTTCCTGAAATGTGAATGTCAGGTCCCATCTTCGACCAGCTTCTTTACACAAATAGAAAACAATGTTCCTAAATTGGAATGGAAACCACGGAGATGTTCCAGAGGTATGAACTGGTATAAGTGACTCACTAATCCTCTAATGCTTTGGCTTATAATGAGTCTCACATCTAACAGGCAGCGACAGGATCCTTTCCAGTCCCAGAGTGGCTGAATCCTTTGGTCTGTTTTTTTCTGGGTTTGCTTCTGATGTGAGTGCCTCTGTGCGTGAGAGACAGAGAGAGCTTGCTGATTTTTGTTTCAAAATAAAAAGATAATCCTTTGCAAAAGTGATTTAAAAAAAGAAACCACTCGGTATAGGACACCAGAGCAGAACAAAGAAAGCTGATTAAAAATCTACTTTTGGCACCATTATTCAACATAATTAACTAAACGGACATTATTGATCAGGTCTGGTAAAGACAAAAGTAGATTTTAAGCTGCTACTAATTAAGGAAAACCCTATATCTAATTTTACACTGTGAATGAACAAACAAACAAACATATATTTTACATTCACATTGCAAATTTGAGAACTCTTCCAGATGACACACAGTTGTTAGAAGATAGTGACATTTGTTGCAATATGTCTTGCTTTTCTATTTTTTAATCCAAATAACCTCTTGCCGATCACACAATGTTTCAGGCTATTTTTCGCCCTTTTATGTCTAAAAGGCAAGTTTTTTTAAAATGATGCATTTAGTGCTGAGGTGAAATATGGGATCTGAAGTAGGTATATCCGCTCTTTCATTCACCCCCTATTATCAAGGTATTTCCACCCCTTTCCTGCCTTCTGTTTCTCCCATGTCTCCTTTTAATGTTTTTAATTTTTATAAAAATCCCCTCTCTCTAATGTCTTCATTGTTCTAAGTGCAGGTTGATCTTCCCAGCACAAAAACTGACTACTTTTGCTCTGTATCAGGTTTGTTTTTTTTTAATTCTCTAGTTATACTGCTAAGGTGACAAACTATATTTCATTGGAGCAGGATCATACCACACATGCATTTCCTGTGTGAATGGAGGTTCTGGGGGAAACTAAGGAAGCAGCATATGGATGGCCGGGTAATTTGACCATGGGGAAAGAAACACCACTACACTGTACCACTTTATCACTATATCTCTAGAGAATTTTTAAACAGATTAATAAATAAATAAAGGGGGAACTGGGGGAGAAACAGAAGGGCAATGTGTGAGGATTGCAACATTCTGTAAAGACATATGGGGGAATTTGAGAATTTTGGACATGTTGACATCTAACAGCTCAACCAACATCACAAGCAAGACACCTACAACTGCAGGAAAATGTGAAGCCCTTCTATTGAAGTTTTTATTTAAAAAAATAAGGACAGCTTTTCGATCAAAAAGCCACAAAATGTATCAAGAAGCAAAATTAAATCATGTAATATAAATTGGTACAAATCACCAGTGTGGATGAGACTTGAATTTTGCTTTGGCACTTGCATTCAGAGATATGCACCAGAAACCTATATCACTATCTGTGCTTTAACTACGTAGCAGAGATGCTACAAAACCCTGTTGGTGAGTTGCAAAGATGCATAAGAGGACACGGGTAGCATGTCTGATGCGTATTAGTGCCTGATACAATGTGCATTGGGACTGATGTGATGTGCATTAGAACCAATGCAATGCACACTCTGTTGTGAATCAACCCCATTGCACAACTGTCTTATGATGACATAACTTCTTGACAGGATTTCAGCCTTTATTTGCAACACTGAAATATTCAGCAAATTTCAAATACTTGTTTCAGTTCCATATTCTATCTCAAGCCATTTCCGCCCTAGGCTGTTATAGCGCGATGATTCCACTTTCAACATCCTCTGGAATCCTTGGGTTTGCAGTTTCGGGAGGGACCAGCTGGCGCCTCCCGAAACTGCAAACCCCAGGATTCCAGAGGATGTTGAAAGTGGAATCATCGCACTATAACAGCCTAGCGCAGAAATGCTCAGTCTTGAAAGTAGATACCTAAGATGAAATGCCATTAATGAATTTGTAAGGAATTTTGCCACTGGAAGCATACTGGTAATAATCATTTTTAAACTTGCCTAATTCTGTGACCATTTCTCCCATCTTATGTATATGGGGGTCCCTTTCTTCCTGAACTAAGTATTATTGCAGTTATATTGGGGGGTGGGGATGTGGGAGTTTTATAGACATGGATAAGCAACATTTGGTGGGATTTATGGTGAATTCTATGGAAATGTTCTGAATGGACCAAAAAGCTTAAATGTATTGGCATAAACTTATCAGAGATTGGCTGAATTTTTTTGCTTACACAGAGAACTGTCTGCCCAGCAAGTGAACCCCTTGCACTGCTAATGTGATGTCTTAGGACTTTATCACCTGAGGAAGGCAAATTGCAACTACAGCAGGATAATAGCATCTTTGGCTGGGATTTATCACTTTGCCTAGTTCCTCTTCTGTTGTTCTCCTAGTGGAAGACCATTTGGAAAGCATTTCTTTTATAAATGAGGTCATTAATGGACAATTTTTGTGTTAAAAAAATTATTCCTTTCCAAACAGTCTCTTGCTAGGAGAACAGTAAAAGAGGCACAATGTCATGTGATAAGTCCCAGCCTAAAACACTATCATCCTACTGCAATTGCGATTTACCCACCTTGTGTGATAAAGCCCTTAGAAACCAATTGCAATATTATACCAAATGCTCTGATATCTTTTTATGTTGCCTCCCAAATTTATTCAGCAAATCCCCTCTCCAGTGGATTTCATATCTTTGCAGCTAGTAATTTTGTTGTAGCTTCTAGATCCTGAGTTCTTATATGTACCTTGAAGCTGAAATGCCAACTTAAATTATGGTGGAAGTTATCATTATTTTCTTTTGGAAGAGGAGAAAAATATCCTGCAATATTCATTCATTCAGTCTGACAAGAACATATATTGGTAAAGACATCTGGGAGTGTCAAATAACATTTAAACCTATACTGAAGAATTCCAAAGCTGCCAGGAAGTGCTCTATTAGAGTCATTTCTCTGCCAGCGAGATGGAAAGATACAGATTGTTAATAACATAGAATAATATTACTTTGCCCTTTGGACAAATCTTCAAACCGAGTTCAATATTTTTTCCCAGTTTTCTTTCCAGTCTTTTGGGCAGGTGAGAAGACTGTCAGATATTTTCTATAAGATATTCAAGTCTCTGAATATTCAAGTGCCTTTTGTTCATGTGAGACCTCCAGCAAAATGGTAAAAGTGTGTGCATGGTATAAATACTTTTATAGACATGCACAAGTACACGTGACAAAACACTGGAGGAACCACAAACTAGTATTGTATGAAGACAGAGATCTGAAAGCCACTAAAACTCATGAAGAGTAGTGTGGGGGGAGGGAAAATTATCTCTAATGAGACTATTCATTTGACAATTCAAACCACTGTAGTGCAACCTCTGTTAATAGTGGAAGGGAAATATTTATTATCTGCTGACAGACCCAGTCTCGGAGAAGTGAAGTATTTATTATCTATATTTATTGAGCCAGAGGTTCACCGGACAGAAACATAGACATCTGGGTCTAAAGGCTGAAACCCCCTGTCAGAAGTCAGACCAACTATCCCCCAGTCACATATCCCAGAAGAAAACCTCAAAAGGCACGTATACACACATCAAATGGGCCAGCCACAACTTTGTCATCTTGAGAGACTAAGTGTCTCCCGGATGAGGTTTGAAATGTAAAACAAGGTCTATCTGCATGATTTGAACATCATTCCTTCTCCAGAAAGGGTCTGCCCCACCTCCAGGCATACTTTGCACTATAATTGAGTCCCCTTTTGGATAACTCCCACCTTTGACTATCGTCTGGCATTCTGCTAGTCGACAGCTCCCCTCAGCATTCTTTCTCTGCTGAGTTCTGTTTGTTTGTTTTCTTCCCAAGCTGCAGTCTTCAGGACCAGGTGCAGTATAATCACTTGCTTTCCCTCTGCTTTTTCTGCTCTTAAGTCTTTCAAACTTAGTAGTCCCTGCGCACTTGGGTGAATGACTGCTGTGTGTGTGTGTGTGTGTGTGTGTGGAAATTCTGCTAATTCTGATAAATAAAATGCTTTTAATTGAACATTTGACTTGTCTCTCATGCAGTCTGACTCTGTAAACATAGTGTTAAAGATCTCGCTGTGTTACCCTACCCTCCACTATGCTAAGCAGTGCTTGGCTAATTTCCCCAACCTTTGGATTTCGGAGCAAATCCAGATGTCCCCCAGGGACCCCCAGAAGTCAGGGTAACAGAGGCTCTATGCAAACATAGCACCTAACCATGGTTAAGCATTACATCTGGATATGTAAGCCATGGTTAAGGATTAGCAACAATCTGGAACATGAAATAATGATGTGAAATGAATTTGCATACTACAGTTTGCATTAACCATGGCTAAACCAATCTGTACTGAAGAAAACCACAGTTAAGTTAGCTTCCTCAGTTCTCAAGCTTCTGTGAATGCAAGCTAATAAAATAGCATATCCTTGGAATCAAAACCCTTAGTTCTGTATAGTAAACCATGGCTTGAATCTATGTAACAAACCTTTATCTGGAGATACTCATGGAACAAGTTGGAGGCAGCTGAAGGCCAAAAAGCTCCATACTAATTATATTAAGAAGTTAAACTCTTATGGACTTGAGTACCAGATGATAACACAAAGCAGTAACAGTAACTGCAGTGGCAGTAACTTCCTTCTACTGCAATCATCCTTCATGCTGTAGGATTCAGTGGTGATAACTTCACAACCTATGTTCAATACATACCTGGATTTCCCAAGAAAAACCTGATCCTGTGGTACCATCTGTACTTGCAACAAGGAAATCAGTATTACAGGCTGAAGGGCCATGCCAGCCTCTGTCTTAGCACACTTCTCACAAGGCAGATCCTTTCTTTTCTTTCTTCTTCTTTCTTCTCCATCTACTCTATTTACTCCCTCTCCCTTCTTGCTGCATCTGATTTTAAATTGTCTTTTCTCAGGCCCCATACCATTGGAATTGCCAGAACCTGCAAAACCACTTTCTGCAGGGTGGTGTTTAGAAACATGTGAGTATTCGAAACATAGGAAACTGAGACAGGGCTCATACAATTAATTCATCTATTGCAGTATTGTCAAGTCTAACTTACCATGTTTCTCCTGTAGAGACATAAGAAATATGTCTTCATTTATTTCAACTTCACACATAAGAACAAAGATTTTCAAAGTTTTCTCCCTGCTGGATAAAATTACAAAAGGTTCTGAACATTTTCTCATGTTTTTCTTCATTTCAGAATTTTTTGCAAAGTTTATGTGGGTGCAAAAACACAATTGAGTTCTGTGCAAAAGCAGTATGATTTCTTTCCAAAAGATAATGCTTTCGGTACATATGAATTTTCCACAAAAATGTCTTGAAATGCAAAAACAAAACAAAACAAAACAAAACAAACTTACAGCAGTTGACCAACAAGAAAATATATGAAGTACTAGCTATGGTTTCAGACTGGATTCTGTCCTAGTTTTAGCAGGTCACATTCACACTTCATAGATAGATAGATAGATAGATAGATAGATAGATAGATAGATAGACAGATAGATAGCATTTTAACTGCAGTGGCTGCATCCTATGGAATCCAGTCTAGTGAAGCATTAGAGCTTTCTGGCTGAGAATGCTAATGCCCACCCCTAAACTGCCAATCTTAGGATTCTATGGGATGTGGCCATGGCAATTAAAGTAGAATAGAGTGGTGCAGTCTGAATGAGGCTTTGGTGATCTCTCAGATTCTGCATTCTTCAATCAAAGTACTAACCTGGCCCCAAACCCAGTCAGCTTCTGAAATCAAATGAGATCAAGTGTGTTTTTTTTAAAAAAGTATTTTTATTAATATTTTCAAAAACACTAATATTCTACAAATACAGAAGGGGTCGGGCGGAACAACATAGAGAAAAACATAAAACATATGAGTTAAAAATTAAAGTCTAGAAGAAAAAAACAAAAGAAAAAAGAAGAAAAAGAAAGAAAAATGAAAAGAATTGACTTTCTTCCTTCTTTTGAATGCATTTTAGCAATCTGATTGATTCAGGCTTCTCAAAGAAAATATCCAATATTTCTCTTCTTCTCTCTCCTCCAATTCATGCTTTCAAAAGGAAAAGGCCAATGAAATTTCTTTTAGCAAAGGTTGACATATCTAGCATGATATCTCAATATTGCATTCTAATACATCCCATTACAAATGACTTGCATGATAAAAGGCGTTACGTGGTAAATTACATTAATACTATTAAATTACAGTAATGCTACTAATTTTATTATAATGCAGCTTGCTGATATTATATCAGTTCAACTGTATATCTACTACATGGTCTTATGTTACCCCTAAATCTAGATTCAATACTTTTTTATGTTATAAAATCAATTATAGAAATTATAGACTCAATCCAGTTATCATTAACTGTAACCATTTCTTAACCTAGTTTAAACCAACTCTATATCATTTTGAATTTAACTCCCCTCTTTCCTCATAGCCGTTCTATCCATGGACTATACAGTCCCCAGCTTTTCTGATTTGCATCCTTTCCCTTTATTACTCTTTCATGTTGCTTCTCAGATAACATTTTAAATGACTATCCTGAAACGGCACCCTTATTTTTGACATCTGTCTCTCACTCTCTTCAATCATAGAGGCTATGATTCATTTAACCATCAAAATAATTTGTTTACAGAGATAAATCTCCACCTTCTCCCCCCATCCTTGAGTTGTAGTCTCCCTTTCACAAACTAAAGCTTCATGGTCATAAATCTCCCCGAATCAGTAACTCCCTCCATTAACTCAACCTGAGTTTGTCTCTCCATCTAGTTTTCATCCTCTTTCACTTCCATGTTGGTGACTTCTGTGTCTCCCTCTGTTATTTCTTCTCTCCACAGTTTCTTGATACAGAACGTTTTCCTTACAGCCTCTATCATGTTCTTCTATCAGTTTAGGAATTTCAAACATAGCTCATCCAAGATCCATGGAAAAAGGCTTCAGCATTTTCCTGGGAAATTTCCATCTTTCATTTAATTCAGCAGTACAGAATTAACAACTCACTTCACTCATGTCTAATAAGAAGCTGCTAGCAAGACAGCGTTATCATCATCGGATGACATCTGTATTTTCTCTTGCTATATAATCTATAGCAGCAGCCACAGACAAGGTGTACAAAAGCTTATCAGTCAGTTACTGTTTTTTGTTTCAGCAGTCCAAGTCAGTAATAAATTCAGTGTCAGTTCAAGGGAGCATCCAGCAAGGTAGTCAGCACACAAAATGCAGGTCAAAGTTTTTCAGGAACATGAGCCAAGGATCCAAATGAAGAGTGTGTTGCTTCCACCAGTAATACTAGTTGTATGCAATGGATTTCTCCCCAACCCATCCCTTGAATTTATTAGCCAACAGCCTCCCCCATCTGTTTGCTTAATTAATGTGGCATCTCTATATAAATGCTGTGAATCTGGTGGTCTCTCTTTCTCAGCGACAATGGATGGCAGTATGTATTGTCCTGTTCCTGTCTCTGTGTTGTGGGTGTTGGGGAGGATCCTGTGTTTGTACTTGAGTCCTGGGGCTGGAGCATGACATGGCCTGCCAGAAATCAAGTTGGTATTATGGTGCTAGTGATCCTGATCTCAAAAAACCCCAGTGAGCAAGAAGATCATAACCCAGGAGTGAGATATTGGTTGTCGCTCTTGTGTGCCTTCAAGTTTTTTCTAACTTATGACAACTTTAAAGCAAAACTATTATGAGATTTTCTTGGAACTGAGAGAGATAGTGATGTCCCCAGGGCCACCCACTGCATTTCCATGGCCAAGCAGGGAATCAAACCTTGGTCTCCAGGGTTGTAGTCCAGTTCTCAAACCACTACACTACACTAGCTTTTGAAATAATGGTTGACATCTGTACAAATATCTTTGGAGATAATCTTCCACAATTTGCATTCTTATGCTCATTACAGTCTTGAATTTTGTAAGAACTTTTCCAGGTGTCTGACTTGTGCAGTTTTATTTTTGTCTCTGCCATGCAAAAACAGTGTTGATGGTGTTGTTGTTTTTTCCTGAGGCCATACAACTGCTTTAAATAGCCGTCTGGTATTATGATATCTCAGAGCCCACACTCGAATCAATACATTGATCCAATTCATTTGTTAAACCAGCCAGGTCACTGAAATGTAATGGCTTGGGACTTGCTCTTGGCTTGATTAATTGCACCACTTGCCCATTTCACATGTTCTCATGTGAAAAGTAAATTGGGAATGGTTTAATGGCTTCACCTATATAATACTATTGTAGCTGGCAGGCTGAAGCCTTTAAATATGAACTATCAGTTCCAAAGTATGTCTGTACTTGATTGTATCTTGCAGGTAAGATAGCGGAAGGGAGGTGGTGAAGCAAAGAAGCAGAACATAATTTATGCAATTGCTTTCACTGATTGATTAACGATGACCTAAGCTTCAACATTCTATTCCTCTTCTGCAGGGGACAAGAGACACACCAGTTTCATTTTTAGCCAGAGAGACTTTGCAGGGCACTTTCTTGGAAGGAAACAAAACTGTAAAGCTCTTTGCTTAGAAGCAAAGTTAGATTACTGCAGAGGGAACTACTAATCTCTGCTTGTCAGTCTCCAGAAATAACCTAGATCTGATGTCACAGTACATAAAAATAAAGGCTTTTACATTTACCAAAGGAGAAACTGAACTCTGCTCCCATCCCCCAAGAGACAAGGGAATACCTTCTGACATATCATGTTTTCTCTCAAAATAATGCAGTGAGGAGATCCCTTTGGCTGTGATATACCACACACACACACACACACACACACACACACACACACACACACAAAATACAGCCATAATAGTGGTGATTAAAAGCGCTTCTCTCAAATTTGTCCTAGATTCAAGAAGAATGCAGTTAATTACTGGAGGTGTGTGTGTGTGTGTGTGTGTGTGTGTGTGTGTGTAGTCATCCCTCCACATTTGTTAGGGTTAGGGGCACAGGACCACCGTGAAAGTGGAAAAACCATGGCATAGGGAGGCAGCAGAGGTGACAGCAAATAATTTGTGAATAAACAAATCTGCAGAAGTGAAACCTGCAAATGTGGAGGACTGACTGTATATAAAAGGGATTGACAAACAGAATTTAAAAATGCATATCAAGAGCAAAACATTTAGGCTTCTGCCTTCTTCAGTTGCCAAAGATGGCACCTTTGTTGTCGTCTTTAGCAATTAAAGAATACGGAAGCCAAAACATTTTGCTCTTGATAATGTAAAGTTCTATTTATTAATTGCACACACACACACACACACAAAACACATGGGGTGTTGTGTATTTATATATCATGCCCGTAGTACCAACACCACAGAGCTGATGTAATTTTTCAAGTTCTGTCTCATCCTCTAAATTTACCATGACTCAGGTCACGGAGAATTATGAAATTATGACCTCAATGACAAATGATGACAAATGACAGTTTTCTTCATTTGTCATATAAGTGGCATCACCTTTAATATGAACATTGAAAGCTGCTTCTTACTTTCCCCAGACCACTGACCCTTGTTCAGACCAGACCTGACCATAGTTCAGCACTGTCAACATTGAATGGTAGTGGCTCTCCAAGTTTCAAGCAGCATTCTTTCCTAGCCCTACCTGGAATTTCTTGGTGGTCTCCCACCAGCATTAACCAATTCCAGCCCTGTTTAGCTCATTGTAATAAAAGCAAAGAGGATTATAACAAAGAAGTAACTAAGAAAGCTGTTTGGGATAGTGTATAAAAGCCTGAGGTACCAAAGAGAGACAAAGGTAGCAAGAAGGCGACAGAAGTAGTCACCATTTGTCTACAGATAATGTTGCCTGCCAAGGAAAGCAAACAGATGAAAACACAAAATGGAGGAATGAACACTCTGTTTACAACTGGGTATCACAATGTTCCAACCTGTGCTGTAGACATCTCTCTTGGCACCTGGGGAAGATGTAGAGGTTGACAGCGGACAACATACTTTTATTCTTAAATTACTCTAGATACTAGATATGGAACGTTTTCTGGACAAAGCATTATGTCCATAATTTTTTACTTACATAGAGTCAACATTGGAGAGATTGTCATAAACACTCACTGTTCCAAAGCTTACTCTCTGGCACTGGTTTTCAGCTAAGAATGTTTTAGTGGCTGGGCTATCTCAGAGCTGAAGTCCAGCAACATCTCACATTTAGAGACACAGAAGTGATCATCAGTGATCACAGACTGCATTTATAGCTATGGTTCTGAAACTGTATGCCAATCATTTGCACAGGACTGATTGTATGGTTATCAGTGAAGCAGTAATCACCATAACAATGTAACGCCACATTCAAAGACATGTTCACAATGGAGTGACAAGCTCATGTCCATGCACATTGGCATTTCTTAACTTAGCTACATGATCATAAATAATCTAGCAACAGGTCAGAATTTTGTTTGTTTCATTCAAGGGGTAAGAACATGGCAAAATTCTCAGATTTCTTCAAAAACAAGATGGAAATAACCTAGGTTAAATAATTTGAATATGAGAGAAAATCAAACTGAAAATTTCACCCTTCACTCAGGCAGAAGGTTTAGGGTCTTTAGTTCTTGAAATCCATGAGATGTGTAGTACAAAATAAGGTTGCCACATCACCTCTTTTTTTTCTGAAAGGCTCCGTATCTTCAACAGCTAGTGGTAGGAATGTTCTAAGTATCCTTCTCTGTGCTGTATCTATTGAATTTGACAAGTGTAGATGGCTGAGAGTTTCAATCAGTTTTGTCTGATAACATATGACCATACATAGTTCAAGAGTAAACACAGAGAACTTACCAAAGATCTGCAAATTTCTGCATAAACAGAAAGAACTCAAAGTATAGTATCTGAGAGTGAAATCTGAATGTGAGAGTAAGTGAAAATGACAAATGGACCCATCCTGACAAAAATCTGCAGGCTCAGAGATGATTCCAACTTCTCCCAAATTATTTCTTGTTTTGCTTTTTTTGCTGTTACATGATGCAGCTACACTTAGATCCATTACTCATATTTAATGCTTTATATTTTCACACTCTACTGTCTTCTGCTGTTTTCCCCTGTTTTTATCCTTTTTTCCAAAATATGCTCTCCCCTCACTGTGTGTGTGGGAGGGAGAGGAGGAGGGGAATGAGGGGGAGAGAGAAGATTAATATTCCTCCTTCATTCTGTACTAACTTTGTAATGAAATGGAAGATTTCTGTGCATCTCCATGTAGAGGATTTCCCCCTGCCCTTTTTAAATAGAATTCATGCTAATGAGAAACAACAGTGCTCACACAGGCTGCTGGAATCAGCTTTGTGTATTCACACAGTTTTGCCTTCTTTGATTCCCAAACTGCAGTGCAACCCCAATACAGAGAGATTGTAGGGCCAAAGCCAATCTTTTTGTGCAAGATTCACACTTACTAGACTGGCAATCTAAGTGCTTGTACCTTAAAGACATGCAAAATTATCTACTTTCATGATTCCATTTATGTGCACAGAAATCATATTTTCAGGAATCTTTCATTATTATCTGAAACTCCTGAAGAGTCCCCATGTCAGGTAGAAAAGACAAACAGTCCTTGCTGCTATTGAACAGGAGCTAAGTGAGTAGAAATACTGTATCTGTTGGAGACAGATGAAAAGGGAGCAGGGGGCTTTTTGTGTGCTTCCTTTAGGGTACATGGGAGACAAATGGCCGGCAGTGAACTGTGTGGGTTTGAGCTTAACTGAGAAGTTTGTACCTGGTACAGCCATTTTTTTTGTCAGCGCACCTGGTGGGCTGCATGATGCTGCATGGTCTACTTAATTTATCCTCATAATAACCTTGATCCATTTTAATGAAAATGTCTAAGTGGCAATGGGTTAAGAAGAAGTTGCCCTATGAGTTTGGAAACCATCAATAATCAGAGATTTGGAACGCCTTTTTTTTAAAAAAAAAACCAGCACAACATTGACATTGCACTACCTGCAAAGCAGAGAGGAAACTTCCAAAAATGGAAGCGTTAGGTTTCTGTCCAGCAGATGGCTTTTATTGTCCTGCATAAACAGGAAGCCTATTTAGTTCACTCTCTGAATAATTCATAGAAAGGTATGTTATCCTCCCTGCAACCTGTACAAAATTAATTGTATGCTGTACCATGCTCTTGGGATGGATAATAATGAGGAAAAAGGAATGAAAATAATCTGATACCATATTAAAGTAAAAAGCAGACAACAACACATAAAATTCCGTGACAAATTCATCTTTCCTTTTTTTTTTAAAAAAAATGGTAATTCCTCATTCGTTTAAAAAAAATGGTTTAAAAAAAGATAACTAAGCAATATAAACAAACCTCAGTGACATACAAAATAAATATTAATTCACTCTTCTAGTGGGGGCACCTGCACAGGCATTGTTATCTGTAACTAAAAGTCAATAAAGAAGTCCATACCTACTAAGAGCATGTGGGAGTGATTCCTGATCAATTTTTAGAGCAATTTAAATGGGCTGATCAGCCAAGAAAATTGTTCCATGGGAAGAAAACAGAGGTTTGGTATTAGTTGCCATTCTGGCATCTGAAGGAGTAAATCAACGATAATAGCCAATTCATGACTGAAGTGAGATTTTCAAGCATCTTGCAATAAATAAAACAGAGTCTTGAAAAGTCATAGGTAGATTCACCAGGGGAGTCAGTAAATCCTAAAGAAAAGTCATATCAAGATGTACAAAGCTCTTTAACCCTCATCCAGTCAGATGGGATATTTTAGTATCACAAAGTTCATGTTGCAGAATTCACATAGACATTGGTCACCCAAGAATTCTAAACAATGTTCTCTGCTTTCAGCCATGTATGTACGTTTTTGAAGAACAAAAGATAAAAATAATAATATTAAGTTGGGAAATTGTGTTTGGGTAGCATGAAGTACCCTTGATTCTGCACACAAACATTCCTGTGAACATGTGGTCTTTCTGTGGTGCACTGTATGATGACATTTTCATTCAGGCCAGAAGATATCCCAGGTTCAATGACTCAATATGAGTTAATTTTATTAGCATTAAGCAATGGAGGCAGGGAATTGGCTTACTTATCTCCACCCTATCTTTAGAAACAGTTAGTGGTGGACAGAAGGATGTATTTATATTATTCCTAACAGGAAGGTCAGGAGAAATCAGATGACTCCAGTTCATGCCAATGTCATAATATATCATCCACAGAGACTCCAAGTCACCTTAACCTCATATCAACTTGAGGTTATCACAGGGTAAGAGACTAAGTTATGCAGCTAGCAACAGGTGACTTGGATGGGGTCAGAACTGAGAGGGAGAGAGAGAAGTCTGTCCAGACCAGCTGCTGCAGCCACATGGAACAGCTTGTCTAAGGACAGCCTTAAAAGCGTAACCATAAACTGTTGGTATAATTTACAGTAATAAAATACCAAGACTAGTGCCAACCCAAGTCATTTGGCTCCCTGAAGCGACACACAAACGGTGTCCCCTGCTCATGGTGCACGGTACCTAAAGTCAGCTTAAGTTATTTTGGTATATGGGGAGTTTTTCTAGGTCCTGCACTGTTGCTGGGGCTTGGGAGTGCTCAGGGGTGATTCTGCTGACTGACACTGGTACTGCTGTTGTCAGGGCTTGTAGAACAAATGCAACAGTAATGATGCTGGCACTGCATTCCCTGCCTTGTTCCCTCAGCATGACAGACTTAAGGTCATGTACATACTCTCTGAAGGCTATGTATCCATCTCTCTCCTCAGTGCCCTACCTCCACTCCTGGCTTTCTTGAGACATAAATATGAACACCTTCACACTGAGCCGAGGAGCCTTGGTGCCACTAGAGGATGGGAGATGGGTCATCAGACCTTAAAGCCACTTTACATACCAAATTCAAACTTTCTCCTCCTCCAGTGCCACTTGCCATAGGATTTGTTTCCCTGTGTGGAGACCGAAAGAGGCACAGCAATTCCCTGGGACTCTAGCCAGGGCCCAAAGATCAGGGGCCCTTTCACACTACACAAATATAATGCTATCCTTCTACTTCAATTGCCATGGCAACAGCTTATATAATCCTTGGATTTGCAGTTTAAAGAGGCATATTTGGAATTCTCAGGGAGCCAGTGGGGTTTAGTGGTTTAAACATTGGATTATGACCCTGGAGGCCAGGGTTTGATTCCCCTCTCAGTCATGAAAACCCACTGGGTGACCTTGGACACATCATACACTCTCCACCCCGGAAAACCTCATGATAGGTTCACTTAGGGCTGACTAAAGTCGAAAACAACTTGAAGGCACACAACAACAACAAATTTGGAATTGTCAGCCAGGAAGCTCCTCTAGTGACTTCTTGTAATTTGTTGTTGGTGGTGGTGGTGGTGGCGGTGGTGTGTGTGTGTCTTCAAATCAAATAATTTCCAGCTTAGGGTGACCCTAAGGCAACCCTCTCAGCAAGTTTTCTCAGCCAAGTTTATTCAGCCAAGTTTGTCCTTGGAGGCTGAGAGAGTCTGACTTGCCCAATGTCACCCTGTGAGAATTTATGGCTAGGCAGAGATTTAAACCCGAGTTTCCAGAGTCACAGTTCTAGATTCCATAGGATGTAGCCACAGTGGTTAAAGTGGAATTGTAGTGCTATATTTCTGTAATGTGAAAGGGCCTTGGTAGTCTTAGGTCGTTTCCACACTAGGCTGTTATAGCGGTATGATTCCACTTGCAACATCCTATGGAATCCAGGGGTCTGCAGTTTCGGGAGGGAAGCGTCGTTAGGAGAAAGGGAACATAACCAGAAAGAAAAATAGGGGAGGAATGCTCTTGGTATCTAACTCAACCACTGCATCAGGAAATGGAAGTTACAGCACAGCTCTCTGGACTAAACACCAACAGCTCTATAAATATGCAATCCAACCGTGACAAACAGGTATCTTCTACTAGGTGATGAAGGCACAGAGAATAACAGTTCACAGTCAACGCTACTTTACCACTAACTGTGAAACCTGATTTAAAGGAAGGGAAAGGCCCAGCTTTTCATACTCTGGTACTTTATACCTTTCCCCCTGAAATTTCCAAGCAGTCACTGCCACAAGCAGGGATCTTATTAAATAGTTTAGATGACTGAATCTTCATGAAAAGCTTTTTGCAGAGTCTGGAGAGAGCTTTATGTAAGAGGCTTCGCAAACATGCTTTTAGCAGAGATTGGGAACTCTATGTAGGGCATCTGAGTGAATGCTTGCAAATGATGTTTATGTCAGTTTCTGTACCAGACAAGTCAGTGAATGGCTCGCAGCCAGCCATTGGAATGTCCAGAATGAAAATAGATAAGAGGAAGGCGCTCAAAGAGACAAGGATGACTACAGTGGAATCAATTTCCCAATGCCTAATAAGAATAGGGGCAGAACTGCATATGAAATCTAGCCTGACCCTTGTTCAGTTTCCCTCATATAATTCCCACCTGTGCTCAGACAGAGAGATGCTAATAATATAGATATGAATTATTTAGTTAGCTTTTCTGTTATATTTTTAAAAATACAGCAATCAGACTATAATCCAAGAAAAATTCTAAGGTGGTTTACAGCAAAATTGTAAAGACAGAACAAACAAGAATGATTTTTTTAAAAAAATAACTGACATTGACATTAGAAATATGAAAAGGTCAGTGTCTTACTCATCTGTCTTTTGTGCTGTTCTGTCCTGAATATGAAGAAATTTGCATCTTTTGGCATGCTCTCCGAAAATAAACTGAAACTAAACCTTCTACCATTTGCATTGGCAAAATTCAAATAGTGACAAATACTACTCTCAACAAGAAGAGGGTCATGTTGCATTTTCCTGTTATATATTTTCTAAAGCCCAGTTGCTTCTCAGAAAAAAAGTTAGGATAACTCTAATTCATCACTTAACTTAGTGGAATATATAGAAATGAAAGTGGAGAATTGGACACTCAAAGTAGATAGGTCTGGAAAGATGACTCTATCTTGGCATTTCACACTTTTTTTTTAAATCTCAAGTTCTTCTTACCCATGTCTAGTCAACGTAAACAACATTTACTCCTTGGCAACAGACCCATTAGAAATGACTCGACAGGAGAACAGAGCATTCTCCTTCTCTCTCTCTCACGCACACACACACACACACACACACCAGGAGCCAGAAGTGATATTGCTTTGACCACTGGTGGACTTTATTCTGAAATGTGAGCATAAATTCAATTTCAGCTAGAAAGAGTCTTGTAATTGCTTTGAGCACAGCTGCTAGCTTTGTTTGTATCTCTGAGCATCCAATGAAATTAAAGTAATCATCATAGTTTTTAATAAGATGAACTATGATAATATTCTCAACAATGTCTCTGCCTATGGAGAATCAGGCATTAAGCACTTACATTAGGACAGCTATACTCTATGCTTTGGGATTTTTCTTTTGCTTTGTTAGTGTGTCTCCTTTCTTTTCTTGGGACTTTAGTCTTGTTTTGTTCTTAAATTGAAGTTTGGCCATGGTAATAGTGGTGAAAAAACATCTATATGAATAGAGACATCAGTTCACTGCACATTGAAGATCATATTGTTTGGACAGACACTTGCTGTTATGATGTTTTATTTGTATTCTCAGTCTGTTTTCATTAATTTCTTGTTGTTTCAGAAATGCATCGACTTATTATTGTTTTTGTTGCTGTTAGTCACCCAGGGCAAGGGATAAAGAAGTGGAAATGCATAGAATAATGAGACAAATTGAAGAAAATGTGTTCTGCTGATCTGGCTGTGTAAAAACAGCAACATAGCAATGATCGAGAATCAAGAAACATTATCTAAGATCTGCCCAAACAGCCCATAAAGAACATTATGTAAAAGGTAGCACTGCTTAAGAAAACACTGACTTTTATACTCTGAAACCAAGAAGGCATGCATTAAACATGATGATGAGAACATTCCATATATTATTTGCAATCCATTCAAGTTTAGATCTTTTCTAATGGCTCATGGAGATGTGCTCTTATTTGCTGTCTGGAAAGTGTGGCTCACACAAAAGTGAAACTCTAAATATAATACATAAAGCATATCTTACAATTTATTTAAAGCCATTTAATAAACACAAGTGATGTACCTATAATATAGTGTATACAGTATAATATAGTGGTTTGAGCATTGGACTACAATCCTGGAGACCAGAGTTCGATTCCCCACTTGACCATGAAAACCCACTGGGTGACTTTCACTGTGTCTCATACACACAGAGCCCCAGAAAACCCCATGATAGGTTCACATTTTGAAACACAGTTTAGCTATCCAAAGAAAGAGGGAAGGCAAAACTTACCTGAACACATTTGAACACAGCATGTAAGAGTTCTAAGTGTGGACAATCTTCATTCCCTCTGGGTTTTTGTTTTTGTTTTGTGGAGGGGGGTGAGATGCTTGAAATTTAGGGTCTAATGGAAAAATTTCATTGAGGGGCCAGAATTCTTATTGGAAACAACTTTGCTTCCCACCCCCATAGTTACATCCACTGGGGAAACAGCATTCCCCCCCCCCAGTGTACAATAATTGTCCCCATTGGCCCTAGACCACCATTTTGAGTAGCATTGTACTAAGAAACATTCTTTTTCCCACTGTAATGAGTAATTTTAAAAAAATTAGTTTCAAAAAGTAACTTTCCAAGTGACAATTCAGGAGCTGTTTTCATATTTCCCTTTCATTTCGTTTCATTTTCTTTTTGGTCTGTGTATATGAGGGCATAGCATCAAATGGGATAGAAATTTTTGACTGTCTTAAATTGCGGAGATGAACCAACCAACCTTCCTCCCTCCCCCTCCCTCCTCCCTCCCCCTCCCTCCTCCCTCCCCCCTCCCCATAACAAGAAACTGTCCCAAACCCATCAGTGGTTCTTATCAGATTTAAAATTTATAGGGTGGCTGACAGACAGCCGTATTGGTTGTTGTTAACTGCTGTCAAGTCAACTTCGATTTATGACAACCCTATGGATGGGAAACCTCCAAGTCACCAAGACCCTGCTTAAGTCTTACAGACTCAGGGCCATGGCCACCTTAATTGAGGCTCTTTCAGCACCTTACCTTTTTCCAGTGCTGGGGTGTGGGGATCGTGTGAGCAGCCTCCAATAAGTGGCTCTCGCGTCCCTGTTGCTTCAGCTCTGCACAAGCTGCCTGCTCCTGCAAGAGGCCTGCTTTTTCCTTCCACAGTGCAGCCTGGGACTTTCCCAGGCTGCGCTGGGGCAGGAAGTGCGACTGGCGCAGCTCCAGAGTCTCCACAGACTAGGTAAGTGCGTGTGGGGACCAGGAGCAATGCACGATCACTCACCATTTTCAACTTCCAGCCGAAAATGAACAAGGTGCACAATCAGCGCCTGCCGGCCCCTGGAGCATCACACAATTGTGACTGTGTCATGCAGATTGCTCCTCACAATCATGCAATGCTCCAGGCACCCTTTCGCATGGCAAATGCAGTGTGGAAAAGGGCTGAGTATCCATCTGTAATTCGGTCTTCCTCTTTTCATACCACCTTCCAACTTGCCAAGCTTTATCATCTTTTCTAGTGAGTCATGTCTTCTCATGACATATCCAATGCAATCCTTTATTATTTGGAATTTGAAGATAATTAGCCCTTATATTTATTTTGAGAGGATCTAGAGATGTTGAAATGTCTTAGCAAGCATTTGTAAAGGTGATTTTTAAAGATTTAGTGGAACTTATATACAAACCATGGGAAACAGCTGACATTCTTTAGAGCCTTAAAAAATCCCAGAAAAAGAGGCAAGGGACTATTTGGGACACAGAGCACTTCCTGCAGAGGATGTGAATCATCTCATTAAGGAGCCCTTAGCTATTCAGTCTCTTAAGAATCTATCCAGAGCATTAATGTTTTCATGAGATGGAAGAAACTGAGTTCTTACACAGCTGGCCCTTCCATTAGAAAGAGTTAAGAATAGCAGAGGCAGAATTCAAGCAGCACAGAGGATCAAGTCTCTAACTCATTACACAATGCTAGCACTATCAGGACCCCCAACACCTTTTACTGAGCAGGACAAACAAGAATACAGAATGATATGGAACAAGATATGGAACAAGATATGGAACAATTTAAAAATTGTCTTTAATATAAAGCATGCAGCTACATCAGTGCTCTTTACTTAAAAGAAAGTGAGGCATAGCTGATCCAGATAAAGGCTCTATTGTGGGGCACAAGGGATTTAATCTTCTCGGCACCTCTGTCTGGGTCAGCTTCACCACACTTGCAATGGTGCGGGGGAGGGGGCTCTCATTGGAGCTAAGGATTCTGAGCCTAGGATCTTTCTTTTCCCCTTCCTTCCTTCTAGAAGCACTGCCTCCTTTCTCTCTTTGACTTTTTCCACACTGGACTGTTATAGCACGATGATTCCACTTGCAACATCCCATGGAATCCTGGGGTTTGCAGTTTCGGGAGGGGCCAGGCGGCCCCTCCCGAAACTGCAAACCCCAGGATTCCATAGGATGTTGAAAGTGAAATCATTGCGCTATAACAGTCCAGTGCAGAAATGGCCTTTGTTGCAGAAAAAGTGAGGTCCCACTGATGTAGCAGCTAAGTTGACAACAATGTTGTTGAAGATTATACGAGAAAGGGGTTAGAAGATGGGGTGACATTACAGATAGATGCTCAGTGTTAGAAAGTAATTTAGTACCTAGAATACTTCACAGTGCAGTTGAACGATTTTCACTTCTGCAACTCTCCCTCTCTCTTTACTACATCTGAAATATCTTGTGGGCACAATTTGGATATTGATTGATTGATCAATTGATTGATTGAAATGTTTATATCCTGTCCTTTATCTGAAGATCTCAGGGTGGCTTACAATAAAATCGACTTAAAACAATGAATAATTACAAAAGTTTAAAAGATTTTAGCCTAACCACATCTAAAAGGCACGTTAACCTAATCAGTCTAAAAGGCACACATTAATACCTATGCAGCATTTATTGTCGGCCATTTAAAACATAGGCATACATATCAAACAGTGTTTGAAGTGTTTCTTCAGATTAATCCGGGTTGTCGTCATTGTTGCATTCAAGTCATTTCCAACTTACAACGACCCTAAGGCAAACCTATTACATTTTTTTCTAGGGTTGAGAGTGAGATGCACCAAAGGTCACCCAGTGGGTTTCCATGGCTGAGTGGGGAATCGAACTCTGACAGTTAGCAAAGTATAATCTCAAACAGATATCACACAATTCCTGATACTCACCATCTAGCTGTGGCCAGTGCTGTAAGGAAGAGAGTTCCAGTTTACTGTAAACTGCTTTTGATTCCAGATTGGGGGAAGTGATTATAATTTTTTTTCCCTAAAGGAAAAAAGGCATTCACCAAGAATACCACTCTCTTTCTACAAACATGATGTGGTAAGAGAAAACCTGCTCCTCAGCTGCAGGTATACTGGCCTGATTTGCATATCATAAATACAAAAATTGTTTCTGCTTGCAATGTGAGTAGCTAAAGCAACCATGGCATTTTGGTCCATGGTTTTCTTTAGCATGATGTCCAAACCTAGCAGGAACTTTCCTCTGGCTTGTTGAGAAAGAAACAGATCAGAATTCTGCCCTTGCTTTGTTTAAATGACATGCAAAACAGACTGCCAACCAAGGTCTATAGTTTCTTTCTTTCTTTCTTTCTTTCTTTCTTTCTTTCTTTCTTTCTTTCTTTCTTTCTTTCTTTCTTATGATAAATAATAAAAATAGTTTTCCATAAAACTGTTCATGTAAAAACCAAGAATAATGGCAGAATTAAGAATACAGAAATCTAACTAGAAAACACCTAGGCCCTTTCCAGATGTGGGGAAGGAGCCGCGCAAAAACAGGACTCACCGGATTTCCTGAGCGTCTGGGTGAGTCCGTCGGGATGAGGAGCAGTGTGAGCTCATTGCTCCGCACTGCTTCGGCATCCAAAATGGTGGCTTCCGGATGGTGGTGGCTCTCCACCAACCGGAGAAGCTCGCCAACCAAAAGCCCGCCCCTGGAAAATCTGCAGGCACCCACTTGCGCGCGCCTGCAAATCTGCTCTGGAGCGCAGGGACGGAGTGGCATGGAGTCGCATGCTTGGTGCTTTTTAAAAACCTCTAAAAAGAGGTTTTTAAAAAGCACACTGCGTGACCAGTTCCGGTCGCTCCGAACTGGACTGAGATACGGAACTACAAAAAGTAGTTTGCCCCAGTCCACTCTACAATGCAGAAGACCTCCATTGGAGGTCGCTCTGCACCGTTTTACTAGCCCAGTGCGGAAATGGCCCTAGTTAAACAACAGTGGGATCCCACCTCATTTCAATGGGAAGACAGTTATGTATGGTAGAAACCATAACAGAAGGCTCATCTCTATGCAACAATGGAACACTCACTAGATCACTGTACGATAAGAGGAACCACTCCACATAAGAACCACAGTTGTCTACATGGGAGAAGAGCTGTTCCAACTTCAGGCAGGAACAATTAACTCACATGCAAACCATTCTGTTTTGTCCATGAAAACTCAGAATTTTTGAAAACTTTTGCTTGTCATATCAGCATGCGTCAATTAGACAGCTTTGTGTATGCCTTGATTTCTGTTTCTTTCTGTAAAATAAGAGAAAGAAATGTATAGCAGTGTTGTGCAGAAAAAGCTGAGAGGCAGCCAACTACCTCAAAGATTAGAAATGTCATATAACATAATGGTAATCATTGTAGAGTAAGAGAAAGCTGAAGACTTCCAATATTGTTTGTAAGCAAATATCAGCATTATAAATACTTTTGTCTGACCACTGTGGCTGGCCTTGGAAACTGGATTTTGTGGCAAAAAGGCTGCTGCTTTTCAATTGCCTATTTGACACATTAAACCTTGGAAAATTGTGAAATATTTAATTTAATTTCTATATATTGACCTCTGCTACAAAATCTCATTAATCACAAAATTGAAACATGCTGTGTACAGATCTTAACAGAAGCTCATTTGCTTTCAAATGGCATTTATATCCAAATCGTTAAGAGATGCTTTGATTTGAAAAACTAGGTATGATCCTCTTTTGGTAAATCTGACACAGGAAAAAAAAAAAAATCCATGAAAAGTATTTCATCTGCAATGAACATGCAGCAAGTATTTTAGAATGATGGCAGGATATGGAGAAAGGGTAAAAAGAAACATTCTGGCACATTCCACAGTCCAGCTGACAAGCTAGCAATGTCCCGCATCAGCTGATTTGGAAACTGTGTTTTTAAAGATCAGTGTGTAATTCTTCTCTTGCAATATTGACATTATAAACAATGACTGCATAAGTCAGTAAAATTGTTAAGAGACTTTAAAAAAAACAGTGTCCATTGTCACAAACATATTTACTAATCAATGAATCAATCAATCAATAAACATTCCCAACATTATATGCACTCAAGCCCATCATGAAGGACAGAATTTGGCACAACAATTCTCATTTTTAGATTTTTAGTCTTCATCTGAAGAAAGAATGGCCTCAAATAGGGTCTTCATGTGCAAAAATTTCAGAAACCAAACAAGCTTTGAACTGGGCCTCCACTGTCAGCAGAAGAGTTTCTTTCTTTCTTTCTTTCTTTCTTTCTTTCTTTCTTTCTTTCTTTCTTTCTTTCTTTCCTTCTTTCCTTCTTTCTTTCTTGTTTCTTTTGATAATCCCCCCCAATATTTTTAAAAATTTGATTTACTCCACTTGTTTCTGTTTTATCCATCAGACACCTTATCTTCCATGAATTTTTTTTTTAAAGAATGGTTGGGCAACTGGGGGAGGCAGGGAAGAATACTTCCAGACTCTCCTCACAGGCTGTATACACACACAGCAGGGCCCAGTGGATCTGTTTTCCTCTTCAGCTTCTCTGAAAATGGCAAAAGGATTGCATCACTTTCTGTCACCATTTTGAGAGGTAGTTCAGATCAAGGGAGTATATGGGATAATGCAGGGTTATGGCCTGCTTGTGAGGACATTTTCATGTGCTTTCGTGCAATTGAGTGGTTTTATATGTGGTTTGGGCCAAAAATTTCCTCCAAATCATGCCAACAATATATTTTAAAAATTTGGGGCATGGAATTGTTCACTACAGCCTTAGATCAGTGTATTAAAAAGCAAGTGAGACCACTGGACATATCCATAATCCAGCAGACCCATCACTTGGACTCAGGGGAGAGTCTATAACGTCTTGTATCAAAATATACAACTTTTCTAAAATTACTTATACACCATTTGTTGGTGCAATGGAGAGTCAGTACCAACCATGATTTCTTTCAAGACATCTCTTTGGTGAAAAGCAGGTTCATCTATGATCAATACCCTGAGAGTAAGTAAGTCCCATTGACCTTGATGGGTAGACATGCTTTGGATGGTACTGTTAATCTTCCAAATTCTGTGAGAACCAAATTGCAGAAGGAGATTCTAAAACTGAGTAACTCATTGTCAAAGATGCCATTTGCAAAATTCATCCTTATACGAGTTGGCTACCAAAGAAAGAAAGGGCATGGGTCTGCTGCTACTTTCCAGGTAGCAATCCAATCGATATTTTGAATTCTCTTAAAAGTATAGTACACTGTGAAACAGCTCTTTCTAGTCATGTAGTTTCTGCCATAAAGTGAAGTCAAATTCCAATTACATAAGTGCCTGGAGGTGATAAGCTGTAGTAAATTCAATTGTGAGAATACAGAATAGTCAGCATCCACAGAAACTTCACTAACACTTTCTCCAAATGATAAACCACAATAGAACTACACACATTTAGTCAGGAGAAAGTCTCTTTCAGGTCAACACTGCTTACTGTTAGATAAGTTAGTGTTCCTGGGCATTACCTCTTTAACAGAAAATTTCATACCAGAAGTAGAAGTGACAGGGAAAAAATGGGGCTGAGTTCCTACACTACAAAAAAAGAAAAGCAGTTCAACATGTTTCTGCAAACTTTTTAATCCAAACTAAATAATATATCCTGTGAAATGAAGCTGCTGGCTCAACTAAGCCTTGCATAAATAGACCAAAATATTTTAACCCTAGAGACCACTTGAAATCTTCTCAAATGCAGAAGTTTTTTTTTTCTTCCATCAGCATCTACTTTTTTATTTCTTCTCTCTACCACTTTCTTCTGCTTTTGTTGCAGATCTATGCTTCTCTAACATGCTGGGCTTGGGGGCAGGGAGTTAGTGAGGCAGGCTCAACTGGTCTTCCCTTTTCCCTGGTTTTGTTGCTCATGTATGCTCAAGTGTAAGATTTTGGAGGCAGCTACTGTTCGCCTTGCCTGTTGTAGTTGGGCATACACAGCAGCGGTAGGATCAGCCTGAACAGAATTCCTATCTTTCCAAGCTCATATTTTCTTTATGCCCTGTGACAGCAGCCAGCCAAGATTCACAGCTCTCTAATAGCATCTTTAGCAACAGCCACGGACAAGATTTACAAGAGCTTTGTAGCCAGTTATCATTTGTTGTTTCAGCAGTCCAAGTCAGCTAATAAATTCTAAGTGTCAGTCCAAGGGAATATCTAGCAGTGTAGTCAGCATGCAAAATGAGGGTTGAGTTTTCCAGGAACATAAGTCAGGGACCCAAATAGAAATCACATTGCTTCCACTGGTAACACCAGTTGTCTGCAACAGTTTTCTCCCCATTCCATCCTCTGTATTTACAAGCTAACATCCTTCCTCAGCTGTTTGCCTAATTAATACATCTTCTCTATATAAATGCTCTGAGGCTTGTGGGCTCTCTCTTTCTCATCTACACTGGGATGCAGTAAGTATTGCCCCGTTTATGTCTCTGTGTTGTGGCCATTATCCTGGGACTAGGGCATGACACTTTATTGCATTGCTTACTGCAGACATACTGCTGCAACATGGCACTGAATGTCCATGTTTCTCAAGCCTCTTTCATTATTTTTTCAGTGCCAATGCAGCAGAAAACTTGCAGCTAGATGGAAGACAAGGAAAATAAAGGGAGAGGCTGGCTGAGCATAAAAATCTTTGTAAAAAAGGAAATTCTTTGTCAAAGGTTGAAGTATGCTTGTATAGGAATGCAGCCTGAATGCCCTAGCAAAACTTGTCAGGAAGGAAATTCAGTAGTGTATCTAGGCTCAGCAGTGCCTGGGGCAAGCACAGAAGTTGCACCCTTAGGTGTTGCTGCCACTACTGATGCTGCCTCTATACTGGACCAAGAAGAACCCCTGCAGGGGCAGCAGGGGCAAGCATACTGGGGGGTGCAGTGGAGGTGCAAGGAGAGGCATGGGGGGCAGTGGGAAGCAAAGAGGGAGTGTGGTAGGGCAACGGCAGGTGCAGGGGTTGTGGCAGTGAGCACAGTGAGCGCAGAGGAGGTGCAAGGGTTGGCGGCAGGTGCAGCGGAGGTGCAAGGGGGCACGGGGGCAAGGGCACGAGGGCAGTGGCAAGCATGGAGGGGACACAGGGGGGTGATGGCAGGCATGGGGGTCAGCGGGTTAGTGTGGGGAAGGCAGAGGGCAGCAGTGGGCACAGGGGGGCAGTGACAAGCGCAGGGGAGGTACAAGGGGGTGGGGATGGGGGTAGTGGCGGGCATGAGGGCACCCTCAAACATTGGTGCCAAGGGCACAAGCCCCAGTTGCCCCACCCTAGATACTTTCTGAGGATATTTAACATTATTCCTGTCTTCTCCATGACTGCCTTCAGTGCACTGCTTTTACAAGCTCAATTTCAATTGACTTTGGGGGTTGCAATCAGTGGACACAAGGGTCCTGCATAGGTGGCTCTATTCCTCCTGGCATTCTAAGCGTGGTCTATATCCTGCAAAAAATGGAGGGTATAGAGATTGTGTATGCAGAACATCTGCCTGTTTAGTGGGTACCATGCAAATGGGAACTTAACCATCTGGCAGATGAGGAATGGGCCCAAGGTTTCATCCCAGTATGTGCACAATTAATGGCCATACAGGGCAGTAGTTACAAAGGAATCCTGTCCCATACAAACAGATATTCTCTGCACATGTGCCAAGTGCACCATTCCTTCAGCTTGGCTGTAACACTAGGTGACTAAAGCCAGTTGTTTAGGACAGTAAGCTGTAAGGGGTAACACTTTTAGTAGACCAGAAACTGAGATGAACTCCTTTATACCAATAATTTTTTGTATATGGTTTTGGTGATCCAGAAAACCAAAAGCAAGGGTTGACATAGTTGGAGGACCTAATGTATAGTGAAGACGGGAAGAATAAATCTTTGTGCAGTGGGTCCCAGAAGATTCAAGAAGAGATGGGCGTGGTGTGGGCTAAGTGTAAAGAACAGAGGATAGTCATTCATTTATACAAAGAAGAGTGGATTAACTGAGACCATTTCTGCCCTACACTGTTATAGTGCTATTATACCACTTTCTACATCCCATGGAATATTGGGATTTGTAGTTTCCTAAGGCCAACGAGCCATCTTGCTGAGAATTCTAAATGCCCTTCCCTAAACTGCAGGTCCCAGGATTCCATAGGATGTTGAAAGTGGAATAATAGCACTATAACAGTGTAGAGCGGAAATGGCCTGGGACTACTTCACACCCTGATCCAGTATGCCACCAGGGCAGTTGGAGGGTATGCTCTCACATTACCAAAAGTAAACTGAAATCCAAGGCAGGGGCAGTATGGCTTCTGTGTAGCAGTATGGAAATGATACACTCAAATGTAGCATACGGAATATGCAGATGCTGCTCATCAACTATTGAAAGCTGAATAGTGAAATACACATTATTGCCTGAGGCAGGCAGAGTAGCTGGGCATGGAGTTTATGGCCAACCTGCTGAGTAAGTACTGGAAAACAGTAAGAGGCCAATACTGTTTGATGGCCTGTGTCTCTCATTTTATTTTGAAGTAATGAGAATTCTGTGAAGTAGATGTGGCTCACTTCTAAATGTGGCCTCTTGCAAAGATTTAGCTATAGCAATGATGGCTGTCTCAGTCACAGAGGTATTGTCCATGGTATTTCCTGAAACTAAGACATTAAGTACTGCATGTACCAAGGGTATTACACCTTTCTGTGGGCATACAAAAGACAAGGTCTCTTTTGTTAAAATGGCTGTAAGGCCTGAGCATCAGTTTAAAATCAGGCCTTGAAAACATTACTTTTTGGATGTATAACTCCCAGAACTAGGCTTGCCAGACTGAAAACTGGAGATGGCTCCAGTACTATTAAGTGTTACATAGAAGAGGGAAACTCAGCAGGTTTTGCTTGTTACCTGGTTGCAGGTAAAATTTACTAAAATTTACTCTTCTACACAGCCGTTAAAGAACCTGGAGCCCTCTCCAGTTTTAAATCTGGCAATTCTAACTCACTGACCAACTTCTGGAAATTAGTCCTAAAAACTAGAAACTTTTCCAAGATCTTTCTAAAACTATTTTAGATTGAGTAAAATATCACACATACACACTTCTTTACAGGAGCAAATTCTCTAAGTCTCATGTTGGATGCCATGGTTAAAAAAATCATTCAAAGTCGTCAGTTCTAGCAAAATAAAGGCAAATGTCTTTATACCACTTAAGAAGACAAATTTCAAGAACCTTTATGTAATAGGCTCTTATACCAAAGCTATGGCTCTTAATCATGCTGGTGATTAATGAAATATATTATGCTTTCCCTAACAATCCCTTACAATTATCACCTTTAGAATCTTCCTTTGTGACTCACACAGTAAATAACAAGAATGAGATTTTAAAGCTGATAACAGTAATAGACTCTTAGGAATTATGCAAGATACTTTATTAATCACCAGAGCTGGAGATCCGTTTGATTAACCAGTTACTTTAAACTATCATGGAAGAAGGGATTAGACTATCCAGCTTAATTAATACATCCAAGTTTTATATCTATATGGATAGTGTTTTTTGTTGTTGTTGTTTTTAAACTTTTGACTTTCAGACATTTTTTTCAACTGACAGATAAAGGGAAAGAACCAAGATAAAGACCTGGAGCAAGTGAGAAAAGTACCAGTAACATCATGCATAGAAAATACTTCTGTACACATTTCAGGGGCCAGAAAGATAAAAATAATCTTGTTGCAAACATAAAAAGTTTTAGCCCAGTTTGTCAGGCTAGAAAACTTTGATTCCACCCATGGTAATCTCTATTCTGACTTTACAAGATGCAACATAGGAGATCCCAGATCCCAGATGAAAAATTAGTCAAACTCACAGTCCTAAACTATTTGATGTTAACTGGAAACCTGTTATATTTGTTCAAACATCTATTTAAGTATTTGTGGTATTCGGGTGATCTCTGTTTAGTGCTAAAATCAGTGTGACATTTTACAATGATGGTGAACAGGCCAGCTGTACAGTTTATATTGACTGAGTGTCAGTTCTGCTCCAAAGCACAGGCAAATTGTGGTATCTAAAATTCTAGAACAACATTGTCATGCTGCCTTGTCCTGCATAAGCCTCAGAATGGTATCATTCCTCTCCCATGCATCTTGCAATACTCACACACCAAAATCTGGGCGTGCTTGCTATTTTGCAACTGGTGGGGTAGGCACAACCTAACTAAACCTTGAGAGAGGTGGCCAGTGTCATTCATATGCCTCAGTATTACAAAACATCTACTGGATATTTTGTTTTTTCCCTCTCCAGTCCTTGGTGTCATGTCCATTACAAACTTCATTGTGTTGCAATGCCTGAAGGTTGTTTCACACTAAAATGTAATACGCTAGAGACCTACATAAGGCTGGAAACCTGTATGAAGTTACCTAGAAGTTTCATTTCCTCCTCAACAGAAATGCCTAGGATTATGTTGTAAATTACACAAGCAATTTGCAGTGGTTGCCTGCAGTTACAGAGTGTGTTGAAAACAACAGAACAGCATGGAGGTGTAGTTCTCTGAAACTTCTTACTTCACAGCAAATAAATGGCTAAACCCTGTCTATTCTTTTCAGTAACTGAGGTTCTTCAATGTTGGTGCTAGAAGCATGATTCCAAAGAGGAATCAAAGATTTAATCAAAGATTCAAAGATCAACTCTAAGAAGAGTGATTCCAAAGAGGAAAAAAATGGCTTTTTTACAATTATTTTTGCAAATATTGTGCTATCCCTATATTAATTTTCTTCCCAGCAGTTATACACACTCTAACTTCCATATGTAAATGAAAATAAAGACATGCACACGTTTGGTTGTCATTTATTGTTAACTGCCTGCTGGAGTTTTCAAGGAATGAACTCTCTGCAAGGAAACCTCCTTCCTTGGAGGTTTTTAAGCAGAGGCTTGATGGCCATCTGTTGGGAGTGCTTTGAGGGTGTTCCTGCATGGCAGGGGGTTGGACTGGATGGCCCCTGTGGTCTCTTCCAACTCTACATTTCTATGATTCTATGAAACAGAAGCTAAACCTTTGTGGAATCTGTGAAGAAAAGGAGCTCTACTGTTCCAGTCTGTGAAGAGATGGAGCCATATTGAGAGAACAGGAAACAAGCTTCTGCATTCTCTTACATGGTTACACAAACTAACCATAGTTACAGAATGTCCTCTGGGCTGTTTCTGTTCCTGTCTCTTTCTCAGGAGAAGCTGCTTAGTGGTCACCCGTTTAGTCAAAATACATGTTGGGGTCCTGGGAGGGGCGCCCAAATAACCAAATAAAACACAAGATGGGGGAAATTAGACTCGAGCACTCTCTTAAGCTAATGAGAGGCAGAGTAACTTTAGCTAGGATCTTTAACCCTGTGTCTACGGCATCAGGTCCGAAGAGTGGCCAGACAAGTTTTAGAGTAACAAAAATAACAATTTTATTAAAAGACAAACAACAAATAAGACAACACATGCACACAGCTAACTAGAAGTAGAAAAGAGAGTTTTTGGGGAAGATGGGTAAATACGACACCTTTTCACGTAGTCCTGGAGATAAATGGAGGTTGCAGGGAGGAAACTCAGCACGGCTTGCTGAGGGGACAGCTTCGTTGGACAGAGCGGCAGCACAGCTAGATGGAAGTCCAGGGTGATCCAAGCGTTCCGAGGAGCACTCAGAATCAAGGGGTTTTTATAGGGTGGATTGTACCTACAGGCCATGCCATGCTCAGTGAGAACAAAGGAAATTTGGAGATGGACAAAGGAGTTGGAAATGGTCAAGTTTACATGATGAGCTTAGCGCTTGATGACAATAGTATGCAAATGGCTCAACAGAAAGGACTGGCTTGACCTCTTGGCAGAGTGTCTTTATGTAGATTCACGCTGAGCAAGGCATGTTTGCAAAAAGGTGTTCCCTGAAGCATCGGAGAGGCTTAAGTTGCCTGCCTAAAGGAGGTTTGGAATTTACAACCATTAACGGCTGCACCTAATACGTGCTTGTCCAGTGGACCTCTGCAAACACGTGGAGCGGGGTGGCAGAGAAAGGTCAAGTAAAGGCCGAATTATTTGATATCAAGAGATATCTAGTGCTCTCACCAGACATTTCATAACCACAGTAACAATCCCCCCCCAAAAAATGGGAGATATTGGGACAATAGCGATCATTTTTCCAATTAAACATTTAAAATCAAATTTAGAGCCGAAGAAGGGACTACTGTTTCCGGGGTCGTGTCACTCCGGGGATAAATGGGTTTGCAACATTACTAACTAGTAAGAACAGTCCCTAACTAACAACATCCTAAACCTAACTACATACATACAGACAAACACAGAATTAGCAATGGCTGAATGGCAAATAGCAAATTAACAGTAGCGGTAAATGGTAAGCAATGAAACAAGAAGTCCTCCCACCAATGTAGGGTGCAAAAACAGCAATGCAAAATGGAAATAGCAATGAAATACTGTGGCGAAGCAGGCAGAAGGAGGTGATCCAGTGGAGAATGGGCAAAGGTAATGTTCGGTGGAGAGCGGGCACAAGTGATATTCCAGAAATGCAATGGAGCAAGAGTTTGTGGTCTGGGGGAGGTGAGGTGCAAGCAAAAGTCTCTGTGCACCACCACCACCACCCCCCCGGGTACAGGAAAAGTTCAGTAACTGGAACAAACAGCAAACAAGTCCAGGTTGGGTTGGAATGCGGGCAGAATGTCCAGGTCTGCAGTCAAGCCAGCCAGGGCACGCTAGCTCTTTGCAGAATGGAGCTTGCAGAAGTGGCAAGTGGAATAGTCCAAGCTGCAGGAACTGGTAGTCCATGGAGAAAATGGCAAACAGTTTGCAAAGTCCGTTGGGGAACGGCTGGAACTGGATCCCCAGCTACGGCAACAGGAGCAAGGAGTCGTCTTGGGCTGGTCCCTCGACTGGAATGGTGTATTCTCCCCCCCCACGGTGTCCGGGGGTGTGGGCGAGTCCGGAGATGGTCTTGGCTACTGGAACCGTCGACCTATAGTTCAACAAAAAGAGTTGCTGACACGGGTTACAACCAATACAGACATTTAATGTAAATTAATGGCACGAAGCCTGCCGGGAGCTGAGTTCGAATTGCGAGATTTTCCTCGCCATGACCAAAAGAGTTGCTAGCTGGTGGGGATATAAATAGCAGCTGAGAATAGGGTTGTATTGGCTGGGGGACGGCTGGTATTCAAGGCAGTGAGGCTGCTGGTTTGGGTCCCGCATCGGTCCAGTGGTCTAGAGAGGCCAATGTTAACCTCCTCGCCCTGCGAGACTGCAGGTCATATCTGCACGCCAAGCCCAAGGCCAGGATCCAGCAGGCAGACACAAACAACAAGTCTCCCCGCCTCCCAACCACCAGGTCGAAGCCGAGACTCCAAGCCTGATGATGAACCCGCGGGCCTGGGGCGGGCCAGCCCGAGTAGATCCACCGGTTCAATGCTGGGCCCGACCCAGCAACGTCACTCCTCGCAGATATAAGTTGTATTCCCAGGGCAAACCTGAAGGTTGGTTGCCCTGGGGTAGGCTTTTAACGCTTGCTCTGTTTGGCTGTTAAAGGCCTGACTGAACAGGAAACACAAAATGTTACACTTACACTATACTATTTACAAACACTATTGGACGCGTCCAGGGGTTAGGAATCGACCAGCTTTAAGCTGAAAGATCTGTTTCTTGGCTCCCAGAGCCAGGATAACTAAACATATAATGAGTACGACTTGGAAAATGATCAATACAATCAGCAGGTGCATGGCACATCGGGCGATTGTCTGTCCAGAGGATGACCAGTTAAAAATGTCCTACCATGAGTGTCTTGTAGCTGCTTCAAGTTCCACAGAGGTTTTTACAATCTTCTGGGAGGAGTGATTGACGTTTACTGCAATTTGTTGAAGGGAGTGTGAAACCTCCTTTACTTTGTCTGCTAATTGGCTGAGATTCCGGAGCCATAAAGACGTTGGGATCTCGGTATTAAGATGGAATCCGACTAGTTCGGATTCGCTGGGTGCGTACTAAATTTCCAAAACATAATCACGTTTCTCTTGCCTAATATAAAAGTCTCTGCCTACACAGTCCTGGACATGCTGGCCACAAAAGCATGGATTGCTGGCGTTACGGTCAATTCAAACGGGGGTAACTGCAGTAACAAAGGAAGCTGGTCAAAATACATGTGGAAGGAAGCTGAGTCTACTGTGAGAACAAACACAGAGGTCATAAAAAATGCTTTTTGAATTTTTGAATTCCCCAACCATCACAGTTGGTGGCCATTCATTCCAAAAGGTGGCCTTTTATCTCAACTCAGTGACCATGTTCTTGGGGAATGTCAGAGATAGTAATGTGGTTCACAAGCAGAGTAATTAGTATTCACAAGCAGAAGGTGAGCAACAACCAATTCCATACCCCCACCATCCACGCTCACAGTCTACCAGATAAATAAAGCCAACTTAGTCTTCTTTGTGGAATCATACAAAATCAATTTGCCTACAAATACCAAATGTTTCATAAAACCTCATGGTGCTTGACTCTGTAACTTGTGCTCATCAAACAAGGAAAGAGGACTGAAGATTGCAAAACAGAAGACAAACTCAGACTAACTACAGATGGAGGCCATTTCTGCCCTATACTGTTGTAATGCTATTATTCCACTTTCAACATCCTGTGGAATTCTGGGGTTTGTAGTTTACTGAGGCCAAAGAGCTCTCTGACTGAGAATTCTAAATGCCCCTCCCTAAACTGCAAACCCCAGGATCCCATAGGAGGTTAAAAGTGGAATAATAGCACTATAACAGTGTAGTGCAGAAATGGTCTAATTAATGCAGGAAGAGAGAGGGTGTAGCTAAGGTCAACAAATAAGAAACAACAGGGGTACAGGCCAGGCCCAAGTTCTTAGAGAGAAATGCAAACTATCATTTCTAACTAGTGTACACATGCTAACGTTGCTACCTTAACACAGGTTGGCTGGGGGATTCTGGGACTGTAGTTCAACAAAGTAACTTGGCTTAGGGAAGCAGAAGAAAAGATCCATGCAGCAGACTCCTCCTTTTTTTATCAGACCTATCGGAACAAAGATAGTAGATCAAACATGCATCATCAACCACTGCTTGCAATTGTTGATGATGCTTCTGCTGTTCCAGAAGAGGATTCCCCCCTGCAACAAAAGGTATCACACAGAAAGTCCTATATCTAATGGGGGGCGGGTGTATTGATGCACTTGTGCCTGTCAACAGAACTGGAGGGACGATTCTTTCTTCACTCCAAAGTCCACACTGCACTGCAAAAAAACAAAAACAAAACTGTTCCAAAGATACTGGAAACCCTCTAGTGTCAATTTTCAGGTGGTACCAAAACATACAACGGGGAGGAGAGGAAAAGAAATTTCTGTTATGCCAGGGCGGTGTTTGATTTAGGCTTAATAACTGAACTCTAAAAATTATAAGGCAGTAGTGAAACTGGCAAGATGCTTCCCCCAGTTCATATTGTCAGTTTGAAGATTATGGGAACTGCAGTTGACTGTTGGGGGCAAGTAATGCAGAAAAGGAAGGCCACTTCTCCATTACACTAACCTAGAAGAGGTCAGGTCACACTATGTAGACCCACCTTGTAATTTTAATGAGCATTCATAATAATCTAGCATACTTAAAGAAGAATAAAGGATGGGAGGAATACAATTTAGAAGTATGTAAAGGAAGAGGGGAAAGTGCTCTAGATAAATCATCAACAAAGCCAAAAAGGAATTTATCTTATAATATGGTGTATTGCCTCTCATAATCCCCAGTGTAATCTCCAAATACAGGGAGGTGGTGGGGCTCGATATGGGCTGGGGGATCATTAATAATTTTGACTACTTGCTGGTATATTTTTATAAAACAATGAAAACACAATTCATTGCATTAAAGCAATCATCATCCTCATCAACCATGAAAGTACCATGAAAGCAATAACAAAACAATGATAATTTAATATCTATTTGATGAGATGGCTCAACTACATAGGAGCCTCAGTGGTCCAATTTTGCCTGATCATTTTGGGGAGAGAGTTCCCCCATCCTCCCATTACAAGATCCATATCCAAATATGCACATTTCAAGAAACAAAAGATATTTTTCTTGTCGTGTGTGTGTGTGTGTGCGAGAGAGAGAGAGAGAGAGAGACTGCGACAGAGACAGAGGTGGAGGGAGAGAAGAGAGATAAATTCACAAAAGAGAACGGTTAAAACACAGTTGCTGGACATTTTGGCTTCTGGGTTCTTAATCTACTCTGAATCAGTCTGCCTCTCTCTCTTTCTGTCATTTTCATGCATACATGTTTTCTCTCTCTCTCCCTCCCTCCCATATGAAAACTTGGTGACCACTGTCTGTGTCATTAGTACCAATGTACAATACAAAAGTGCTTAAGGATTCTTAGCTTAAATTCTATACTCAGAGCAAATGTTTCTGTAATACATAGGCGTTCTACGGATATATGATAGCATTTTACCCAGCTGAGCCCTCCCATGCCTGTCTAAATGAGTCTCATATTCTCAATACTTCTGTCTGTGTGCTCCCACCAACCCGCCATGGGAGCAACAGCTTTTTACGCTAAGCCTCATGTCTATGTGTTAATAATCAGGCTTGCTACATCCATCTGGACATGCTGAAAGTCACAGCTGGCAAAGTAACATTCACAGCATGGCTGCTTCACCCTGCTCTTGTACCAATGTGTCCCAACCTCAGCTACAGCATTTATAAGCAATTCCATTCATTCTGCTAGAATGGTTCCCTGTTTCATTATTGGCACAGCTGAAGGAGTTGAGATATTGAAAAGGATATCCCCTTTCTGGAAAAAAGGATCTAAAGCTAGAGAGATTTTTTTAAATGGTTTTGCTGTCAACTGTATAACAATATCCTAAACTTCACCCAGATTTTTTCTGTCAACCATTTCCACCTGCGTTTTCTTTGTAAGCCTATGCAGATGAAGCATTTTTGGAATACACACAGAGTCAGGTGAAGGTTGCACATGCAGAGAACTTGTAACTCTTTACTGAAAGATTTTTTTTACCTAAATTGCACATAAACATTCCATCTAAAGTTATACCTAAAGGTTTCACCTAAACTCTTTTTGAGGGGAGAGGAAGAACCTGTATCTTTTCACCTTATGTCTTATTTTTAAGCTTCCTTTTAGTAAATGTTTGGGACTACTACTATTTTTCTCAGTTTCCAATATCCTACCTTTGTATCTGAAGAGACCAAAACAAGAAGAAAACTCCACTGACACCACTAAAGTTTTTTTCCTGGGGATGGAGAGAGGGAAATATATAAATATTTAATCTTCTCAAGTCATTTGCTGATTTCCTTATGTGTTTCTAGACTGTCATGTGACAACTGGCTTGCCAGGGGAGAAGGCATTTAATTTCAGCTTCTAGGAACATACCATTAGCATATCTCGGCCGAAGAACCAGTCTGGCACGACCACCCATCTTATTCTGATGACTGGGGAGATTCTTCACACAGGTGTTGGTAGCCGAGGCCTGTGGAGGTCACTAACCCCTCCGTGTCTATCCATGTCAGAGATTTCAAAGATTTGCTGACTATGGTGCTGTGAGAAATAGAAGAGAACACAGTACAACTTATTCTTCGGTTCTTTAGCTTTCTCTCTGCTATGATTGCTTGTGAAACAGAGTGATGCTGAAAATGTTAAGAATCCTTCGCAGTTTGAACGTTTTTAGACCATGCAAAAGACTTAGGACATTTCTGCACTACACTGCTATAGTGCTATTACTCCACTTTAAACATCCTGTGGAATTCTGGGGTTTTCCATTTCCTGAGGCCGAAGAGCTCTCTGGCTAAGAATTCTAAATGCCCCTCCCTAAACTGCAAAGCCCAGGATTCCATAGGATGTTGAAAGTGAAATAATAGCACGACAACAGTGTAATATGGAAATGGCTTCACAATATTGGTTCCATCCCCCTTTCTGTCTTTAATAGCAAAATATGAAAGGATTGTTGAACAACAGGGGAGCATATATGGGTTACATCCCATTTTCCAGGAGTGTTAGGACAACATGGGGGGGAGGCTGCATTTCTTGCCTTTCAATCAGAACACTACACAAAGGAGAGATCAAACTGGCCTTATCTGTCAGCTGTACTTGCTTTCATCCAAAAAAGACACTCAGTTCCTCCATCAGCCTGGAACTTCAGAACCCAGAATCATTTGATCCCATCATGATCAGTCTTGCCATTAAGCTGTGGCAGATGCCCACATCATGCAGCAAATGCATGAGGAAGCAATGGCAGCCCCCCTTCCCATCTGTTCCTCTGTCTTTTGAGAACAGAATTGCATATGGTTCATAGTCTGTCCATCACCCCCATAAACTAGTCTGGTAGAGGACCCCATCTTTATCACCACAGCTTTCATTCTTGCAGGCTTTTGCACATAGGAAAAAAGAGAGTGCCATCTTGTCCTTTGCATAGTCTGGTTTGCATAAAGCATAATGTCTTGGTTTAGCCCTGGGCCCCAATCAGTGGCTGGGTGTACACTTTTATAATCTAATGAAAGTCACCTTGAAGAGTGTTTTAATAATATACAAAATCTTTAAAATAAGTAAGTAATAGATTTCAATATTCAAATTGACATTTCAGGTATATGTTTCTATATATCTGATTCACCCCCTTAGGTAGTGTCAGTAATCAGCCAAATAATGATTAACATCAAAAGGGAAGAAATGGTTTGTTGTCCTAGTTTTTGTAAATACAGACTTCATTCAGTTGTCCATATTTTTAAGACTCTCAAGGACTACGCTGCTGTTATACGAGGAAAAAAATGACTTTTTCCCAATTCTATTTTCCAGCTGTGTAGCACTTGTGCTCCCCACCATCATAACAAGTCTTTATTTAATTTACATCAGTGATTTGCCAACATGAAAGGAGAGTTATACACTATTCCACTTTAGAACTTACAGCTGTGTGGTATTAATAAAAAAAACTGATCAGCTTGACTAACTGTTATAAATAGGCTCTTTTAAAGTTTTTATAGACTAAAAATACATTAGAAATTAAAACACGATAGTATTTTAAGCCTGTATTCCTTTTATATGGTTTATATATTGTAACACTAACTTTTAATTGGGGCCGAAGCCTCCAAACCCTAGACTTTAAATAACTGAGCAATTCCTATCCAAATAAAGCATGGGCATGAGTTGTTTGTTTGTTAAATCAAGCTTCGCAGAAATCTGATTGTGAAATACTTTCTCCTCCAAGTGAGAAATTTCCAAAAAAATTCAAAATCTACATATTTTAAAAAAGGAACAATATGACGTTATGAACAAAGAACAATCTGGTGACAGGAGTTAAAAGAAATAAATACATGTAGGTGTCAGGCATGTGTAGTGAAGAAAAGCATAGTGAAAGGTCATCAGAGAGGAACAAGTTGCTGTGTCGTACCAAGACAGCCCAGCCCAAGCCAGGAAACCGTATGTGGACCTAAACATTCTTCATTCAGAAAATCTGTGAAAATGGCTTTCCTTTAAAAAGCAAAAACCTGTATAAAGGAGGGCCTAAATTCCCAAAAGGCACCAGATCCTGTATGAGCTTCCTCTAGGCTAAATTTGAGAGAAGGGAACTGACAAAACAACCTCTTGAGTATTTCTCACCTGGGAAAACCCTATGAAATTCATGGGGCCATTATAAGTTGACAGATGACACATGCATACATACATACATAGATACATACATATGAAGGCAGCAACTCCATTTAGACACCAGCAGACCCCTTCCTGACCCTCCCAGCTATGTGAGTGCAGCAAACATACCAAGGCTGACTGTGCTGGGAGAGACAGTCAACCTAGTGGAGTGGCCTATGAAAAGTGTGATCTTTAGTACACATTCAGAAAGTTAATTTTTAAAAAAAACAAACTTCAGATTAAAAAAAAAACTGGCAAAATTAAGCCTACCTGCACAATTTTGCTCTTCCGCATCCTCGGAAAGTTTTTGACCCACAAGAGGCCTTTCTAAAAATAAACGAAAGTTGGTTTTCATTTAACCTGCTGATATGGATTAGCCAAGATCCTGCATCAGTTTCGACAGTGGATAACTTTACTATGTGTCTGACATGGTACACAGTCATGCTAGCAAATTGTGATGATGATGATGATGATGATGAAGGTACTTCACAAAATGTACAATTGTGCAATGAGATCTCCCATTATGCAGTAGGACATTATTTATTATTTGTATATTTAGGGCATTTATACCCTACTCTTCAGCCAAAAAGGCTCCCACAGTTGCTTATAAATTGTTAATTTGACAGTTCCTTGCCCTGAGGCTTGCAATCTAAAAAGACGCAAAATACAAGGAAAAGGTAATAACGGTGGGGCAGGGGATTGATTCCACCAAATGCTGGCTGCTGGGACATGTTGTGCGTCTGCACAAATTGTGCATTGGGGCACATTGTGCAATGGGACATGTTCTTTGGGTCATGTTGTACATGAGCACTGTTGCACAACAGCCACACTCCTGACTCTGCTTGGGCAATGGTCCCAATGGCATAGTTATGTCTCTGCTCCCCTACAGAGAATACAGAAATTTATGCACTCATAAGTCACTTTGCAATGGTAGCCATTGTTTTTTAAAGGTCTCTCCTAAGCCTAAATCAGCCTGGGAGCCCAATAACATGGCTGACATTTTTGGTAATGAGTTTAAGTAATGAGTTTAGGAAGGCTTGGGAAATCAAAACAGAAACAATGAACCTACCAGGAACAGAAAGGCTCTGTTGCTTCTCTTCTCCCCTTCTTGTTAACTGAGTACAAACAACGTTTGCAATTTGAACTCAGCTTGAAGTAAACTGAGACTGAGGAAGAGAGTGGGAGGAGGTAGGGGAAAAGGAACTAGGACATTTTAAGAGAAGGTGAGAAAGTGGGACAGCAGAGGATGAACCAGCACAGTCCCTGCCCAAACAGGACAGTTGGAAGGTATGAAACATCTAGAGTGCCACAAATTTCTGATCCTTGTCCACATTTCTACCAGAATTTAACTGGTATTTAAATTCTCTCCCTGGGCCTAAAAGCCTCCCCTTCCTGCCAGTAGCTAGGGAGTTTGTTTTCAATATGAAGTGGTTCAATGCTTTCCCATCCTGCTGTCAGTTTTCATATAGCACAATGGTAGTGAATCATCTGCGTTGCATTTGAAATGCAAATTCTAACCTGGCTTTGCTGCAACTTGCTTAGAGAATCCACTTATCTTATAATTATCTAATGCAAATTTAAACGCAGGGCATTGCGTTTTCATCTTCCAGTGAAAATGGAGAGGACAGCATCATTGGGGATACTTGATGTAAATGAGGCCTAAATTTAAACATCCCAAAGGGAGCTGTGTTACCATCTACACAGTGGACTCCACTGTCTGCTGCTCTTCCAATATTTTGCTGCACATAGATTTTTTTTTTTTTTAATGTTACTTTCTTTTTAATCCCGGAGCAGTGCAGTAGGAATCTTAGTGATTAAGTTTCTAATGCTTTCTTAGATGCTTGAAAAACAAAGTGAAATGATACATTCATGACCTTTCATGACAATCTAGTATTTAAAGTGATGGAACTGGCTTTTGAGTCATACAGGATTGGATTTCAGATTGCCCCTGGGGTGTTCCGAGAGAAGCAAAGGGAGTGGCAGTGTGTAAACAATAATGATCAGGTTCATTTTATAACATACTACAAAAATTGTGCTCCCCATGCATTTTAAATCTCCATGTATCACATTATGGCCACTAGTATTGTACTACAAAGCCATTTTAACAGTCAAGCCAGATTAACTGGAGTGATTGCAGGCATACAATGAGGTTGTGGACACTTCCTATCTTGGAAACCACCCATGATTGCAACTACTTTCTCAGAATGGGTGGAATTGCTTTCCAGATTATCATGTACTGAATGGTGTTTGTCATTTATCTTTGGATAAGAAACAACGTGGTTCAACTCCCTCCTTCTCTTTATCTTTATCTCTTTATCTTTTCCTCTCTCTCTTCTGTGTGTGTGTGTGTGTGTGCGCGCACACGCGTGCGCGTTGTGAGGGAGGGAGGGAAAGATTCAAGGTGATCTCTACACAGATATATCAGAAAATATGACTTTCAAACCTTGTCCTTCAATTTATAGTTCCTTCATTTTCCCAACAAACTGGGAAATTATATCATTCATTTTTTAAATGTAACTGAGATCATGTTGCTGCTTGGTCTGACAGGCAGCGGACCTGTAAGCACAGATAATAGGTATACACCCTAGGTGGGCAGCACTTTCAATCAGACTCTATCCCTTCACCTTCATGCTCCGTCCTTTGTTCCTCCATGTTTCACTGGTAAATATAGCGTAGCAGGATATCCAGCAGCCTCAAGCACTTCTACTTTTTGCAGTCAACCAACACACCTGAGATGGTCTGGACAGAATCCCAAATTCACCCTGCACTGTGGTTTTCATTTTCTTACATTCTATCAGAGAGACATCTGTCACATACTCCATAGCTTGGGACTGCTTGGAGAGCTGGCTTGCAACCATTTAAATCTTGTCTCTCAGCCCACTACTAGTAAGACATATGTCTCTTCATTTTCTTTCTGACTTAAACTAAGATTTACAAACTAAGAAAGGGTGTTTGCTTGCACATGCCAGTTTTTCAGTGTTGACAGTGAGGACTTCTGATTGAGTGATGTTATAGGTATGCAGCAGAGAAATTCAAACACCAAGAGTACAATATTTGCCACTTTGAATTTCAGCTTGGTCTCTACTGGGGGAAAAAACCTCTTTACCCACTGTAAAACTTCCCTTTCTATCTACATTTAGTTCCTAAGGAAAAGATAAACATATAAATTTTGGGGAACCAGGAGAAAAAAGTAGCAGAAATGGTAGGAGCAATCCATTCTCTCGGTTTTCACTCACACATTATTTGCAAAGTATTTCGTGCAGCTGATTAAAAAAATATTCCTACATGTGAATAAATCTACTGCTCCCATGCCACTGGTCAACATAAATATACAAATAAAGACATGCCAGCCCTTGTGCTTAAATCTAGTGAGGGAGGAGAGTGATTTGAACATTAAACTGAGGTTGTAAGCTTCTAGTAGTTTGGATAACCATGCTACTGGGCCAGATCCTACAATGTACCACAGCTTGAAAACTCTCAATTTCCACTGTCCTTAGAAATATATATAAAGGAGAATGTTAACCGCTGAAAAGTCCTTTTGACTTTATCATGGACAATGATCTGTTTGCTCTTGTATTTCAGGAAGTGTTTGCTTTTGGCATTTCAAGGAGATAAAAACAAGGCTTGAATTGGCTTTGATGCCCTGTTGAACTCAATGCCTTCTTTCCAAGGAATCAAGAACCCAAACCTGCTCCCTGTGCCTTTTGCAACTGGAGTTACATGAGTAATTCAAAGACATGCACATCACATAACTCCCACATTGCTCAAACTAAAGGCATCATCATCTTTAAATATATTCTTAGGATGCTCCCAAGATCAAAGCATATCTGTATACACAAACATATTCTTCCTTTCTAAAATTGTATGGTATGTACCTGAGATTTGTACATTGTACTTCATCTTGCATCTGAGGAAGTGGATTGTAATCTACAAATGCAAAAATAAATCTGTGGTGCCACAAAACTTTTCCCTCACTTAAAAAAAATCTAAAGTAATTTAAGATGGCTACCTCTTTGAACAATATAAAGTGAAGGGTTTAAAAACATAGAAGAAAAGCATGATATATCAGAATAATTTTGTTCAAGGTCAAAAGGGACTGGAAAATGTATGTCAGGATCAAAGAAATGCACTCAGGGGAACTGGAAAATATGAAGTAAAGCTCACAGAATAATGATATATTAAGATGCTATTTGTTCCACTCGTCTGTTACAGGGGATGCTTTTCTTCTCTGGCAGTACTTGTGAAGACATGCTGATATATTTAGGATGGATGGTCTTTACTTGTCTACTTTGCTAAAGCATCATTTTTTCCACCTTGGCAGCTTCAAATACTTTCACATCATTCAGTGCTTGGCAGATGGAAATTTGACAGACCACTCTGATACCATGGGAAAGAACAGATTCTCCTACTGCAAAAAAAGAGCAAGCAACAAAAGCTGGTCACATCCATTGGGGGCCTGGAGCTCTACATTTGAAATGTAAGGGACACTCCAATGTGAGTTTGCTATCCATAAACTGTAGAGCAACAGATGGCATAACTCTAGGCTAGACTGGTTCATCCAGAGGCAGGATTCTTAAGTACTCCAGACTCATTTTGTTCTTTGTTGTTCTCCATGACCTGAATTTCTACCATAGCATCAAAGAACTGTAGGACTGCAATGATATGAAATTCAGCTGGATCAGTGTGGGAGGATGTGTAGCCTTCTAATGCTATGGAACTACAATTCCCCTTAGCCGTGGACAAAAATAGCCAATAGTGAGGAATGATGGGAGTTGCAATCCAACAACACTAAGGTCATCACATATTCCCAGTCTCTGAACAAGAACAGAGACTGCCAGCTTTCATATTTTCAGTAGTCACTGTGCTCCTATACAATTGTATGACCCCCATTCCCAAACTTCACTCACTGGGAAGCAACTGCTGAGACTGATGGGGATCCTTTCATCTGTTGATCAAAAAGAAGCTGCCTAATATTCCCATTCCCTTCTCTGAGTGATCTTCAATGTGACTGGCAGAAAAAGGATCCCTGTTCAAATTTCCCTTGCTCCAGAGATCACTTGCATGAGTAGAGTGGGTGAGTGGCTGGGCAAATCAGGCAGTTGCTTTCTGATCAACAAAGAAACAGGCCCCCATCAATCTCAGTGGCTGCTTACTGGTAAGAGAGGTTGAGGGGACTTACATGGTCCCTGCATCGCTCCTAAACAAGGACCTACATAGGAATCATGAATATGTAGCAGGTGGTGGTGGTGGTAATGGTGGTAGAGGTGGAGCTACAAGTTGTTTCCAACTTATGGTGACCCTAAGACAGATCTATGATGAGACTTTCTGGGGCTGAGAGTGTGTGACATGCTCAAGGTCATGCACTGGGTTTCCATGGCTCAATCAAACTCTGATCTCCAGAGTCTGTAGTCCAATGTACAAACAATTGCCCAACAGGATTCCAGCCAATATTTGCATTCTCCAAGGCATTCTCCAAGGACCATGTGGCCTTCCAGAGGTTGTTGGACTCCAACTTCCATCATATGCCACCACTGGCTGTAGTGGCTAGGGATGATGGGTGCTGAAGTCTGACAAGTGTCTGAAGAGCTACACATTCTGCATCTTTGCTTTAGTGATCCAAGACCTAAACATGAATGTTCTCTTTGAATTCGATGGGGCTCTTCAATATACTTAGTACTATCTAGTACACAACTAAAAGGTACATGTACTTTCACTTGTACTGATCTGTATTGATTTGAAAGTGGGGGTCTGAGGAGCAAATGTGCTTCACCAAAAGATCCTGTTAGCAAGAGGAAGGTGAACCTATGGCATTATTACTGACATATTCTTACAAATCACCTGGCAATTGACAATTTATACCAGCTTTCTGAATGCTTGGGTCTTCAAATTTTGGTCACATCATCTCCAAAAAAAGGCCAGTTGTCAAGGATAATAGGTGCTGTAGTCTAATAGAACCCAGGCTCCCAAGATGGGAAAAGATAAATCTGGAGCTACTACTACAGTGAAGGAAAAAAAGATACCCTACTTCCTAATTGATTGATCTATATAATGTTCAGCGGAATCACTGAGTGGAAAAAAATGGTTCCCTCCCATTGCTGCTTTGTGGCAGAACTGTCCATTAAAAAAAACTTCGAATATCAAGGCATGGGAAGAGGGCTGAACTGTTGCCATCTTGACTTGCAGTGTGGTCTTAAGGCTAAGGGATCAGTGAAGGAAGCTTTAAGTCTTCTGCTTCAGACTGAGCCTTCCTAAAAACGGGACTCACAGATGACATTAGATCCAACAGATCTACCTCCATTCCCCCACCATAATGCCCCATCTCCAATGTAAATGTTATTGACACATGGGTTTACATCCACAAAACCTTCAGCAAGTAGAAATATAGTACTTACAGGGGACCACCTTCTTCCCACCTTAAAAACCCACCTTTACTAAGCAGAACTCTCACGTAATGTGATCATACAACAGGGTCTTTTTGAGATGATTTATCCAGGGCAAGCTTGTCGTTCTTATTCTCTAAGACTGAGAAAGTGTGATTCCCTGAGGTTACATGGTGGGTTTCCATAATTACTCAGAAATTTGAACACAGGTCTCCCAGAGTCCTAGTCCAGCACTCAGACCAGTACACCACAGTGGCTCTCTTTTGCTCAGAATATGTCATTCAAATGAAATGCACCAAGTCTAAAAAATAGGAATATATATGTGTGTGTATATGTGTGTATGTGCTCATGTGTGCATACACTCTTCCAAACAGTGCTCCCACCCGAGATTCTTCAGCTCCTGCTTAGAGAACTATAAAAGAGATTCCAGCCCCTGACACACAGGGGCAGGCCCTAAAATTTAGTAACCCTGGTTTAGAAAGTGGAATATGTATGAAAGCTTGGGCCTGGAATAAGTGGTAATGCGATTTTAAGTACAGTCAGCCCTCCACATTTGTGGGTTTCACTTTTGTGGATTTGATTATTCATGGATTATTTGCTGTCACCTCTGCTGCCTTCCTATGCCATTTTTAATAGGGACTGCAAGCCTTGTGAGACTCAGGCCCTTTTCGCACGGGCTTTCCCGGGCGAAATAGCCCCGTGAACCGTGCGGCAGTGGGAGCGTCGCTCCGCACGACGCACTCCCACTTCCGGTGCTCTCACGGGGCTGCAGCGGCGCGAGCGCGGGGTTTTTGATTTTCGCTTTCAAGCGAAAATCACCCCGCGCTCGCGCTACGCTCCCGGCGCCCACACGCACTCACCTGTAGTGCGGTGCGTCGGGGAGGCGGCCGGGTCGCGCCTCCTTCCCTCCGCCCGTGCGGAAGGAAGGGGCGGGGCGGGGAGCTAGCGCGGCGGATGCGAGAGCATCCTGCTTCGCACGGGCGGGGGGCTGCTCGCGACAGCCTCCCGCTCGCGCGCGCGCGCGCGGGGGGCGGGCGCGACTGTCGCTCGCTCCTGGCGCGCGCGGGGGGCGGGCGCGACTGTTGCTCGCGCCAGGAGCGAGGGACAGTCGCGCCTGCCCCCGCGCGCACGCGCGCGCGAGCAGGAGGCTGTCGCGAGCAGCCCCCCCGCGCGCGCCAGGAGCGAGCGACAGTCGTGCCCGCCCCCCGCGCGCGCCAGGAGCGACGGGCTCCTTTCTTGCGCGCGCGGGGGGGGATGGAATCGCGAGTCGCTGCCGCCTCCGGGACGGTGCCGTTTCCCAGCTGGTTCCTTCGGCTGCGGAAGGAACCAGCGGGGAACCGGCAGGCTCCCGAACTAGACTTTTCCCGCAAGCCGCCCGCCCCCGCTCGCGTAAAAAGCCTTGTGCGAAAAGGGCCCCAGAAACTGTGAACGAGGCTTGTGAGTCCCTATTAAAAATGGTGTGGGGCAGAGGTAACCGTAAGCCCCACCAGCCACCCACTTCTGCCTTGTGAAGGAACCCTGATGCCTCAAAAGAATCCACGGTGCGTTGAATATGGTGACCACACTTTTTGTGTGTGTTATACATGATTTGGAAGGGCCTAGAGTTATTTACGGTTTTTCCACTTTCACAGGGGCCCTGTGCCCCTAACCCTGATAAATGTGGAGGGATGACTATAAATGGATTATTATTATTATTATTATTATTATTATTATTATTATTATTATTGATACTACAACTTGGGATAGAAAGATAGGGTTAGGGTGGTGTATGCTTTGGAGAGACAGTTCAGACTGAGACCATTTCCGCACTACAGTGTTAAAGTGCTGCTATTCCACTATCAACCTCCTATGGAATTCTGGGGTTTGTAGTTTAGGGAAGGGCACTTCGAATTCTCAGCCAAAGAGCTCTTTGGTCTCAGTAAACTACAAACCCCAGAATTCCACAGGGTATTGAAAGTGGAATAGCAGCAGTTTAACACTGTAGTGCGGAAATGGCCTGAGAGTAGGAAGAAGTGCAGTTATCCTTGAGAGTTTCAGCATGGTGAACATCAGCAAGAACTAGTGCAGTGTAGTAGTTTGAGTGTTTGGCTATGACTTCCAAGACCATGGCTTGGCCATAGAAACCCACTGGGTGATCTTGGGCCAGTCACACTCTCATCCTCAGAAGGAGGGAAAGTCTCGCCCCAACCCCCCCCCAAAAGCCCCACACAAATCTTGCGAAGTAAACCCTGTGATAGGGTCTCCATAATTTGGAAATGTTTGAAGGCACAAAACAACAATAATCAGTCTAGGGCAGGAAGAGATAGATGAGGTAAGACAAAGACGGGATGCATTAGGTTACCCAAGCTATCTCTCTTTGCCCCTACTGCTTTTATAAGGAGATAGTCCTTTGAGCAGGTTTTGTTGCACCTCACTTCCAGCAAGGATTACACTGTTTCCCCAGGACAGTTGGGCAGCAAAATGGTACACTAGACTCCTTCTCTCTAACAGAGGACCCTCTCATATTTTTTTTCATGATCAGTCCAAATCTCTTTCTATATGTTCAAATTTCCCCTTGTGACATTTTGATAGAAGTGCTAATTCCCTGACCTTGGTACAGAAACTCAAGAGCTTTTTCAGTGTTAGCTACAGAAAGTCAGCCTTTCTGTAGCATGTTCCTAGACAGAGAAGTGGGTATAGTAATTGTCAAATCCTTATAAAGAAGAAAACTGGGTCTCAGTGATCAAGGTGGATAAATGCCTAACCAACATCTGTTTGAAACTCAACATACAGGCTTCAGTTTGGTGCCCAAGGTAATAACTTGCTTATCTCTGAGTGTCCTTTAAAATAAAAAGGATAGAAACCTGATGAATGCTAGCAGTAAGTTAGTTTATATATTTCAAGTCTTTGGCTCTTAATATATTTTTTTAATGTTTTGCAATATCTTCAGCTCTCTTGATCAGTCAGCTCCCTGTCCTTAGAACAGTGGAGGTGACTTGAAGGTGTCTGCAGTAAAGTCAGTGCATTCATATGCCAAATTCTGGCAGAAATCTGTTCAAGTTGCCCAGAGCTCCAAAATACCATCTGCATTTGGGAGATATGCCTCAAGCCAAGTTCCATGACTTGTCTTTGGCACCAGTGTGATACCTGTTTGTATTTGCAAGGAGATATTCACAGAAAGTCTGGTGTTAAGAAAACAATGTGTATTTTGTCCTTTTACATTCTTCCTCCTCACTGCCAATCAGAAAATGCTTTTATTTCCTAGCTCTGCAAAGCTTACATGAAATGTAATGCATGGACGATTCAAGCTCCTGTCCTGAGAGATTAAGAATACCAGTTCTGCATTTGGATGCAACCTATTTGTTGTTGTTTCAACAGTCTTCCTCTGTGCATTATATATTTTTATCAGAGTGTAGAAATGTAACTTTTTTGAGACTACAAATTCCAGAATATGCCACTGTCCATGCTGTCTGAGAGATCCTGGGAGTTATAGTTCAAAAAGGAACTTTCCAAGATCTGATTTTATGATGGTAAAGCTCTTTGAATATGTAAGTGCTTTATATTTCTATTCTTTGACAATCCAGTCTTGTTGATATATCTGCCATCTCAATTGTGTACATAAGGCTTTGAGTCATGGTTTCTACACTAGTATCCTGAATGAGATAAAGTTGCCTTTTTGCTAGTGGGCAAATTTGTGGCCTAGTTACCTAAGAGACTATTGCCTACCTTACAAGCCAATTTGGTCCTTGACGTCATTTGAAGAGGCCTTCCCGGTGGTGTCAAATGCTCCGTGGGTCCACTCTGCAGCTGCTCAAAGCAAGGCAGTCAGTGTGGTGGCACCCTTTATGTAGAATATCCTTCCTCCCAGTAAGAGACATGTTCCAACAATTCTTATTCTTAGGCATCTTCGCTTATTATTGCAAGCCTTCCTTGCATAGGTCATTCTACCACGCATTTCTCTCTTACTAATAATGTAGATGAGATGCATTGTCATTATGTATAATTCTATACTGCATGGTTTATTATTGTTGTAAAATGCCTTGAAATCATTAGGTTTATAAATAATTGTACGTAAAAATAATCAAAATAGCAAACACTGTTTGAGATGTCTTTCAGCTGCAATCCTAATAGAAGAGCTTCCTGCAATATAGCTGATGTCAATCACTAGTAAACAGTACGTGTACAGCACTTCTGACGTTAGCTGTGGGTCTCTTAAGTGTTGTTTATTTCAGCTTGTGTCATCCAATCACTCCTACATACAGTACCTTATCTTAAATAGAGGCTTCAGTTGGCCTTGGAGACTAATGGAGCAAGAGTGCCTTAAGCAATAGACATACCTATCGATTCCCACATGCATCCTCATAATGATCTTCTGTCATAAGCCATCAATATAATGAGCCCCTACATGCCCTTCCTTTGACTTTGCTGTCACAGGTCACCAAGGTTTATAGCTGACCTTTCACAAATGAGGCACCATGAAAGATTGCTAAATTATTATGTCTAAGGTTACTGGTTCCCCTAAAGAATGTAGTAGCTTTGTCAATGTTCCACTCAGAATTTTCAGGTCAGAAAAGTAAGTTGCCACTGTGTAGAAAAGGATGGAGACACAAGAATGTTTCACATATAATTTGCACTAGTGGTACACCAGAATGTGCTCAGGCAAATTGGGCTTCTAGTTCAAAGGAAACACTCTATACAGTACATTCTCCCATAACCATGTGACCAGTATACATGATTTCATTGACCTGTGATGAAATGTAGTAAGAAAATACATACATTGAATTTAATAATAATTAAATAGAAATTGAAGTAATAAAGCAAAATACATAGAGTATCACATAGAAACAGAATGGAAAATTCCAGCAAATGATGTCCTGTTTGTTTGTGTTCTTGTGCTGTCTCACATTGTCTGTGCTGTCTCACATTTCCTCACTGTATTCACATGCTGTAACTCTACCCAATCTCTTAGTAGGTCACTCACTGTGATCTGATTGTGGTACAATGTCTTTCTGTAAAATGCTTGTGCTTGTACAGTGCAGTAAAGTCCTTGTCCTTATACAGTACCATATTGTAGTAAAATCCTGATTGAATGCTTATGTTGCTTGTAATGGCCTCAAAGCAGAAGAGTGATGATGCTGGCAATCCTGATAAGCCTAAAAGAACCCGTAAAGTGCGTCCTTTAAGTGAGAAGGCAAAAGTCCTTGACTTCATCAGGAAACAAAACAAAACATGCACTGAAGTTGGTAAAAAGTATGGTAAGAATGAATCTTCCATCTCTGAAATTTTGAAAAAGGAAAAAGAAATCTGTATTGGTTACTGCAAAAGTTACCTCCACAATGTGTGATAGGTGCTTAATTAAAATGGAGAAAGCGTTAAATTTGTGGTTGGAAGACATGAACAGAAAAAAAACTCCCATTAAGATCAATGTGTTACAGCAGATAACACTGAGTCCCTATGAAGACTTCAGCACGGTGTCCTGTCAAATGAGTGCCACCAAGCTCTTTATTGCAAGTAGGAGATGGTTGCACAGATTTAGGAACAGGTTTGGATTCAAAAATAGTTTAATAGTGGAGTGGAGAAGCTGCCTCTGCCACTGAAGCAGCTGCTGCCACATTTCCACAGTAGCTTAAGAAGTTGATTGAGGAGAGCTTAAGAAGTTGATTGTGGAGAGCGGCTACCATCCAAAGCAGGTGTTCAATTATGATGAAACCAGACTCTTTGGGGAAAAACTGCCCACTAGAACCTATATTCATAAAGCTACAAAAGTGGCACCAGGGCATAAAGCATGGAAGGACAGGATAATTCTGGTCCTATGTGGCAATTCTACAGGGCTTATGATAAAGCCAGGCATAGTATATAAAGGAAAGAACCCACACACTCTTAAAAACAAAAAGAAAGTTTATCTGCCCGTGTTTTGGCAGTACAACAAGAAAACATGGGTGGCAGCCATCTTGTTTTCAGAATGTTTTCACACTGCCTCATCCCAGAAGCAAAAAATAAATAAATATTTTTTTAAAATGCAGTAGGAAGATCTGGAATTTAAAGTCCTATTTATAGTAGAAAATGCACCTGACCACTCTGAATCTGTTTGGTATGAAACTGAAAATGTCATTGTTGTCTTCTTACCTCCCAATACAACCTCATCGATTCAGCCCTGTGATCAGGGCATCATACCTTTTGTCAAGGCTAAATACACTCATGTGGTATCTGATCACATTCTAGCAGCAGTTGATGCAGATCCTAATACAGACATAATGCAATGCTGGAAATCCTTAACTATTGCTGACACAATAACCTTCATCAAATCTGCAGTGGATGTATTAAAACCAGAAACTGTAAATGCCTGCTGGAAAAACTTGGAGTGAAGTTGTGGGTGATTTTCAGGTGCTCTTGGGGATCAATGGAGAAGTTAAGAGAATCATCCATGCAGCAAGGTAACTTGGTGGAGAAGGAAATGCTGACCTGCTAGATGAGGGAGTGGAGGAACTTGTTGATGACCATGAAGAACTGTTACCCTATGAGCAACTGGAGGAACTTGTTAAGATATCTTCAGAGGAAGAGGAAGAAGAAGAAGAAATGGAAGAAGAACCAGCAATGTGAATACTAGAGAAATTTGCTGAAGTCTTTCAAATTTCACAGACATTAAAGGACAAAATTATGGAATATGATCCTTGGACAGAATGCAGCATTAAAGTCACCCATATGATCACCGTAGGATTATAACACCTGCAGCGATACTTTGATGAGCGAAAAGAAAGAGACAACAATTTCTTATTACAATGTTCTTCCAAAAGTTTCCAGAAACAAAACTTCCAGAGGATTTCCAACAATCGACATTGGCTTCATCTGCTCCTGAAACTGAGATCCAACTATCAATGTTGTCTTGGAGCTACAACCCAGGATTGCCTCCTGATAATCTTCCTTCTGAGGATTATCCATCTTCTGACATATCATTGAAATGTCAGCACTTGCTTAACACTAGGTGAACAAGTAAAAGAGTGCATGATAAATGGACTCAAAATGTGGGCCATCATCCAGATGGAATAATGAAGAAAGACATGGACAAAAGATCTAAAATTTACTTTATGTTATGACTTAAGAGAATTTTTTCAAGATGACATATAAGTGGTATTTAACTCCAAAGAAACTGCCCAAAATGTACAAAGGATCTTTAAATGTTTGTTGAACGTGTAAACAGACTGAAGGAGATTTATCAGATGTGGTGGACTTGTGAAAAAGCAAGGAAATTTGGGGAGCATATGAATCCACTGATGGAAGATATTTTGGAGATAAACAGTTCAAATGAGACCAAAAATTTTCCTCTGATGATCAGATGGACAAGAACTGTGTAAGAATCGTACAATATATGACAACAGTAGCAAGAATATCTTTTGGTCAGAAGTGGAAAGAACCCTGTGATACCATCTCAGGATGACTGGTTGATGAAATTATTTGATGTGGCAGAGACAGATAAATTGACTATTTTGATTAAAGAAGGATCTTTGAAGAAATTTAAGAAAGAGTGAAGAAAGGTTACAAATTATTTTAGAGGTTGCTGGGAAAAAATAACAATGATAGGATTGGGTCAGTATGACTAGAAGTAATATTGTAGGAAATCATATCTTCATTACCTATTAATTATAAGTGAATGAATAGTGTAAGTTCAGTCACAATTTTATATAATCTTGTTTGAATTTCATTAGATATTCATTCAAAAAGTATACAAAATTATAGATGTATTTAGCCTTGAGAAAGTGTAAGAATACATCCCATAATAACTGTTCTCTGGTACACAGGAAGTCATGTGTGTATCCCTTTTATCTCCTTTTTCCTTACTTTTATTTTTAGGATTAGGATTAAGTTTTTGTGTTTAAGTAGTTTACATTGAATGTAGTATGTAGTTTGTGGTTATTGTTAACCTCTGGGGGGTTATGTTTTTTAATATGCTTAATAAAAATATTTTTTAAAAAAATAGTAGCCTAAACACCACAGCATTGAGATACTGGCATTAGGTTATTATTGACCTTCTGCATCTATGAAAACGTTTTGTTTTCTCTTTTTTGACAACATGTTGTTCCTAGTTTTTGTGTTTTTTATCAGTCTTGCACTGGCTTTGTCCTACAAATAATGGCCACAAAGCCATCTATCTCTTAGATACTAAAGTTTTGTCAAGTTCTATCACGTTCTATTGTGTTTTAGCACCTCCTCTCTAAGCTGCATACTCTTCATGGTCCATTTTATTGAAAAAAAATTGCATTTGGTATTATCTGCAGTTTTCACTATCCAAGTCCAGGAATGTATCCCCCACAGTTATATATAGGAGATCTATATTCTTTGCCCCATCTTATACCTGCAAAGAGAGGGAAGAACCATACACACCTCTATATTTAGCCTTGATTGATTGATTATTTATCTGGCTGATTCATTAGTTAATTAAAATATTTTCCCTACAGTTAAATTTGTAAGCAAATTTCCAAAACAACAAACTAATAATACACATCTATCTGCATCTACATTTACATCTTACATGTGTCTATATGAAAGAATGGAAATACCACAGCAGGTAAAATCAGTTCACATAGCAGCAGGTCAGACAAATAATCACAGCAGCAGTGATGCAGTAAAATGCCAGACACGGCAATGAAGCTGGACAAGAATTGCCTTTATCAGCAGATAAAGAGTTCACTGTTCTTTCAGATGAAAGCTTTAAAAGGTCTAAAAGCACAAATACAGCAGGGTTATTATAATTCCACCCACAATATACACCACCTTGTTTCAAAGGTAAGAGTTTCATTGTTTCTGTTTCATATGATGCTGTACATATATACAGCTGTCTGTATGTAAGAGAGTGTACATGCCTTCAAGTTGCCTGTTGACTTATGGTGACCCCATGAATTTCATAGGGTTTTTTTAGACAAGGAATACTGTATTTGCTGGTGTATAAGACTCACTTTTTCCCCTGAAAAATACTGTTTGAAAATGGGGTGCATCTTATATACAGGTGTGTCTTAGCAGCCATCAAATAGTATTTGCCAGTGTATAAATGGGGTGCATCTCATACAGGGGTGCATTTTATACACCGGCAAATACAGTATTCAGAGGTGGTTTGTAATTGCTTATCTTTGAATTACAGCCCACAGCACCTGGTATTCCTTGGTAGTCTCTCATCCAGTTACTAATCAGACTGACCCTGCTTAGCTTCCAAGATCAGATGGGACTGGTACTTTCATCATGAAATAGAAAACAGAACTAAAGGGCTCATTGTACCAAAAACTGGCTACTAAGGAAAGAGGTCACCCATAGTTGCCAGTACAATATTTTTATAGTGGTTCAACACCTCAGGCTGCTCCATTATGCTTTCTAGACCTCCAGTTTTAATTCTCTCTGGAGAAGGATTTCCTGTCTTCTAAATTTCCAGGTCACCTCTGAATCAGGGTGATTACAAGAAATTACTCTGGGTTCCTTGGCTCCTGGTAAACTCTTGGTTCCCCAGTTGCTATGCTCCTAACCTGACAGTTCCCTATGCAGAACTCATTTACTTTTGCTGAATGAGTACCACAGACCTCATTTTCTTTATTCAGGACTCCTGTCCATACACCTTTGACTGGCTTATGCACCCACAGTCATACATTATTAATGACAACTGAATCAAATATAATCTGTCCCATAGGTGCTTCAACAGGCCAGGCATACTCACCTATCTCCATCATGTGTCCAGTGTTTTTTCCATATTTTTTCTGCACTAATGGATGTTGGGGAAAATTTACAAACTTCCCTTCCCTTCCCTTTCTTTGGAACAAGAAACACTATTAGAAAGCCACTTACCCACTTTTGTATATGCAAAAATGTCCTCCTCCTTGTTTTGGTAATTCTGGGGTTTGTAGTTTACTGAGGCCAAAGAGCTCTCTAGCTGAGAATTCTAAATGCCCCTCCCTAAACTGCAAACCTCAGGATTCCATAGGATGTTGAAAGTGGAATAATAGCACTATAACAGTGCAGTGAGGAAAGACCCTTGGTGATAACTTTTCTTCTTTAAAATGTAATTGGTGATGTTTACTTCTGACTCTTGAAATGTTGCTTCTAGAGGAGGCCATTTGAGATCTATTTTTGTATTTCTAAGTGTACCTTTAAAAACATTTAAAAATAACTAAAAGAAGCTTAGTGTCGCTCTTTAAACAGCAAGCGAATTTAATAAGCTTGTTTTAAAAAATCAACACATAATGAACAATGAATTCCTTTTTAAAAAAAAATCCACTCTCAGCACACAGACACTTGTCTATTCTTGTCTCAAACACATGTCTCACACTAATTATACTCCTCACAGATGTGTGGACCATCACATTTCAATGGCAGGAAAGGTAGTGATCTAGAATGATTCACTATGGCTTGAGACAAGCAATAATTTTCAGGAGAGATTAAAGTAGTTTGTGTAAGACATGCCCAGGATATGCACATTTCTTTTCTTTTGTCCCACAAACTGTTTACCAGAAGTGAAACTGGGATGAGTGTACAAACTACAGACAATGAACACTATGGCCCTTTTCACATTGAAGCTTCTCACGCGAGGGGGAGGGCAGCTCGCGCGAAAAGCTTCCTCCGGGAGGCTGCTGCTTCCCCCTTGTTCCTTCCACAGGCGCTTCCTGTTGGCGCGTCCATCGCGCTAGCGCTCCGCCCCTTCCTTCCGCAGGGGCCTGTGGGAGCTGTAGGCACCGCGGAGGGAAGGAAGCGCAACCTGGCCACCTCCCCGATGCTCTGCACAGCAGGTAAGCGCATGTGGGCGCCGGGAGTGTTGCGCGAGCGCGGGTGATTTTCGCTTTGAAGCGAAAATAAAAAACCGCAATCGCACCGCTTCAGCCCCGTGAGCATGGCGGAAGTGGGAGTGCATCGTGCAGAGCGACGCTCCCACTCCCGCGAGGCTCACGGGGCTATTTCGCGAGAGAAAGCCTGTGCAAAAAGGGCCTATGTTACTGCAGTTTAGACCTCCTTGGAGATAACCCCAGCTATCATTTTGATATCAATAATTTGGCTATCTTCCACCACCCTCCTCCATGTGTTTGTGAGGCCCCCGGACAAGCACAGAACTAGGCTCGGCCACTAATTGCTGGACATTCCATTCTCCACCCAGGCAGGCCAGAAATAGCCAGATCACCACTTTAGGAGACCTCTCTGCAAACACCCTCATTATGTATGCATACTGCTTACAAAGGACTCCCTGCCCCGAGCAGGCAACTTGGCAAGCTGAATACTCAAATGCCAAGCACTCTGCGTTTGCATACTGGCTAACTCTTTGTCAATTCGGACTTAACTCAATCATGCTAAATTTTGACCCTTCCAAAGCTTTGTCCCACGCCCGAAACACATTGTTTTCCTCAAGTACGGCATAGCTTGCAGTTACATTTCTCCCTATAAAAACCCCTGATTCCGAGACCATCCTCAGATTGCTCCCGAGTTCCAGACCACCTTGCTGCCACTTTGCTTGGTGAGCTTCCCCTCAGCTTCGCGTGCTGAGATACATCGAACTCCAGCATCGCTCTCTATCTTCTTTCCGGGCTTCAGGAACAGGTTTCGTATCACCCGAATCAATTATCCCTCTGCAAACCCCGCTATCATACTCACACCTTTATTTTCCTTAGTTATCTGTGTGCATGTGTTGCTTACATTGTGTGCCTGTATTTAATAAAGATTATTCATTATTTCCAACACGGTCTGCTTCTTGACTTGGCCTGACCCCATAAACATTGGGTTACAAGATGCTGCTGCGTTACCCTGCCTCTCGTAGTGCCAACCAGTGCTCTTGACTAATTTCCCCATCTTGTGTAATTGTAAGGTTATTTAGGTGTCCCTTCTGGGACCCCCAGTAAACAGGGTAACAACTAATTCAACTTTGCATGGTTTTTGAAAAGTTATCAAAACTTTCCAGCCTTATTAATAACAGAGCTCATAACCAGTTCTTCTCAAAGGTTAGGGGTTTTTTTTCTGAGATATTCCCTAGTGAGAAAAGTATTTAATGGTAGTAACATTTCTTCTGGGAATATTAGCTTAAAAGAGAAAATACAGTCATGATGCTGAAACACAAATTTTTAAAAACATATAAAGCTGACCTGTCCGTTCTCACAAGGATTTGGCAAAGGCAAAGACAGTATTTAAAACATCAAATGTCTATATATCTTTTGTTCTTCTGCCCTTGAGTCCTGCACAATATAGAAGTTCTACTTTGCTTTTAATTGTAGGAGTTACAGAGTACAAATGCCAGTTCTGCAAAGGTCTGCAGAGAATCTATTGGGAAACATTTGGTAATTAAAATGGAAAGATATACAGCACCAGAAATGAGCACAGTATGAATACACCCCAGAAGCCTTTGATAGTAAAGTCATTTTTTTACGTTGGAACAATTATGCCATAATCAAAGCTTCACTACAGACAATGCTGCAATTCCCTAACCGCAAATTTGAAACAATTAGTGATTTTCACTTTACTACAAGAAAGAATGGACTTTTGCTGAAGCATAATACAGCCTAGGCAGGAGATCGGAACAACCATTGAGAAATGAAACAACAGCGCTGAATCTCACGTATCCATTTCACTTCAGCCTAAGAAATGTGATCCCTTTGCTTGTTAAACTCGGCCATTCGGATTGCAGACACTGGGTGTGAGCCTGTAATACAGTTCCATGTATATAAGCGAGGCTCTTCCACTGTTGTTTGTGGCAGAAAAAAAAATCCTCTGGGACACTTGCAAAGTTTCATTTTTCCCAGCCAATAATGAGAACATCATGTGCACCAAGGCCCTGGATAAGAGCCACTTTTTCTTGCCAGACCCCACTTTCAAACAACAACCCCTAGAGCTGTGGAACGGGTTGTATGTCCAGGCTTTCCCAAGACCCTTTTCACATGTTGAAGTAAGCCATCAGAGGAGAAGCATGCCTGACGTAGGATATATCACATCAAGCACAAGAATTTTCAGTGTAATCATTTGATGCATTTGGTTGTGGTATCTTAAAGTGTTGCTGCCCAATAAAATGATGACATCTCAAGTGATGTACAGGCATTAACTTTTAGGGTGGAAGTATAAGGGGACCTTCATACCACCTCTCTCTTCTCTAAAGAGAGACAGGAGAAGCCTGGAAGTGCTCCTCTTTTCTTCTTTCCCTAAATCCCACATTTTCAGCCAAATATGACTCAAGTTAAAAGTCTTTTTTTAATTCCTTTGTGCATATGTTAGCATATGCAGTTTGCTTATTTTCTACTTTTGATGCAGTTACATGGCACTGAATCTTTTGAACAAGTCATTGTTGTCCCTTAGTAAATAAAAGAGTTTCAGGAAGCTGGTGATGATGTGAATTAAAACCAGGTAGACTGAGCAAACTGGACAACAGGAGATAGCCTGTCAGAATTTATATACAGTGTATTGTGTGATCCCAATACAGTGTATCATGGGGTGACTCACAATAAACCAAAACAGATTTTGGAGACTTTAAACATCAAATGAAACATAAACCCATAAAATCAAAAGTACCTTGAAACACTACAGAGCAAACCTCACAAAGACACCAGAATTAAACACACATATTTTAAGACAGCGTTATTTAAAAATTCTCTGCGAAGAGAATAGCCCTACTGAAAAGACCCAGAGATGGCATCAGGCAAATCTCTTTAGGGGGCTATTCCATAGCTTCAGCCCTTTTTCTTGTAGTCACTCACTGCCCTTCATTCATCAGGAATAGGGCAGAGATGAGCCTCCAGACCCCAATTTTGTGGCCCCTGAAATCCCCTATCTATCCCTCTCAACCGCCCTGAACCCCACAGTTAAAAAAAAAACAACTTGGCACAGTTTTGGATATATATATATATATATTAGGAATTGTTTCAAATACACTAAAAACTGCAAAGAAAAAAGAAAATGAAAAAAGTATAGAAAAAGGAGGAGAAAATACATAGAAATACAGAAAGAAGAATATGTTAAAAAGTAAGAAAAAAATGAAAGGTGGTTTCCAACTTTTTTCTTGGTGGTTTTACTGTATCCCAACATAATCATACCTCTTTCATTACAGTTGCATATTACACTTCTTCTGTATATCAAATCTTTAATAATGATCAAAACCCAAAGTTATCATATCACTTTTCTTTCTTGCAAACAGTCCATAAAGAGTTTTCAATCTTTTAAAAATATCCTTAATGAGGGACAATTTCCTGTAACTGTGAGAGATAGTAGTGGACCTCTCAGGCAAAGTAATCAAATTGGTTAGACAGAAGCTGAACAATAACCATTCTACCCAGACACATAGCAGGTCTAGCAAAGAAAGAAATATATTTAGTCTTCTTTGTAAAACATATAAAAGTAATTTTACTTACAAAAATCTGCACATAGTCAAACCTATGATCTAAAGGAGAAGTGAAGGGGAAGAATATGTCTGCAGGTTAGAGTGATGCACAAAAAGATATTAGGTGTGACACAGACCAAGAACAGAAAGTTTGCAAACATAAAACTGAGACTGAGCGTAGGTATGCAAAGTTTACTGATCCTAACTTTCCACCTCAGAGTGCCCCCAATCATGTGGCTACTTGCTTTTACACACTTCAGAAACCCCTAATAAGCTTGTTCTTTTTTACCATTTGGGGGTCAAAATTGGTGACTGGAAGTAATGGAAAATCACTTTTAGTGTGCAGTGCAGCCCATGGGGGGTGGGAGTGAGGGTGGTCCCTGTTTTCCTGCACATTGCCCAGCCCTGGGGTAGAGTTTCCAAGGAAGAACAACAGGGTTGGCTAAGTACATATGGGAGAAGGTCCCCAGCTGTTTAGGTCTTTAAAAGTTAAAACCAGCTCTTTAAACTGGGCCTGGAAACAAGCCAAGCTCATCCATGGTGTTAAAAGTTAGACTTTTTGTTGTGTGCCTTAAGTTGTTCTGACTTATGGCAATCCTAAGGCAAACCTATCACAAGTTTTCTGGGCCTTAGATTGTATGAGGCACCCACAGTTCCCATGGCCAAGTGAAAACTGAATCCTGGTCCCCAGGGTCATAGTGTTATCATGGTTGTGATATGTCTGGTGAGAGCACTAGATATCCTTTTGATATCAAATAATTTGGCCTTTGCTTGACCTTTCTCTGCCACCCTACTCCACGTGTTTGCAGAGGTCCCCTGGACAAGCACGTCTGGGGCGCCGCTGTTAATGGTTGTACATTTCAAAACCCCATTCAGGCAGGCAATTTAGGCTTCTCCGTTGCTTTAGGGAAAAACCTCCCTGCAAACTGGCTGGCTCGGCTCGGATTTACACAAAGCCACACAGCCAAGAGCCAAGCCATTTCTTTATGTCGGGTCATCAACATACCAGCCACGCTATTGTTATTAACAGCTAAGCTAATCATGCAAAACCTGACCTTTGCCAACTCCTTTGTCCAACTCCAAATTTCTTTTGTTCTCACTGAGCATAACATAGCCTGTAGGTAAAATCTACCCTATAAAAAGTCCCCACTTTTGGGACTTCCTTGGATCACCCTGGACTTCCATCTCGCCTTGCTGCCGGGTCTGTCTAAGGAGCTCCCCTCAGCCAGCCACGCTGAGCTTTCTCTCCCGGGACCTCATCTTTCTCTCCAGGACTATGAGACCAGGTGTCGTATTGCCCATTCACTAAGCTCTTCATTTCTGTTTCCAAGTTAGCTAGTGTGCGTGTTGTTTTATTTGCTGTTTACCTTTCAATAAAACTGTTATTTTTGTTACTTTTAAACTTGCCTGTCTGCTCTCTGACCTGAAGCCGTAGACATAGGGTTAAAGATCCTTGCTAAAGTTACCCTGCCTCTCGTTTAGCTGAGAGAGTGCTCGAGTTAAATTTCCCCAACTTGTGTTTTTATTTGGTTATTTGGGCGCCCCTCCCAGGACCCCCAACATACAGGGTAACAATAGTCCCATACTCAAACCACTATACCACTCTGGCTCTCTGAACATGCTATAATATTTTACTGCCTTGACATTTTGCAAAGGAAGCAATTGCAGCTATGAATGATGCTTTAGAATCACAAGCTCCTGAGTGTTGTTTTTGTTATGGTACAGTTTTTACATAGTCTTTCACCTAGATGTTTCTCCAGAAGTTTCCATAAAAGACATCTTTGTAAAATTGCCAGTTAATCTTTGGTGGATTTGTCTGCTATTGATTCTCATAGCTTTCCCTGATTTTTTTTTCCTCCTCTCCTCCTCCCACCCCCACAAACAAATACTTCTATTAGGGGTTGAGAGTCACCAAAGGTGTGCATGCATGACTCTGCCTTGTCTGCAGTTAATTCACTTTTTTCCTTAGATGTTTCATTCTAAGGGAGTCAGACATCTGTCCTCAAGTTAAAACTGCCTGTGACATGAATACTGCTTTTGTCAGCATACAAAGCTTAGAATTACTTCACTAGGAAAATATGATCTGGCTTTCTCCCACCAGCTAGTCTATAACAGCTGGAATTCTGTTGGTGACATAAGTGGGCATAACTGGGGCTTACACCCATTTACGTCCTTTTTTTAGACCTTACAGAAGGAAGTACCGTACGCTTGAAGGAAGGATGCTTCTTCTTTTCTCCATGCTCAGGACCAGCTGGAATGAGTCTGAGTGCACTGCCAATAGCCAATCGGTGGCCAGGTGGCAGAGCTATGCCTGGCAACCAGCACAACCCAGCTGTTGAAGAATAGAGGAAACACTTAGGCAGTGGGAGCAGCAATCCCCACCACCCATAAGTATGTTGGCAGGGATTTAACACTCTTGTCAACACAGGATCTCAGCTTATGTCTGCAAGTACTGGGTTAATCTGAACATCAAAATATTATCATTTTGTACCCTTTAGCAATTCACAGATGAAACCAGGATGCATGTGGGCAAGCAACATCAGAGTGTGGTCCAGATGGTAAATGTTATTAGTAGGAAAGATCACACAAGCTAGGAAAGGGCTGCAGCCATTTGCTTTTCCTTGAATCTACTGGAAGATCAAGATTCTGCCACCCTCTCCTCTCCCCATGCTGAGTTAATTGTCACAGCAACTGAAGTACTCTGAGGACAAAGGGAGAAAGTGGGAGGTGGAAAGTGAAACTGGGACACCTTTAAATATATTCTACATTTGAAACAATAGACAGTTGTTGATAGCGCTAGAGGCAGAGCAAGCCATACCAATTGGTAGAAGATCATAGGGTGTTGTGAAATGTCAGCAAATGTATAGTTATTTAGTTTAATATTTTTACTATTAAAGATGGGTAAAGGAGCTTGAGGGATTTTCTGCCTTCTACGCCAAACCATAAATATAACTGAAATAGGCCAAGGATTGTCTGGGTCTCTGTGGAGGCGATGTAGGCCTAGAGTAGCAAGGTCAGGACTATCCCAGTCCTTGAGATCTCTGGGACTTGTGACCTAGAGATGACCCCATGGTCTACACAGCCTGGTGATGCTACAAGGGAAAGTTTCTAGTGATATCATTAAATAAGACACATTAAGTATCAACCACAGTTATGCAGAGGATGCCATTCAAACAAATAAAACACCAAGCCTAACAAATGACTAATCTATCTATCTATCTATCTATCTATCTATCTATCTATCTATCTATCTATCTATCATCTATCTCCATACAGTTTTCAAGACTATGCTCTCACCATGAGATTTCTCCCCTGCACTCAGAGGACCAGAAACAAAGGTCCAGGCCCTGGGAACTGAGAATGCTATAGAAGCTACAACTGCTCATCCCACTCTAGAAGTATTCCTTCCATACCTCCCACCAGGCCTGCTAGCTTTCTGGATCAGCCTCTTAAAGAGGCATTAGACAGCATTAGTATTATGCAACATGACGTTGTATGCATTTAACCATAATACATACAACTGAGTGAAAAGGAGCAGCAATTAAGAGTCATATCGATAATGATGTGACCTCTATGAAAAACTTTCCATGTGCATGCAGACTACTCTGAATTCAGAAACTACTCTTTTGAGCAACATATATAGAGCAAGGATAGCATAGTGATTTGAGTGTTGGACTAGAACCTTGGCAGATCAAGTTTTTAATCCACGCTCAGCCTTGGAAACTTCCTCTTGGCCTTAGACGAAGGCAATGGCAGAACTCCTCTGAATAAATCTTGCCAAGACAACCCTACGATTGCCAAAAATGGGAGTGGACCTGAAGGCACATAACAACAGCAAGAACTACATGAAAGTCACTTAGATACTATTTTGGACATCTGACAGCCTAATTCATAAAGTTATTATTTTCAGCAAGTTTCAGTGTCACACTTCCATTGTATTGCAGGTTATTCCATAGGGTTGTGTAATCAGATATAAAAGAGAACCAAATGTTTTCTCTTGGGTGGTCTGAACTTCTTAGTATGAATACAGATTCTTTATTACACATGGCAGTTTCTTAAATTTTGTAATCTAGCCATATTTCACTGTGTCTGTGCATCATGGGTGGGAAACACTATGTATGAATAAATCTGGGGTCTAAACTTTCATGGATTTGCTCCCATCTGGAATCACTACTAGGTTTGTATGATGCTCATAGAAGATGCCAGAAAGCTCATCATTTACACATACTTCATCACTTCATGATTTTCACACCTCTTTGATTATGACTCTTCATTCCCACTATGTGTTACACTTACAGCCTTGCTTCTTATATTTTGAGAGACGTCTCTTTCAACATTTTTGTCATCCTTTTAGGCAGATCGGTGGCTGTTAATTTTTTCCAAAAATGTATCCAGATTGTATTTAAATGATACTGGAATATGCTTGCAATGCTGATTATGATGACTATACATTTAAAAATTCATTCAGCATCTGTTTATAAATACTATTTTTTTCCTAAAGAGATAAAGTTAGATATCTAACCTGTGGAAACTCAAGTTATATGCCACATAAATATTCAATGAAGTTTAAAAAAAAAACCCATGGTGTGAAACATAATGACAAGGAGCAATGATCCATAACTGACAAGTAGTAATGATTTAAAAAATGCATGATGGCACAATTTCTAGAAATGGAGACTTTGACAAAGTTTGCTTTTAAAAATCTTTTTCAACCACAATTCCCAGAATCCTTCAATAAGTATGGCCACTGCAATGGACATGCTGGAAGACTCTGGCAGTTGTTGCCCAATTTCCACCCCACCCCCCGAGTTCTGAGAAAAAGAGGTGCTGAGATTGAAGTCTTCCTAGCAATACCACTCTGTGTATTTTGAGAGCATTTCCCAGAAATGTGTGGAAAGTCTCTGTGATGAGGGAAATGCTCACTACCCATTCTCAGGAAAACTGCCTTGGGTCTGTTCAAGGTTTAAGCTCTGGCATTGAAAATGCTGAACTTGACTTCTTCAGTGCATTGCCACAAATTAAGCCCTACTATGTTCTTCTTGGAATGAGAAGAACAGTGGATTAGATTCCGCTACCCCAACTATCTGTAGTCAAGCTGCAAGTACACTGAATTTGGGGTTTCCTAGGTCTTATGTGGAAGATGGTCAGCTTTGTGTATGAGTAAATAATTATTATGCTATGGTAACAGTAATATGTTTTTCCTTTGTTTATAATACATTATTTCCTATCTCTTTCATTACTGACAACTGTTTTGTTGTACCTTTTATGTACACCTGCAATTTGTTAGCAACAGTGAAAATCTGCCTGTTACTAGACCTCAGTGCAGACTGGTAGCACTCATATGACAGTAAATGTATGAAGCTGAGCTGCAGAAAGCTGCACTGAGAGAGAATTCATGTACCATCAGAATTAATTGTCAAAGTCTGCTATGAGAAGGTCATCTAGCAGAGCTGCTGTTGAATGGATCTCTTTGTGTAAGGAGTCAGAAATGGTATGAGCAGTGGTGGGGGAGAGATTAAGATGGATAAACTTTCTAAATAAATATCTCCTCTTGCTTTTAAATTTATCCTTGGCTGATTAAACCTAGATACAGCAAGGAAATGTAATTAGCCGTCTATGATAATAATGACCTTCCATTATCCTGCATCTCTAGACAAGGCCGTATAGGACAAATTCAAACATAATTAGAAGAGCACTGTTTCCTTAGTTAAGGTGACGTTTAATCTGTTCTTCCCATGATACATTTGGAATGCTGTGTATTAGCATAAAACCCACGTTTCATGACAAAGGAAGCCAAATTCATATAGCTTGCAAAGTAGCTAAAAACTGTGGAAAGACTTGCATGATCATTGCTCAAATCTTTTATACTGGTGGCAATATCTGAAAATATGATAACAGAATCATTTCAATTGGGCAGTTCTGTGGTAAATTGTGATGCTATGGGCCTACATTGATGGCTGCTTTGCCATTGCTTGAGGTGGCAGGAAAGACATCTTCCTCATTTTTTTTTTCCTTTAGAAAGGGGGAACCCTCATCTGCTCAAGAAGTACAATTAAATTTTGGAGAATCTCCAACAATTGTTACAATATTCATTGTTTTCACTTCACCCCATCAAACTCGAGTTTAAAAAGTCTAGCCTAAATATTTCATTCCCGTTTTTATTTGAAAAAGGTGAATCCTTGAAATGTCATAGTATACAACACAAGTCTTCAACACAGGCCCTTTCTGCAGGACGTTTTTGTCCTGCCATGGGGATGGGAGAAGGAAAGGACCACAAAAACAGTTATGCATGACACTGTCGTGGTCCCACCTTCTCCCGTCCCCAGGCAGTGCAACCATGGAGTACACAATTTTCTCTGTCGATTGTGCCACCATCATGGACTTAACTGCTCTGCAGAGGGTCTGGAAGCACAACGGCTATGCTTCCTGTCCCAGTGCAACCTGGGAAAGTACCTGGCTGTGTTGCAGAAAGAAGTGGCAGGGCCATCACACCCTTCCTTCATTTGCAGGCAGCCAGTGTGGAGAGGGGAGCTCCTGGTGCACTCCCCTCCTGGCAGAGCTGCTGCTGGGATCCCCACGGGAGGATGTTGGAAGAAGGTAGGGCATGGAAAGGACCACAGAATGGGCAGCTTCCTCAGGCTGCACTGGAGCCTTCAGTCCATTGGGGGCTGCTGCCCATGATTCCTGTTGCTCTGAGTGCCATTAAGTTTCCACTACAGTGAACAGCAATGTTCATCAGTGACTGTACAATGCAGAAGGGTGCTAGAATACCATAGAATGCTGCTGGTCTGCAGACAGAGTGTCTCCTACTTTTTTGGAAGCAAAGGTGAACAAGATAGTGCTTTTGTGCCACTGCCAATTTTCACACGGAAACAGCAATGCTATTGATTTAAATGGCAACCTTGATGAGGGGCCCACGGATCATGTGAATGATTGCCAGGTGAAATAAGCAACAGGGCTTCTAGCCCTTTAATAGGTGCTTAAAAGAGGGAAATTTAACAGGTAAAGCTTGAATGAAAAGCAACACCTGCTGCAATTCCATCTTCTACACAATCATTAAAGGACAAGAGATCTGAGTTAAGTATCTCAGCTATAACATGTTATCCATTACAGCTATTGATATGTGAAATATTAAAATTCAGTTTTAACTTGACAAATCACCAGCTAAGGAAGAATAATAAGAAGAGTAAACCAAGTTAAACATATATCATTGAAAGCAATGCACAAATCTGGGCCTGCCTATTAATGCTAAATATGATTCCTTAATCTCAGTTCTTATTTTGGCCAAAAGTAGCAACATAAATAGAATCCACAATAATAGAAGTGGTTATATTCACAATCATTCCTCCCCCTTTACATTCCCTGTATGAAAACTGGCATGCATTTGTGTTAATGATTCACAAAATAAGGTGAAAAATGATATATCTGGGGCATATCTAAACCACAAACCTATCTCCTTGATCCCCAGCAATCTCGGGAATCATAATATCATAAAAGAACTCAGATTTGCTTATCACCCTTCCCTTACAGATCTGGAGTTCCCAGGATTCCCTAGATACAAGGAATGCCTGTTAAAATCAGTTTCAGTCTTTCAACAAAATGTTCAATAGGAGTGAAATCTGGAGGAAAGATGTGTAGAAAAAAATACAACAAAAATGCATAACAAGAATGTATCTGTCACTGAAAAACATAAATAAAGTAAATATTTTTTTTCAGACTATGGCCATTTTTGCACTAGATGGTTATAGCGTTATTATTCCATTTTCAACATCCTATGGAATCCTGGGGTTTGCAGTTTAGAGAGGGGTGTTTGAGGCAGTCAATAGCAGTCTAGTGTGGAAATGGCCTATGATGAGGTGTGACATTAGGCAGTCTGGTATAGTGGTTTCAGTGTTAGACTAGAACTCTCAAAGATTAGTGTTTGAATCCCTGTACAGTCATAGAAACTGACAGGGCAACCTTTGGCAAGTCACACAATCTCAGCCTCAGAGGAATGCAATGCCAACCCCTTTCTGAACAAATTTTGACAAGAAAACCTTATAATAGGGTCATCCTAGGGATGCCATAAATCACTTAAAGGCACGTAACAGAAAAATGCCATCAATAAAGAAACAGCTCTTTTCTTGTTATTCTGGGGATTTACCCTGGATTCTTCTTAAAAAAGCAGAAAATCTGTCTTCTGGAAAATTGAACAATTTGGTTAACAAATGAGCAACATAGTCTTCTAGAGCACCTTGTATTGAATGACATTGAAAGAAATCTTGGGAGAGAGATGGTGTCAACTTTGTCCTGTCTGGAATGACCAAAATGTAGCAGGTATTGTGATTTTGCTAGTCAAGACCTACTGAGCACATTAACTGAAACTTTGCTAGAGATTTTTAAAAAAACCTTATCAATTTTAAACAGATAATCCTCTGAGCCAGGCATGTATTTAAGTAGGCTGTACCAGGAAGATATTCTTGTGGATTTAAGAGTTGCAAAGACTTCTCATAGAGATATGTCAATAATATGATTTAAATGCCATCTTAGTGAGGAGATGGACTCCTTGGGTAAAAGTCATTGTAAAATCTGTTTTCTGAAGTAAATGTTTTGGTATCCAGATATGTGAAATAATGTTCAAAATGTTCCTAATTTCAATGAGTGATAGAAACATCCTTTTCAGAGAATAAAAGCTGAGGGGCCAAATTTTTCATTACATTTTTGAATCCCATTATGTTATATATATGTCAGTATTTGAAATATGCAGTATCTTCCTTGATGCTCAGCCCTTTCAAGTACAATACAGCAATAACAACAAAATCAATGTATTTTATTTTGTTTTGAAAAACAAAAAGGCAGACAAATTAAATACTTCATAAACATGTACATTATGTTGTTGTTGTTGTTGTTGTTGTTACGTGTCTTCAAGTAATATCTCAAAATCAGCAGATGAGCAAATATGGCAATCCTAATTTTAAAACAGCATTCACTTTGTCTTATAGGAAAATAAAAGCAAATATTTCAGACCACAGCTGGAACCCTAAATAGACACAGCAAATCCCATTTTTTGCTAAGGCTGTGTTTCATCATCCCTTCAAAAACAGGAAGAACAAGAGTCCTGTGGTTGCTCTTTTGACAACTTGTGTTTCTCACATGCTATGACTTTCCCTTTTCTTCTTCACTGATTTCTCAAGAAAAAGCAGTCCCAGGTCTCCCAACTCTGGAAATTCCCTTGTATATCTCTTCCTTTTTTTGAGAGCATAAGAGCATGATTCTTCAAGATAACATGATACATGTTTACTCCTGTATCTGTGCACTTGATCTTTTAAATGACAGCTGATGAATTTGTCCTATTTATTTTAAGGTGACGAATATCAAAGAAGGTAATACTTTCAAAATCCTGGGGACTCCACCTGTAAAATTAGGTTTGCACATGAGAAGGAGACTACAGGCTGTCATAATATTATCCTTTAGATTTTTACCAATAGTGTAGTTGAATAGCTCCGGGGTATACAAAATTGCACTGCAAGCATAGTGTCACTCAGCTTTACAACAGCCCTTGGGGGCAGTTCCTTAAGATACATTGAGATGGTATACACACACATATATGACTCATCTGTACATGGCACATTCAAACCAACTAGGAGCAGCCTCTGGTCCTCTTTATTCTTGGATTCCAGCTTACATTATCAATAATTGTCCGCATCTGGAGTGGAACAATAGAGAACAGGTTCAGATGCCCATAAAGCTACTTTTATCTATGCAAATGAATGGATTTTTCCATTGGCTTAAATAGCAGGGGAGCACTCATCCTGAAAACATTTAATCTTATCTCATATTGGAAGGTGAGCAGGATGTCTGATTAGTACGTAGATGAGAATCAGATGGATCTCTGCATGGATAGTGCCCAAGCCAAATTCCAGAGACCCCGGGTGCATACACTGCATAGGCATGTAACACACCTGAGCTATAGCAACTACTTCCATATAAGTGGGGGAAATGGGCTTTCAGGGCTGCCTTTTTCATGGAAAATTAAAGACTATCACTAAGAATGCTCAAATGCTGTAAGATCATTATTTAGGCCATTTCCACACTATACTGTTATAGTGCTATTACTCTGCTTTCAACATCCTATGGAATCCTGGGGTTTGCAGTTTAGGGAGGGGCATTTTGAATTCTCAACCAGTGATCTTTTTGGCCTCAGTAAACTACAAAGCCCAGAATTCCACAGGATGTTGAAAGTGGAATAATAGCTCCATAACAGTGTAGTGCAGAAACGGCCTTAGTGTTCCTCTGGAGTTCCATAGCACCCTTGAGGGCAAATAGAGAACAATGTACTAGACCTCTTTGTAACAATCTACTTATGTATGAGCAGTTGTGAAAAAAACACATACATGAGCAAAGTATCTCAATAGCAGCTTGGAAACCAAAACTACTTTTCCAGTCACCTCCAAAGGCTTATGTTTTCAACTTAGCTGTGCATGTCACCAGCAAAATTGGCACTATTGTCCTAGCTAAAATTCTCTCTTCTACACAAGTTTTCATGATGGAGATTGTTTTGCCATCCATGTAAAATGCAGTTGCAGTTGTGTTGTTGTTGTTGCTTTTTCTTTAAGAGCCATTCCAAATTTATCAAAAAGTGTCTGAGCCCTGAAATATTAAGATAGTTTGGATTCATTCTGTGATGAATCTGACTTGGTAGAAAGTGTTTCTACTCATGCAGAAGAACATATGGTTCTTAGGTCCTTTCCACACCTTATCTTCTTGCAGCAGTGCCCTGTGGTGATCGCAGCAGTAGTTCTGCTGGGAAGGGAGCGCAAGGGCAGTGCTCCCCTCCACATGGGACTGGCTCCCTGCTGAAGGGAGCACAATGGCCATGCCGCTTCCTTCTGCAGCACAGTCGGGTACTCTTCCAGGCTGCGTTGGGACAGGAATTGCAGCCATTGCAGTCCCATCCTTCTCCCATCTCTACCCCGGGATGAGGCTGCAAAAGGGCTTTAGAAATCTCCTTTTCCTTTCATTTTACCACAGCATTCTGTACCATACCTATTCTGTTATCCTATTCTGTATTCCCCAGTCTTTAGAAGCAAGTTTCAAGAAAAGCAGGATTATGTGGTAAATGGCAATCATATGCTATAACCTGTGGAAATACTTTCAGCTAAAACAGAGCCATCATTTGATATAACTCTGTAGACGAGGGGTAGACAATTTTTCAGGGTCTGTGGGCTGTAGGAATCCATGGAGTTACTTCCTTTAAAAAAAAAGTCTCTGGGCCTAAAACAGCTGGCAAAATTGATCCTCCTGGACATAAGACACTTTCTTTCCAATAAAAATAATACTGAAAAGCGGATGTGGGAGGTTGCAATAGGTCCCTAGAGGGTGAGCACATGCAAGCTAGTGGCTGTTCTTTGCCCACTGCAACTGTATATCTCAGACAGGGTACCTCTTTCAGCCCAAGGGCCACATTAAGTTTCAGAGAAGTTCTTGGCATGGAGGAGGAGTCTACATCCCAGTGGCTATCAAGGTAAAAGGGTGGGAACAATATTATGTTCTGTTCATGACATATGTGTGCATAAGTGTGTCTTCTGTGCACATGTGTCTCTTTTTTAGACATGATCCTAGGAGCTATTCACTAGCCCCATCTGAAACCTCCCTACAGCAAGTGTCAAGCTTCAGGAGGGGCTAATGCTACCGCTGCTGCTGCCTACTGGTGTGGGCGGAGGCAATTCAGATTATGAAGATGCAGCTAGTCTGAGCTCCAAGGGGAAGGAAAAGAAGGATTAACTCAATCTCCCCCCATTCCAAGAGGAAACCAGCTGCTTCTTCCTCTTCAAAATTGCCTCCTCTCCTCCTCCCTCTCCCCTCCCCACCAGTAAACAGCAGCTGTAGGGTTGGCCTAACAGCTGCCAGAGTGGGAAAGGAGCCTGCTTGATGCAGGAACCCACTCAAAAAGACTATCCTATTTTAGCTCAACATTCTTACTGCTAGTAAATAAGCCTTAGGAAAGGTTTTTCAGCCTCCAGACTTCTCCCCACAACATAGTGGTTTGGATCCCCTTTCTTCAGAAAAGATATTAAAAGACAGACACTTATAGACCAGATCTCAGCTAGATGTGACATGATATCGCATCTGATTACACTGAGAGTGATGGAGTGAGCTCCATAGCGATCACAGGAAAATAGTGTCCTCTATCCCCTGTGCAGTTGTCCAACCACTTTGAATGTGAAGAAAATCATACAGAGAGTGGGAAATCACCAAATGATGGTATCATGGAGAATGGGGCATGGTCATCTGGGCACGCCCAGGGCTGGATCTAAGTCCCAAGAAGGCCAAATTCAGTTTTAGGGTCTAAAGATTCCCACCCCTTTCATAGAAAGTTTTATTCAAAAATAGCTCCATGATATTCAAAGTGTCTCCTCCCAATACACTTATTACCAAGCCCTTCACTGTAAGGTGCTTTTAAAAGGGGGAAGGTGACATTTGAGACATCTCTGTGGCACTGTAGATCAGAAAAGGTATAAAGGAAAAGCAAAACAAAATACTTCTCTTTTGTTCTGGAAAAAAATGTGATGGAGGTGGAGATGGGGGAGAGGTTAGAACTTCCTCTGGTGCAGAGAAGAATTATTCATTGAAAAATGAAAAAGGCTGGCCCCAAAGAGTATGAGAGGGCAAAGCAACAGACAGCATAAGAATCCAAAAACAAGGAAGGAGGTCAAGAGGAAATTAGTATCTGTTTAATGAGGTATTCATTTTCTCATGAACAAAGGTGGAAGTGTAACTTCATGGCAGTCTTATAAATAGCCATTCACGTAGTCACCCGTCAAAAGCAGCACTCATCTACAGATGGACAAACAAGGAAGATTGTGCAAACAGGAAGAAATGAACTTCCAAGAAGTCCATACGTTGCATGCCATTGTCATCTAGGATGTGTGAGCAGGCAAGCTAGTATAAACACCTTGGCAGGCTAGTAACCGTGGTGAATTTGTTTACTAGGCCAAATTTTGTAGACAGGTCATATCATGAAGGCAGAAGCTACACTTGCCCTTCATGTTATTTCCAGGTAAAAATCACACAAAAACCGTGCTTGCTATAATATCTGAAATCTGTTTAACCCATTGGGTAAGGCTTTTCCTCCAAGCCACTTCAGAATGGGGATGCTCCCATATGAAGTCTTGATTGTGCCAATGCACTGCCTCGATGACAGTTTATTTTAATGGAGTCTAGATGATGTTGCCTTCAATTGTATTTTTCCATCACTTATTCAGTCCTTTTTCTTATCCCCTCCTCCCAATCCATTAAGAACAAGGAGAGAATCCATTAAGGAAAAGGAAAACTTACAATGCTTTTCAATTGATAGCAACAGGAACCCTCCGTTTGGAAGCTCTCCAGGTATACTTGTTCTTTGATTACCCAATCTAGGCATGACTGGGTAATCAAATAAGCTTACAAGGTAATATGAATAAGGTTTTCTATATGGGGAACAGAACTATGCAGTTATGTCCTAATTATATATTATTTAACATTATTTATTGGCTCTTTCTGGCAAAGAGAGCAACACTGGATTTTAAAGAAAGACAGGGCTGAGACTTATCAAGGCAGATGTTTCGGGTGGCAGGGCATATAGAGTGCTGAATGCACCACTGCTCCCTGCAGCTGTTACTGCTGCCCAGGAAAGGCCTGTTCTGCTTTGGGGAACAGTCTCTGTGAAACTCCACAAGTTCTCTCCTGTGGTGGAAGAAAAGGTGGATGGTGGTGTCGCTTCTGCACCCACTCCATCATGGAAAGAAGGAGGACGGTTGCAGCATCCCCCACACAATTCTGAAAGGAGAGGAAATGGTGATAATGAACAATGGGTGGTTATTTTTTTTAATGCCTTGCTCTTAGGGGTCCTGTGAACAAAAGCATTGTGGATGACAGTCACTGGACAAATCACCTGTACCTTCCTCTTTTAGTGGCATGTGGGGGGGAGCACTAGAACCACAGTCACTACAGCCATGCTTAATTCTGCCATGTTGAGAAGAGTATGAGGGTTCTGCTGTCACTGCTACGTACCACTACCATCTCTTCCTCCTCTTCCTTCTCCTCTGGAAGGGGTCGATTGGTTAGCTGTGCTGTTGTGCATGCAGCCTCTTTGTGATGTGGGAGTCAGGCTTTATTTCCCACTTCAAGTATGGAAAGATATTGGGCTACCCATGAAGAAACATAAGCATTCAACTGAAATAGGGTGACGATTATCCTGGCTTCAAGAGGAGACACAGGTCTTACCTGTTCCTCCTCTTTTCAGCCCAAACTTGAAATCATTCCCTCCTGTTTCCCTCAAAAGTCCTACTGGCACTGTGACCTTCTGGGCTTGCATCTTAAAGAGGCAGGATACAAGAGGAAGTAAAGAAAGAAAAACTACGCCTTACAAATCTCTGTTGTCTTGTGACATGTGGAGAAGATATTTGTAAAAACAATAAGAGCGAAAGCCACCACCTCCACAAAATGTCATCAGAGGTTTTGACAGTGGCAGAGCTTGGAGTGTGTGTGGGGGGAGGAGCGTAGCCCTACAGTACGAGGGGCATGGCCACTGTGTGTGGGAGCATGACTTTGGTGCATGGGGGCGTGGCCAGGGCATGCAGGGGCATGGCCAAGGTGTGTAGGGGTGTGGCTACATGCTGGGACACCCCAAAACATTGCCGCCCAGGGCAAACCACTCCCCCGCCCTCCCATCTCTACGCAATTGATTTGTAATATGCATTTCATATGCTAAAATGTTTACTCAGTTCACAAAAGAAGCAGAGGGAGTGAACAAATGCTTCTAGAGAAATGCACAATTGTGTTAAGTTGGAGGGAAGAGGAGGGTTGCCAGATCCCAGGATGCCAGCTGATGTCTCAGCTAATTGCTGTGCTTCTGAGGATCTCCACATGAGGTGACAAATAGCACGGTTAGTAGCACTGGAGAAGGAGGAAGATTGACCTTTGTGTAGGAGATGAGTTTAAAGCCTAGGCACCCATCTCCATCCATTGCCAGCTGGCACAGGGCTCTCTGGCTCAGGACGGTGTGTTGTATGTGGCCAAAGGGGAGGGAGCTGGGAGAGAACTGGTGCATTCAGGCCCAAGACAGGAAGTGGAATGTCAGATTGTACAGACCTTGGCAGCAGGAACACAAGAGCTGGCAGGGGGAGCTCCCTGTTGGTGATCCTTCCCCAAGTCCCAGTGGCAGTGTAGATAAGGCCCCAGCAGGAATGGTGATGTCAAAGATGACAGCTGCCTGTTCGAAAATTCTTTGGGGTGTGTTTTTCTTCCTGGCTCTGTGTTGCCTTACTGCCCAGTTAGCTGGCTTTTACCCGTGTTCTTTGCCCATTTACTCAAATAGTCTTCTTGCCCATTTCCACAATTAACTGACCCATAAATGCTTTAGTACTTGTGGCTGGTGAGAAACCCTCCTGCTATTCCCCTTTCCTTGCATCCAGTTTCTCATTGGATTGTAAGCATGAGGTCCGGGAACCTCAAATCAACACTCTGTAAACATCACTCTGGGAACCATTTTTTTGGGGGGGAAGGTATTTGGTTTTTCTGGCTGAAGGGTGGGGTATAAATTTTCTAAATAACAAATACCCCTTAAATAACAATTTTCAAAAAGCAGTTCTGGCCATAACAAAGACCCATTCCTCTGCCTGAGCTAGCTAACGTGAAGAAAAATCTAGTCCTTTTCTCATGAGTTATAAACTGGAAAGGGGCTTGCCTTGGTATGTATTTGCTGTGCGTGCTCCTGGCAGTCTGATTGAGATCCAGAGCCTTATCACACCATGGTGTTATACTGTCATACCAATGCGTTAGTTCCATTTTTGCCTTAGGTTTATCACACAACTTTGTTGCTCTCCAGGTGCTATTGCATAGCAGGGTCATTGAAAATGTGTTTATTTTTTCACAGTGGAAATCATCTGTTAATGACCCCTTTCCTACAACACTTCAGTAAGCAGTTCAGGTGTGGATGTCTCATAGCAGTTCTTTCTGCAAATGATCCATTAGTAGGTGTGGTGTGGGTATGGCCAGGTTATCCCTCCCTCAAGCATAGTAGCATTGTAACATCATGATGTCCTACTGTTATGGTGGTATTACAGCTATAGGAACCAATCATGAGCTGAGGGCCGGGGTACAGGATGCAGTAATGGTGCCTCAATGCAGATGAACAAATCATGTAAATAATATTACTAAAGCCTTAATGTGGCAAAGATGCTACACAGAGCATCAACAATCAGCTACCCTCATGAAATGGCTGGAGCAGATTTCAAACAGAATAATACAGCACAAAGGAGCAGTGTGATAAAACCCCTAGAAGACAAGAGGGTGGCTGTGTGTATGATGGCATGGAGACCCAAAGTAGCAGAAGCATCCCTAATACCTTTAATCCACAAATGAGGATTTGTGGGTTCATCAACAAAGAGTATCAATTCTTCTAAACAGTTTCACCCAGACCTCCAGTTCCATCTAACCTCTTTATAATAAGAAGATATGGAGGAACATCTTCTTCAGCCACAGGGTGCCTTGGGGCCATTTGAATTTTATAGCTGAGGTCCTGATTAATGCAGCCAAAGCAATAAGTTCCAAGAGGGCAAAAACAGCTAGCAGGGCAACAGCGAGATGAAGCTCTCCCAGAAAGCTCACCATATATATTCACAGCCAATCAGTAGCTGTTTGGATTGGGGAACAGAGTTGTGCAGCCTGAAGAAAGCAATTCTGCAAGGAGATACTAAATACTTCATTGTGCAACACCAAAAAATGTGCTGGGTTAAGTCACCAAGAGGATCCTGGCCTGTGTCTATGAAATCTGGTACAGAAATTGACTTATATCAGATTTCATAAAAATTTTAAAGCTGCACAGAGGCTGAAACAGATTAGTTTCAAGGCAAAGTCTGCCTCAACAGTATGTCTAGCTAAAGTGTGAAGGCTTGCTGCGAGTCAGTGGGTGTTGAGCTGAACTGACAATGGGATTCTTCTCTCTGACTTTGCCCAGAACCAATTAAGGTTGCAACACAGGGTAGGAATCAATTAATGGTCATCTTTGGTGGTGTTACAGCCTATATACAATAGATGCCCATGATACTTGTGTAAATGCACTGCAGACAAATTGCAGTGGTTTTGCTAGCTTCCAAGAAAATCACATTCTCTAACAGGGAGGAAATGTAACATCCTCCAGCCACAAGCATCTTTATCCTTCATATGAAGATGCATTTGCACTATGAAAATCATTATCTGAAAAGGCTCCGACTGTGTGGAAACAGGCTGTGGTTTCACAGTAAGGAAGGGAAAGCCATCTGTACATGCTGAGACATTTCTCATTCCTTTATCAGTATTAAATATATTCTGAGACTGAATCCTGAAGCTGAAAACATCTGGGCTATGCAGAAATGTGTGTGTGTGCCTTCAAGTCGCCTGTTGACTTATGACCTATGATTTTTTTCTTAGGCAAGGAAGACTCAAAGATGGTTTTGCCAGTTTCTTCCTCTGAAATATAACCTGTAGCACCTGGTGTTCATAGGCGGTCTCCAATCCAAGTACTAACTAGGGCTGACCCTGTTTAGCTTCCAAGATTGGGCAGAATCTGGTGCCTTTAGCTACTTAGCTAGATATGCAGAACTTAAGCCCTGCAGAAATATGTTTTTCTCTATATACTATCAGTGCAGAAGATGCAAGGATTTTATCATATTCTCTTTAACAAATTCCTGTGATCTCCAGTAATGTTCCAGCTATTAAATGTTATCTTGTCACAAAAATAACCCCTCCACTTCTTGAATAATTGGATATTTTTGTCATGTTGTTGTCATATCTTGGATTTATAAAGAGCATGAATGAATTACACATTCTCATTTGTGGTCTCTGTGCATTATACATACAGATTCTGTGCCTGCACAGGGCAAAGACGTTCCATAACTAAGTGATTTGGGGTAGAGGCTCTATACCCATATATATGTTGTAGCTTAAGGAGTGTTTTAATATTTTTCCTGCTCAAGCCTGGTTCAACCACCACAGTGGTGGCCTTCCTGGGAACTTTTTCTTCATTCTTCTGTCTGGAAGAAAATCCAAGTGATCACCGCCATCCCTGCCCTCTGTGTTCTTTACTTCTTTCTGTCCTTTAGGTTCTTTATTTGCTTTCATATTTTCTGTTGCATCTTGAGGTTCCAGGACTTATAGCCTTGGGGGCCTCCTGTTAGAAATGTTCTCTCACTGTGGGAATAAGTTGTCATCACCACCCTCCCTGCCACTGGATTGCTTGCTGTATCTGGTCAACGGCCACAAGATAGACCTTCATTAAACAGTCACATCTTCATAGATTACCCAGGCTTTGCATACCTCAGGGTGTATGTGTAGATACTTTGAAACATAAATGCTGGAGTGACGATTCAAAACTCACAACCATCTCAATGTACCATCTGTTCTTTGAAATCCTGCCTCTGCTAAGATTAGGGCTAACAGCCCAGTACCCCAATTCCAGAGATGTCTCTCTCAATGATGGCATCCACCCCAGTCACCACAGTTGGCTTTGGTATCACAGTATCCACCACAGCATCAGACTCAGCATAGGTATCAGTAGTCCAATCCACAGTATCAGTTCAGCAGACAGCTTGTTCCTACCAACAAATTCTATGGCCTTCATCAGTGTGAGATGATCCTCCCCAGACAAAACAAAGTCTAAAAAAGCCCTTTACACAGTCATAGCACTATCTTTCTGCTTTAACTGTCATGGTTGCACCCTATAGAATCCTGGGATAGGCAGTTTAGGGAGGGATATATAGAAATCTGAACCAGAGAGTTCTAGTACCTCAGACTTCAAATCTCAGAATTCCATATGATAGAACCAAGGCAGTTGAAGGGGAATCATAGTGTTGTAATTGTGTCTTATGAAATGGCTTCAAGAGCAGTTCTTCTCTGAGTAGTAGGAAAAGGGGGGAAAAGAAGCCAACCCCACAACCCTTGACAGGATTGTCTCTCCATGTGATGTGAGTGCCACATTAGCCACCCACTCACACATACACACACAGCTTCTCATTTTGTCACAAAAAACACTCTACCCTTGGGGGGGAGATATTTCCAAATTCAATTTTTTTGCTTCATTGCAATCGCATAGTATACTTATAAAGAGCACTTATGAATAGCTTATTTTCATAGCTACATACGCTCACTTTGTGCCCCCTCCCCATCCTGTTCCATTTTTCCTCTTTTGTCTGAACTGAGATGGCTCTGTCGTAATACAAGACTTGCCAGTATTATTTTCCCTTGGGAAACATATTGTCTTGTGCTCCCTGAGCTTCCCCTCTATCCTTGCACTTATTTCTACTCGGCTGCTTCTTCTTGTGCATCCCTCTCTTTCTCTCTCTCTCTCTGCGTGTGTGTTGCTGCTCCTGCTGCTGTTGAACTGCATCTCCCTCTGGTACTTACACAGTCAAACCATTTCTCATCGCAAACAGCAATGAATCACTCCATCACCTGAAGAAAAGCAAAAAGAATTCACACACAGCAGCAGAAGAAGCAGCAGAGGCTGCTCTCCTTAAGAAGCTATCTGGAAGAAAATACAACATAAAGCAGAGCAAGATCTCTCCCACCCCCACTCGCACCCCTAAACAGAGATTTCCCAACTGTCTCTGGGTTTTTATAGCTGCTCCATTGATGTGTGTAAGGAATGTTTTTTTAAACACAACTGAAACAGAGAGAGAGAGAGAAAGAGAGAGAGAGACAGCAGCCAGCAACAGCTGCTGCTGTTGCTGCTGCAGTAGCCAGTGCAGCAGAATGAAGGTGTGAGAGGGCTAAGTGGCTTTCTCGCTTGCGTGTCTCCTCTCCTCCTGTCTTCATTGACCGTTTCCAGAAGGGACACTGAGGAAAACAGGTGTACTACTAACTAAACAAGTCCTGCCCTGGATTTATCACTGTTGGCACCTCCTTCGAGGAAGATGGTCAACAAAGACATGAATGGATTTCCAGTAAAGAAGTGTTCTGCTTTCCAGTTTTTTAAAAAGAGGGTAAGCCTGATTTGAGCTCATGTCATTCTTTATTGTTAGGATTATTTATTGCATGTCTAAAAAAGGAAGTGGTGTGTGTGTGTTCAAGAAACAATGATATGAGTAGCATGAAACAGTGTGGTTGTTTTAAGAGTGTGCTAAGGGGCATTGCAACAGTACTGATTCCAAAGAGAAAATGGGTTGGGGGTTATGATATTATGTAAGCTTTGTTTGGTGGGGAAGGAATATATACCACTTAATGCACAGAGCTTGATTTAGTTGTCAGCACAGGGCATTTGTCTGGAGACAGGTGCTTGGAAAAGAGGTGTGTATACTCAGAAGGGAAACAATTGTCATGAAATATGCAGAGCCTGGAGAGGGATCAGTAACGGTTTCAGCACCTATAACACATTATACCTAAATGGAACTTCCATATTCAGTTGCAGTGTACCTCAGAATGCCAAATTCCATCAGTATAAATGACAGTAGAGAGTCGCTGCCTTCATGCCCTACTTGGACTCTTTCTAGAGGCATCTGTTTCCAAGACATTCTGGAAACAGATTTAAAAATTAGATGAACCACTGGTCTAATCCAGCAGGACTTTTCTGATATTCTGATGTTCTGTGCTTAGTCGCTAACTCTATTTGGCGAGCCTGTCTGTTTTTCTCTTCTCTGTCTTCATTTCCTGTCAGAACAATGGGAATGCTCAATGACCTACTTCAGCTCTCCTTTCTGTAAAATTGGAACTTGAGCCCTCATATGCATGGGATCATTATGGAGACAAAATGGAAAAATATTTTTGAAAAGACTGGGCAAAGAAATATTATGCAGAATATTGACATAATAATGGCAAGTGAGTGGCTGCAGGCTCACAGTGCTCCAGAACAATTATAACCTCTCTTATTCTGTGTATCCTTCTCTCTTGCCTTTCTTATCGTGTGGTCAGTCCTTAACCCCATTCATTTGCACCAACGAAAGTGCTGCATTACACCATCTTCATTCATTGCTTTCTGCTAAGCGGTTTGCAGGTTCAGCAAAACTATGGCACAACCTATAATCTACCCAGTAACCATAGCCTCTATCTAATAGCAATCCCAGGCGTTGAGGCAGAAAAGAAGAATCAGAGAGACAGACCTTTGCTTTGCAAGACAATGACGGAATCCCGAGCTTCACTAAAAATCCTTGGGTTCTTTTCAGCTCGTTTGCTCCAATTTGGTCTGTCAGAATAATTGCTGTTAGTTGTTGATGGGAGGGAAGGCTGCCCTAGGCAAGGTTTGCTGATTATACTTTCTTGGACGTTGTTTGTGTATGCAGTTGCGTACCTATAGTTCTTTCTTAGAACTTTATCAGATTTCCCTGTTATTCCGGGAAGCTCTATGCCAATTAATGTTGCCAATATATGAGCAACATTGTTCCCCTTTGGGGTAACAACACAGGGAATTAGAACAAGTGTAAGAGGCAGGTGTCTTCAGACAAGGCAGGTGAATCAGCTTCCACCTAGTTCTTTGCTATTCAAATTTTATTTTCTGAATGACTAGGACTAGAGAGTCCATTTAATGAGTAATAGTAAAACCAGACAGACTGTTCCAGTTGTTCATTCACCCACTCCCATTCACCTTCTATCTGCCTTATTATGAAGGAGTGTGATGCTTCACTGAACACATCATCAGTCAAATACAGGCAACCTGTATTCGATAAAAGTGTCCTAAATTCTTATGGCGTAAATTAGGACTGCATGACTTGCCATTGAGTACGATCATCCAAATGCATCAAATGGAAAACTGTAGACAGTTCCTTATCTATAAAGGAGGTGTAACTGTACTGGACTCTTCCCTTCCCATAATCTGTCCTATGTTAATGTTGCAATTGAAAGCCTATTTTTAGTGCAGTCCTGTGCATATCTGCTCAGAAGTAAGCCCCCTGAATTCAGTATTTAGTCCTAGTTAAGTGTAGGACTGCAGCCCTCATTAAGAAAAATTGTACAATTCTGCCTCACAGTAAGCCTTGTTGAACTCTGTGGGGCTCACTTTTGAGTAGACATTCCTAGGACTGCACTGTACATTCCATGGAAATTAAGAATAATTTCTGAGTAAATGTGCATCGGGTTTGTTTGCATACCATGTAAGATTATAAAACAGACATTGGATAATATTGCTTGTATGTGAAAAAAACAAACCCAACCTAATACAAGTAGTTTATCTCGTACTGAATCATATGCTTCATTTTTTCACTTTCATTTTTCACTATTCTATTCCCTGTGGTCTTCATCTGATCCAGAGCTATCTAGTAGATGTCACAGAGGTCCTGATGTTTCATATCTCATGTAAAGATTGCTATAAACAATTATCTGATGGGCTTATCTGCTTTGTATAATGTCAAAAAAGCATAACACTCTGTGCATTAAAGGAGAAGTTTTGTGTCGGTGACATTTCTATATTGATTACATTATATAAAAGTAGTGGCAACAAAGTATTTTAAAATGCACCACTTTGGGGCAATTTAACCTTGAATACATCTAAAAGTGGGTCTTTGAATATCATTACACAGCACTGGGATCTCTTTAACCTTCCCACTGATATCTAAAATGACACCCTGGCTAGAAACTGTCTCAAAAATTGTAGCTACACTATGATTTTAACTTCTTTCTCATCCACCTTTGCACTGTAGCAATGCTATTGAACATAGAAAGGTTACTCAATAATCAGTTTTATTTGTCCAAGCAAACTTTGTTTCAGTCTAAATTCAAATCCACTTAGGGAAAGTTCTGCCATTAAGACAGCCTCCAAGAAAACTCATTGCTGCTGTCCATGCCAAAACACAGAGACAGGGAGAATCACCGCCTGATGATTTTGCCCGCTCTGCTTTATATTGTGTATGAATTGGTCACCATGGGTAAAACTAGAAGCTAGAAAAAATATATTTGGAGGCAACAGCTCCTAAAAACTCCCAGCCAGCATGTCAAAGCATGTAACTTTTCTCTACATAGCAAAGCAAAAAATCTAGAGCCAATATAGGATTTTCAGATTTCAAGAGACTGTTGATGAGTTGGATCCACTTAGGTTTTCTCCTTGGATTAAAGTGTTTGGGGAGAGGTGCTGATTTTTTTTTTTTTTAAAAAAATCAAGATTGTGACTTGGTATGACTTGGTACCCACATGCCTTTTCCCATCTACTATCTGCCCACTGCTACTAAAAGAAACTCATGGTGATTATGTACCTTTTTTTAAAAAAAGTTTACTTTGTCCCTCAGTCATTGACATAATATGAGTCCCTTTCATGCTACACAGTTATAATGCTATGATTCCACCTTATGGAATCCTGGGAATTGCAACTGAGGGAAAGGGATTTAGAATTCTCAACCAGAGAACTCTTTCCCCTCACCACACTGCAAACATCAGGATTCTGCAGGATGTAGCCATGACAGTTAAAGTAGAATCATAGAGCTATAATAGTGTATTGTGAAAGGGATTTGGAGCAGAGGTGGGAAGTATGCTCCCGGGACCACGTGAAACCCCCATACATATCATCAGATTCCCTAGAAAACACTTTTTCTAGTTTAAAAAAGAAGAATGACTTGCCTTTCTTGGAGACCTATTGGCCTGCATAGCCACCAAAGTTTACCAAGATGATTTAAAAAGCAGCCTCCGTATTGGCAGGGGCCACCACTGATGCATATCTTGCTGCATAATTCAAGCCATTTATTTTCTCTACGATATTACACTAACATTTGCAACATTTAGCAATAAGACCTTCACAGTACAGACCGTGTGGGCTAGGGTACTTGACAGATTTTGATAAAAACATTTAAGATTAATATTATTTAAAGTTACTGGAAAATGTCTCTTTATGTCTTTGTGTATGAGTGGGGGGAGAAGGGGAGAGAGAGGAAGAGAGAGAGATTATGTTATCTGTTATTATAAGATAGCAGGATTATGAAACTGCACCACCTAAATTCCAGTCCTTTTCACACAGCTTCTTTTAGGGTGATATCCAATTTCCGGTGACTTTACAGGCACATTTCTCTTTGACATTTTCATTTCAGCAGAGTGTCTTAGGAGATGGTCTTAGGAGGTGGTGTTATAAATGACTGGTCAATAGTAAAGGGGTTGTAATATATTGTATGTGCAAAACTGCCTGCTCCTGCTATATAAAATACTGTACATATATGTATGCACATATTATGTATATGTATGTATGTATGTGAGTAGTCATTCGTAAATTAAACCAACATAAATAAATAGGAAAAGTAGACGTGACTAATTTAATTTTCATTTATTTCAATGTCGTCTTTCCAACTGCTGGTTCCAACTAGGGTAAACCCACTGAATATATAGAACTTACCTAAGTGTTGACTTACCAAGTGCCTATTTTCAATAAATCTGCTCTGGTTTGGACTAGCAACTAGATTTAGGCCAGTGTCTCCACCTTGAGTTCAGCTATTTCTGGTTCTAGTCCTGGGTATGTGTGTATTTGTGTATATGTGTGAGTAGACAGAAAGTGAGATATAGATAATTGGCAGATTCCTATTGGGAAGTTACACTCTGAAAGCAGTCGCAGGTTGCACCAGAATGGTATCCTAATCTGGATTGCGTAAGCACTTAATTGTTGAGCATGAGGTTGTGCTTTATAGGATATTGCTGGGGTACTTCGTTTCTGTTGGCAGCTGGAGAATAACTACAGCCATTTCCGCACTAGACTGTTATAGCGCTATTATTCCACTTGCAACATCCTATGGAATCCTGGGGTTTGCAGTTTCAGGAGGGGCTAGCTTCAGCCCCTCCCAAAACTGCAAACCCCAGGATTCCATAGGATGTTGCAAGTGGAATAATAGCGCTATAACAGTGTAGTGCGGAAACGACCTACCTTATTGCACAATAGGCAAGCATTGCCTTCCACTGCACAACTAGTTTCTCAAAAGAGCAAACCAGTATAACTGTGGTGTAACATAACACTGGGACAGCTTCACTGTTGAACATTCTCAGTAGACAATTGCTGAATAGGATCCCTACCATAATGTAACAATTCATCTTCCAGTCAATACAAGAACGCTTCTAAAATTCTACACACTTCTATCAAACGAGGAACATTAAAAAGTGCAAAACATTATAACATTATTATTTATGCACTGAAAGACATTATCAAACACAGAAACAAATACAGATCTGTCTGAATAAGAGAGAGCTGTGGTAATAGTACTGTATGGGAGAGAGCCAATGTGGTGTAATGGTTTGAACATTGGGCTCTGACTATGGAGACCAGGGTTTGAATCCTCACTTGGCCAAGGAAATGCTCTGGGTGATCTTAAGCAAGTAACTTTCTCTCAGCCTCAGAGGAAAGAAAAGGGGAGGAAAAAAAGCCCTCGGAACAAATCTTACCAAGAAAACCCCACGATAGGGTTGCTTTAGGATCCCTGTAAGTTGGAAATGACTTAAAGGGAAATAACAACCACAGAGCACAGAGACACTTCCTTAATCCTTTCTGAAGAGGAGTATGATGGAACATGTCAAGCCAAAGTGATTGTAAGGAAAACACAAAATGGAGGTACCTGAGTGCCTGTGGCAACAATTCCCCTGTTGATGAACATAATGAGCAAGAATTCCCCCTATTGATGGGGTGCTTTCCTTCTGAAAATGTCCCCATCACAACCTTGTTCTTGCAGTTGAGACCTGCTCTTCTCAGTCATTTGGAAAAAGGGCTGTAGTTTAGTGGTAGACCACAGGCTTTGCAAGCAGAATGTCCCAGGGTCAATCCCTTGCTTCTTCATGCTGGAGTGAAAAGATAGGACCCCGACTTACCAGGAAAATTCTGACAGGTGTTTTTCTTAGTATTCTACATTATTATTATTATTATTATTAGTAGTAGTAGTAGTAGTAGTAGTAGTAGTAGTAGTAATATTACTCTGCCTCTTCCCCAAAATTGAGACTCATCCACCTAAATCAAGCATCCAGATCCATTTTTCCATTTTAATGTGCAAAAAGTTTTCAGTCATAGAAGAAATGAACTGATTACTCAGGGAAAGTGAAGAAACTAAATTGAAGAAACTAATAGGTTTTTTTTTCTCCCTGTTTTTCAAGGAAAAAAAGACTGGATTTTTTTTTAATGGAAATAAATACGTGCTTGTTCTTGTCTCAGAGATATATATGTAAGAGTACAAACGCAATAGCACACAGTTATTTTATATGCACCCTGAAGCAATTACCTGGAATGTCTTCCGTATGCATTCCTGCATTCTGAGATTATCCTGTTTTTCTAAACTGCATGACTGGGACTTAAAACATGATGCGGACAGAGGCTGTTCTTGTGGAATAAATAATATTTTCAGCAGAACTCACCAATAAGTTAACATTCAGATGGCCCAGAATGAGATATTCTGGGCAGCTACACAATGCCAGGGGACAGATATATCTTTAAGACTATTTTTCTCTGATGCACTATAGTAAGATTTATCATTTCTGATAAAAGTAAATTTTAGATTTCTTATTTAAAAAAATAGGATCTACAGTTATAAGAGGGGAGGTATTCTCATATGAACTGTTATATGTATTGTGTTCCTTTATTTCCTAGTAATTTGGAGTATGGGAGAAAGAGATTGCTACTTAATAAACAACTGAATCATTTCAAATATCACATTGCCACATTTCATTCCAGACATCTGGGAAAACTTTGGAATACTTATGCTTGAAATCACTCTGATTTCAAAAAAAGAGTTTTGCTCAAAAATAGACTTCAAGGACTAAACCCTACTTGTAGCCCTAACTACCTAAGTGTGAATGGAATTTACGTAACTAGTCAAACCACAGTGATGTTAGGACTTTCCGCACTATACAATTACAGTGCTATTATTCCACTTTCAACATCCTTTGGAATCCTGGGGTTTGCAGTTCACTGGGGGGCATTTAGAATTTTCAGCTGGAGAGCTCATTGGCCTCAGTAAACTACAAAATCCCGAATTCCATAGGATGTTGAAAGTGGAATAATAGCACTATAACAGTGTAGTGCTGAAATGGCCTTTGACATCACCATGTTTGCCACTGTTGTTACTGTTGTTTCCTCTCTATGTACCCATTTTTAAAAATGTAAACAAGGTGATTTACATAAAACATCAGTTTAATATGGAGGAGAGCAGATAGAAGATATTCTAACAATTAAGGTCAAGATCTTTTAGATATAAGGTTCTAAAGAGACATCTTGGACCAAAGTGGATCCAAGAAACAAGTACTTTTCAAAAAGTCTACTTGTGGCTTGTTCTCTGATATTCTCAAATTGTTAGGTTGTCTACAGAGGCATTAACATGAAACAATCTAGGGAAGGAGCCCTTGAACTGGACCAGGCTTTGGTGAGGCCTGTTAAACTCACTTCTCTTCCCAATACTGCCATCTCCATTGGCTCCCTTCTCCCATCTTCTGTGCATTTGGTAACAGTTCTTAAGGGAGAGCCTCACACATACCCAGCTGAGAGCAGACTTTAGTCACTGCAGTTTCAATAGCCTCCAACATTTCAAAAATGAAAAAGGGGTCATGTATGGTCAAGATGACGAAAGTTATTAATGAGGAAGAAAACACAAGCCAGGAGAGAGTGTACCAGTTTGCTTTTGCTTGAGTGGACTGGGAAGGGCAAAATTCCACCCTCTCTTATGTGAGATGCAATGACAGAGAATTAATCAGGACTCTCACTGCCAAAGAGGGACAGTTTGGAGGGTATGAAGTTTGCCAGCAGTTTGTTTCAATTAAAAAGCCACTGGATTGTGGTGGGTGGGGTATGTTTACATTATGTATGGTTCCCTACATTCTTTTACCCTCTATTTTTTTTTATGACAGCAATACGATTGATTTTTTAACAGACATAATTTTAAGAAAGTGTTGTGATAAGTACTTGCATTTTTGCCTTAGTGGGATCTGATCAGAGGATGGTGGAAAAAAATTGAAATGCATTGCCTATTGTTTCCTGGGATACAAAGGTTATGCCTCTTCTTATTCCTGTGTGTTTACATCTCCCTAAACTGTTGCTAGATGGTTTTAAGAGCCTAGAAATGGTATGACTTCCTCTAAAAAAAGCTCTCCATGGACCTCCAGGACTTTAACAACCATAAACCAGTATCAAATCCTCCTTTTCTGGGCAAGGTGGTAGAGAGGGCAGTTGCCTTCCACTTCCAGGCAGTCTCAGATGATAACACATAGTTTGGACCCATTTCAAACCACCTTCAGAGCAGCATATAGATCTGAGACTGCTGTGGTTGCCTTAGTGGTTGATCTTTACCTGCACATCGACAGAAAGAGCATGTCCTTCCTGGTGCTTTTGAACTTCTCAGCAGTATACCACAAGGTGCCATTCTGTCTTTTGAATATCTGCATGAAACCTCTGGGAGAGATCATACATAAGCATGGGATGAGATACTATCAGTATACTGATGACATCCATATGTACTTTCTTATGCCTTCAGTGACAGCCTCAGCTAAGGATAGTGTGTCTCCTCTGAATGAATGTCTGGAGGAGGTAATGGGTTGGATGAGGAAAAACAAATGGAAGCTGAAGCCAGACAAAACAAAACTGCTTCCTATCATTAAGTGGAGATGGGTCAACCAGTTCTGGAGGGGATTATACTCCCCTTGAGCTTCTGCTTCAGTTACTCTAAATGACAGCTGAAATAGATGTGATGGCCAGGAGTCACATCCTGGGCTGTTAGCAATAGCTGTACCCTTTCCAGGAACGGGAAGATCTAAAGATGGCAGTGCACACAGTTATACCCTAAAGGCTGTACTTCCACTATGTGCTTTACATTGAGCTATCTGTTTATGAATTTCTGAAACTTCAGTTAGTACAAAATATGGCAGGTACCTCTAGATGGTTTACAGGTACCTCTAGGAGCAATCATATTACTCCAGTATTAAAATTACTCCCCTGGCTGCCAGTTCGTTTTTGGGCAAGGTACAAAGTGCTGGTTGTTACCTTTAAAGTCCACATGGTTTGGGTCCAGGTGACTACAGGATAACCTTTTCCCATACAATCCACTCCATACACTTAAGTCCTATGGAGGGTATCTACTGAATCAGGCAAAACTAGGCTAACAACTATTACCCAGAGGTCATTTTCTTTGGCTGTCCCTATATTGTGGATTGACCTTCTGGAAGAGATTTGTCAGCTGGATACAAGGTCTGTGTTTAAAACATCAGTCTCTTCTGGCAGGCCAATCCATATTAGTTTTAAATTATGAACTTTTAAGTTTTGATTGATTAGTATCTACTGGGTTCATAAGCTTTTTTAACTGATGTTAAGTGTTTCATCTGTTGTTGTTCCCCAGCTCAGTCCATAGGGAGAGGGGGAAACAAACTGCAACAACAAAACATCATCATCATCATCATCATCATCATCATCATCATCATCATCATCATCATCATTTTATGTTCATTGCACTGATTCTTATGACAGATTAGGTTCACCTTTCATAAAATAACATAGAATGACATCTAATCAAGGCAGTGTAAGACAGGTGGGGAAAAGAAATGCTTGGAGTTCTGCCGCTCCTAAAATTATTAAGTCCTGTGGCAGTTAAAGCAGCAGCCCCAACAATCCCTGGTCTCATTAAGGGGAAACTGTGTGACCAAAGGCTAAAAAGATAAATAAATGATGAGCAAAACCAAGAATGTCATATTCTTCCAGTAGACAGTAAAAACATCCAAGGAGTGGATATCCTTTGTTTGTTTTAGGATGAATTTGGGATTCATCCACTCATCTTAGAAGATGTAGAGTAATTAACAATGTTGACCAAGCTAAGGAGAAAAGATGTGGAGGACAAAAGAGGAATTCTTTGTTTTGTATTTATAGACATAGCTCAAATATCTTTTTAATTATGTAAAGTATTTAGTCAAGCTAAGCAAAGACAAAAGATGTATATGCATATTTATATACCTATCTCAAAATGTTTATTTTATCTGCAAATATTCTTTATATTTGCGGAGAAAACCCCCACTCCAAGATGGCTCAGAAAATACAGCTTCATGTATTTAACAGGACCTTTATGCTTTTGAGGTGATTTATAGTACCATGTGCTTGCAATCCTTGCACTCCAGATCACCAGTGAACTTTTTTTTACACCAATCCAATTCTGAATCCATTTGGCTGTGCTTGTCCCCCAAAGTGTTCCTAGCCCTTCACCCTTTCTTCACTTAGGCAGGCTCTATTTACATACTTGGATGGTCTGATGTATTAGCCTGTGAAACTGTGTGTAATTATGGAAAGACTGAGGAAACTAAATAGTATGCCCTTTGAAGGATGGTTTACTGTTTTGACCTTCTGTTCTCATGTGTTTGATAAACATTAAAGCATCCAGTCATATAGTAGGATCTAAACACAATGGAGCATTTTCCTTCTCTTCATCTTTTTCTTTTTCACCTTTTCTTCTGCCTCTTTTTTATGCCATATACGTAAATAGTTATAATCTATTTTTGGCAAATGCCCACTTCGATGGATTTAAATCAAAAGCAGTATTCTTGCTCTTCAAATAGCTCTTAATTTCTGAAATGAAAATGCACTTGTGTTGAAGCCTGACTGGATGTTACATTTCTAGTAGACATTTATTGTACAAGAGCCAGCATGGTATGTTAGTCTGAGTGTTCGATTAGGAGCTTTGGGAAGCCACAGTCTGAAACCTTACTCTGCCACAGAAACCCACTGGGTGACCTAGGATAAATCATACTTTCTCAGCGTAATAGGAAGGTGATGGCAAACCTCCTCTGAACAAATCTTGCCAAGAAAGCGCTTGCATAGGGTTGCCATAAGTCAGAGTTGACTTGAAGGCACATAACAATAGATATTTATTGTGTCCTACTCCAAGATGTAGTTTATTGTATTAAGGCAGTGCGCTCTGCATATGTCCAAATGCATTTTTCTTCTTCTTCTTCCTGATGTTATTACATCACAGGAAGCTTAACATTTGTTGTCATGCTCAATCAGATTTTTTGCTCTAGCCTTTCTATTCCGAACAGTGACCAGCCGGATGCCTGCAGGTGCTCACAAGTGGACCATGTGGTAAAACCCTCTAACTGCCCTGATTTGGCAAGGACAGTCCCAATCAATCCTCTGTCATCTCACCTTTCAGCTGGTTTTAAAAACATCCCAGTTTCTCTTTGTTTCTCCCACTTCCTCCCTTTTCCTTAGCTTATTTCAGCTGGTGCAAATTGAGTTCAATGTGCAAAAGTAGTTTTCACATAGGCCCTTTCCGCACTTTACCTCTTTCTGGCACAGGGGCGCAGGGATCACGCGAGCAGCCTCTCGCGTCCCTGCTGCTTTGACTTTGCAGGTGCTGCCTGCTGGCCGGCAGGCAGTATAAGCACTCTGCCTCTTCCTTCCGCAGTGCAGCTGGGCATTTTCCCAGGCTGCACTGAGGGAGGAAGCGCAAGGGCTGTGGCTCCAGGGGTAAGTGCTGCAAGCCGAAAATGAAATAGTGTGTGATCGGCGCCTGCTGGTCCCTGCAGCGTCACGCGATTGTGAGGACGTCGTCTGAAACACTCCTCGCAATTGCGCGATGCTCCGGAGGCCCTTTCACATGGCAAATGCCATGTGAAAAGGGACATGGTAAGTAAGTAAGAGTGAGATGAGGCAAGAGGGTGAACGCTTGCCTTTCCCATCTGGCTCAGGCAAAAAGAAACTTCAGCAGCCTCTCCCAGCTGGTGTTTTTTTCCTCATTAATAACTTTTACCATGCTGACCACACTCTGATGTTGCTTGGCCACAAAAATTCCAGTCTCCATATATCAAATGTTAGAGGATATGTAATTCTGGTGATGGCCTTTTGGTTGATCTGACCCCACCTTCTGGAGTTTAGGAGTTCGTTGCGCTGCACATGGGAATTCCACTTTGCTTCCCTGTCTAATAGCTGTTATTAGGTCTATTTGGCTATGTAACCCATTTCAGGGCTGATAACTTTCACTTCAAGTGCTCACTGAAGCTTACTGTCCTGTCTCAAATTCCAGTTAGTATGCATGTCAGAGGGGGGAAATGTCAGAGTTTAGAAAAGTAACTTTCTGGATTCCTAGAATCTATGTTGGCTATGGGGTTCTGGCAGCTGTAGTCCAAATTGCCCCCCCCCACCGCCAGATCTAGATAACAGCCAGCAGGAGAATACATGCAATGGAGTCATAAGCCCAAGGGCTTACTAGACAAAGAAGGCTGCTGAAGAAGAGAGTGTAAAAATCGTGTGCCTGTTTTCTAATTGCATATTAGGGCCCTGTAACAGTATTTAAAGAAACATTTAGAGTTGACTGTATTGTGGTTAAAGAGTATTTCCTGTATAATTCATTTGAAAGATGCTCTACGCTTCACTTCTTTGCAACATTACTTTTACAAAGCCAGGAACGGATCCAAGAAACTGTTGCAAACTAGACTCTTTAGGATGATAATAGCTTTTCTCCTGGAGAAGGGAGGGCAGTGGGGGGAAATCTTGAAAATGCCAAGTAGATCTGGGACAGTTGCCTATTTTTTAAATTTTTTTTAAAAGAAGTAGACTATCTAAAAGCTATAAAAATAAGAAGCGTTATTTATTCTTTTCTCCTTTTCTCCCTTTGGTTGTAGCAAGCAGCATTTAGAACAGATTTTGAACCAACAGGAACTTAGTGGATTGCAACCCAAATAAGATGCAAATGTCTTTCCCATTATGCTCTACACCAGATATTGGGCAACTGAATCCATTGAAGTTTAATGGTTTCTACAAAACAAATGCAAGTGCTCAGGATCTCTGGCTCTGGATGCTTTTATCTGCTGCCTTCAGCAGGATAGACATCCAGGTATTTCATGTGCTGAGCAGATGGGGAAGAAGATGGATGAAACAAGGCAGACGGTGGGGAAGATGACAATGCAGAAAATTAACTACAACATAAAAATAGGTATACAAATATAGAAGTGTATCTTTTTTTATGCTGTAGTTAAATGCTGTAGTCAGAGGTAGCCAGGTTTTTTTTTTATCACTCTAGTTAATGCAGAAAATTAGACATTTTCATCAAAGAATATTTTTAAATATATTTTAAATAGACTAATTCTAGGACTGTTTAATGTTTTGCTTAAGCAGAACATAGGCCATTTCTGCACTAGACTGTTATAGCGCTATTATTCTGGACGGCCCCTCCCGAAACTGCAAACCCCAGGATTCCATAGGATGTTGCAAGTGAAATAATAGCACTATAACAGTCTAGTGCGGAAATGGCCATAGTCAAATGTAGGATGGAGAAATGGTTGCAGCTCCCAAATAACACAAAAATGGGAGGAGCTGGAAGCAGTAAAGTGCAGAGATAAGTAACAAAGATGAGAGACTTAAAAAAAAATTTTTTTTTTTAATTTTTCCATCTTGGAGATAATCATTAGTGTCCCTTATTCCTTGGGGAGTTGCTATTGGTCATTTTGCCACATCTTAAACTTTTTTTAAAAAATGCCCACCTCATCTGTTTAGGATTCTGTAAGCTGCTGTTTCAAAACAAAAATTGACTGCACTTCCTGCTCAGTTCACATCTTGTTTTTCAGAGGCCTTCATAGGCTAAAATAAGACCTTAAACAGGCCTAGAAAGGAGCGAGAGGGGCCTAAGCATGCCTGAAAACTTGGCAAAACGGCCAATAGCACTCCAGAGGCTTGAGGGTGCTATTGACCATTTGGGGACAAAAATATCTTCCCCTTCCCAATTTTAGGGAATGAGGTGTGGGAAGCCTTGCAGTTGCAAAAACAGCCTTAGGGCTGCATGTACGCCACTCTTTGTCCATCTCTGAGCTTTGTTGCTTGGGAAGCAAGCAACTGACTGACATTCCCACATTCCAACCTCCTCCCCAAAAGCAAGAGCGATCACTGGCGTAAGGAGGAATAATGATAGGGACCCCACTTCTTCCTGTTGCAATGGAGATTGTGCATGGCAGGGGGTGGGAATGTCAGTCAGATGCTTCTGGGGCAAAAAGGCAATGGACCCCCATGAACTGCAGTGACTGCTTCCTGATAAGTGAGGATTATGGGGACTGGGCAAGAATTCACTACGTAGTTCTGTAACTTTGGGTGTTCCACATTTGTTAACTCCCCAATAGCATTTCTGCCATTATCATTTGAAGGATTACTACAATAATCTTTTAGAAATAACAACACAAGGAATCATTTTTATCATGCAGATTCTACGTGGGGCTGCCTTAGAAAAAGTGCTTAAAATCTTCATTTGATCCAGAATATGGTGGTTGGACTGTTGGTTACAGGGAATGTGTGACTCCCTGTGTTACAAAAGGTACACTGGTTAACAGTTTGTCTCCAGGTAGCATTGTAAGTGTCCTTTATTATAAGGGATGTCTCCCATTCAGGGTTGGAAAGATTTTGTTTTTCTATAGAAATTAAAGAAAATCACATATTTTTTGTGTGGGTCCTTCATACAGACAGAAAGGTGTGTATCATGTAATTATGAATGTGGACAATATGTTAATTTTGCAGATATATACATGGCTTGGTTAACTGAAATCAGTAATTTGATTTGGTATTTGAGTAGGTCACAAACTTACTAATGATTGCATCCTGACTGACAGCACTGCATTTCATGAATTCTGATTGTACCTTATTGCTATATTGAAAACTTGTCAATACTGGCTGGAATCCTGTTGGATTCTTATGTCTTCATAAGTGAACTAAAGTCTGCAGGAATTAGAATTAGGCAGTTCCATACCATCCATATCTAGTAAAGAGCTGCTGTTATATTATGTAGCAGAACTGGCAAAGTGACCAATGGACAATGGAACCAGTGCACAACAGCACTGATGCATAGCAATATGCAGATCACATTGGTCTCAATGTGTATCTTATCAGTCCCAAAGCACATTGCGTCAGTCCTGATGCGCATCAGGCACCAATGCATATCAGGCACTCTTGCTGGTGTCCTGTTGCTCATCTTTGCAATTCAGTAAAGGAGTTTCTTAAAAGCTCTAATACATAGCTAGGTCTATGTGAAGTTATGTAATGTAAAAGGTCATATAGGATTCTGATTACCATCTCTAGGTACAATTCAAATTGCTGGTTATGATCTCTGAAATCCCATAATGCCTGGAACTATGTGATTTATAAAGTCTGTTATTCTCCCTCAGAGGACTGTTTGTGTTTTAGGATCCTTGGAGTTGAAGAGGAACTTTTCTTAGGTCCACCATCTTCAGTGGCACACTAGGTTGCAAGAGAGACCTTTCTTGACAGTCCTTTCCAGGCTTTGGGAAGGACTGCCAGGTGAGCTAGGCTGCTGTCATTCTGCTGGCAGATCCAAAGCTTTTCATGCTAACAAGGCCTTGGCATTTCAACCAGGCTGTTTTTGACTGTGTCTCTGACTACAAGTTGTTTACTTTTATTGATGAGCAAGCTCTATTGAATGTGATGAAACTGACTTCTGAATAGACATGTATTGGATTCTGCTGTCAGTACATAAATTATTTGGTAATGAAGATCTTTTTTTTCTTGCTTAAGGGAAAAACTAAAATCACAAGAAAAATTATTCTGGAGCTTTTAAGGGGTAGCTATGAAAACAACAAGGGAGAGCAGGCAGAAAAGAACATTTCAGAAAGAAAATGATGAGAAGAGAGATCTTCCTATTTTCACTGTTCATCTGACACTGTCTTTTTCTTTTTTCATTCCTTTCCATTCCTTTTTTCATTCCTCTGTCAGACTACCTCTATAATATATTATTCCTGGTAACTTTGTTATGTATCATTATGTGCTAGTGGTGGGACACTGTAATGAGGACAGGAGCTAAGGGACCTCCTTCCCAGAGCTTGGATAAGTTTGTTTTTTGGATTCTGGGAGATTTTGGAATTGCAAAAAAGTAATTTTTCCAAGGTCTGGAATGTCCTTCCAAGTGTGTTAAACTGATGTTTGGGTCATACTGAATGCAATACTTGTCAGGTCATAACTCCTTTATCACCAACATGAAACATACACAACCACAAAATTGTGTCAAGTAACTCTTTGTCTACAACATGGTACTATTCAAAATAGTCTCTACCAGTGATGATGCATTTGCACCAGCTTTGAACCCACTCATCAAATTCACTTTAGAACAACCTTCTGGGCACTCCCTGGCCCAGTGTCTGATAGCATCTTCCACTTCACCTGCATCATCAAAGCACTGTACCCAAAGGCTTTCCTTCATCCAACCAAACAAATGAAAGTCTGAGGGCAGATCGGGGTTGTAAGGTGGATGTGGTATCACTAACCATCCCATTTGTGAAAGAACTTGTGATGTTGCCAAGGAATTGTGGAGTTGTTCATTGTTGTAGTGTGACTGGGTTGAATTCAGCTGTTTCTGTGGTCTTTTATTATGGATAGCTTCTTGAAGTTTCCAGAGTGATGCTGTTCATTGTTGATCCACGCACGAGGAAATCAAGCAAAATCACCCCCTTGTCATCCCAGAAAACATTCACCATAATCTTCTGTGCTGAGTACTGGCTTTTGAATTTCTTTGGTCTGGGCAAGTGGGATGCTGCCAGTCCATGGACTGATCCTTGGTCTCTGGGTCACACAGGTATGCCCTGGTTTCATCACCAGTGCAAACATTCCTGAAAAAGGTGTCCTAGTGGGTTTCAGATGCTGTGTACAGTTCTGAACACATATGCAGTCCCTTCTTGTCAAATCAGCTGTTAATTGATGAGGAGTCCATTTGGCACACACTTTCTTGTATCCAAGGTTGTAAATAGCTCAGCATCACTGGCCACAACCAAGTTTCTCAACAATCTCTTGGGCAATCACATGCTGGCCTGTGCAAATCATGTCATCCACCCTGTTTTGGTTTTCACCAGCGACGACTTCCAGCAGTCTTCCACCATGTGGTTTGTCCTCAACACTGGTTTCACCTTCTTTAAATGTTTTCACCCATCTTCGCACATTACTCTCATCTATTGTCACCTTACCATACACATTTCTGAGCCTTCTGTGGATGTCATCAGCAGTACATTCTTTGTTCAAGGTTGCTCTTTGTTTCTGCTCCAGATCCATGGTTATGCAACTCCTAGAAATACAGAAATTATGTCAGTCATGCAGCAAGAATTAGTCTATCTGGTGGTATAATGGCACCACATTTGTAATAATAGTTTCAGAAAAAATGGCACACAGACATTACTTTCAGCATGACCTTCATATAAAGGAGGCCATTAAGAAGCTTATTACCTTCCCCTGTGCACATTCTTAGCCCTACAAATGCCTGCTTGATTATGTCTTTATACGAAGGGCACAATATACAAGTGTGCTTTATTTGTATCCTGATTGAGATAGATATTTTTAGCATCTTAGCGTATCACCTTGTTCTTTATTCTAGTCATGTCTTCATTCCAGTCATGTCATGTCTCAAACTGTAGACTAAGAGGAATCATATGATTACTTCATTTCTTTCTGAACTTCATAGTCTCTATCTATGTGCAAGAAACGCCATGGAATTTGGAATGCAGTTCTTGGGGTGGCTAATATGTTGAGTGTGATGACAGCACTACTATCATAAATCATCTCAACAACTTCAGTATTACTAACAGAGGCCACCATCCTTGCAAGATCTCAGCTGGCTCTGGACCAAGGCAAAATGAGAAACGAAAAGGACACCTGGTTACAAAAGAACACAATAAGACTCTTAATGTCCATGGTAGTTAATGCGAGAAGCTGCCAAATTGGCCACTGGATTATTTTGGCAGGCAAACAAGCTGCATCAGATCTTTTGGAAAAACAGAATCAATGCCATTTTTTAGCCACTCTGTAAAACTGATAAATGCCATCTGCGGGAGCTGAGGACAGTTATTATCTGAGCCTGTTAAAGCAACATTGATGATGCTCATGCAGTTTTGTGGAGGGGGCTGATAATATTTCTGGCACTCCTGCTTGAGACTCAACTGAACAGTGTTAACTTGAGGGTAGGAAGGAAGCCTGCTTCCACTGTTACGTTTTATGCCTAGCAGACAGATTGATGATTCTGGGATGCTGGCTATTTCTTTTCTCATTGTAGAATAGCCAGCATTTCTGGAACTGCATTCCCATGGCAGCTCCCATATCATTCTGGCAATTGTGCCCAAAGGAAGAAATTCAGGAATTTGAATTGTCTTTGCCCCAGTTCTAATTAAGGGGTCAGTACGTGACTGTTTGCATATATTCATCCCTTGCCAATTGAACATTTAGATAACATTTCACCCATCTGGAGGAGTGAATTGTAGTCCACAAAATCTAATGCCATAATAAAAGTGTTATTCTTTAAGGCAAGAGTGGGCTCATATGGCCTTTGTTAAGCAGCAGCTCCCAACAGCCCCAGCCAATAACAGTCAATGGGGAAGAATACCAGCAACCACAGCCCGACAATACCTGGAGGCTACATGGTTCCCATTCCTGCCTTGAGGTGCCTAAAGGTATGGCTTTGTTGCAACAGAAGAAAACAACCAACTCCCTAAATAGTATCACCCTTGCTTCACCTTCAGTCCATAGGTGATTTCAAAGGGGGGAAAAGGCAACCTAGACTTAGTTTCTCCTTCCTTCACCTTCTTTTCCCCACAACAGCTCCTTAGCTCTCTTCAGACTTCCTAGTCGGGGCAACACATGTGGAACCTTGGCTGGTGCACAGGCACATCTTTCAGTTGGGATGGCAATGTTTATATTATGGATGGGGAATGCATTACCACTCCCAGTGAGCAAGAGCCAGTTGTGAAGGATGAGGAGAGTTTGGGTCTAAGAACATTTGAAGGGCCATACAATCTCCATGCCTGGTTTATCTCATTCTTCATAGGGTGTTAATTAGGACACATTCCACCTAATGTAAAAGTACTTTTAAGTTGTACTGATTTCAACAGAAGATACTAAAACACATGCTCACTGCTCCCATTGAAACCAGTAAGACTTCTAAAGTATTTTGGCTGTAACCTTAACTTTTTGTATGTGAGACTGAGCTTCAGACTGAGACAGATCAAATTTACTTTTATTGGAGACGTCCATGAATAAATACTCTGAGATATCTGCTTGCCTTTGATGAGGAATCAGTTCAAAGGGAATCCATAAAGAGCATCTCATGAATGCCAAGCAGTGTCTGGAGGGCAAGTGCGGTGGAGAAAAGCAGAAGCCAACTCAGCTCCAAGGCAAGCATTCCCAAAGGAGTCCTTTTAGGAAGTTATGCAGATCTTTAACTTTGGATGCAGAAATGTTGATTACTGGTTATCTACCTTGCTGCAAATATACTAATAAGCAGGAGGTCCCTCAAGGACAAACTCTTTCTTCTTTTTCTCTTTTTCTCCAGAATTCCAGCAGTGACAGGTTTTCAAAATCTATCAATTCTGTAGCTAATTCCTTCCCATAAGCATATCTTTTCTTAATGACACTAGCCCAAATTAATTTACACAGGTGCCCACTTTTATCTGGATCAAGCCATTTTTCATAGCACTGGATCCCAATTCAAATGGAAAAGGAAAGCAACTTATATAACTGCCCCCCTCACTTCTCTGGCTGTGAGGCCTACTAAAAATGTACATTGTTGATTTCACTTTGAAGATTATTCCATGTTTTACTTTCATAGGTGTCAAGCCTCATCCACATGCATTTTTTTCGCCTGATGATATATGCTTTAACCACAGATGGCCACTAATCAGTAGGTTTCACATGTTTATTCAGTAATCTTGTCCCCACAGGAATGTGAAACGAATGAATAGCTTTCCCTTAGGCCCATGCAAGGATTACAGGGTTCCCTTGGTGCTTGTCTCTAGGCAAGAGCTCAGATGTATCACTACAAGGATATCTAGTTTCACAGTAATTTGAAAGAACCTTGGGATGCTAGTGTTTACATTTTTTCCCAAAATGTAAGGCATTCAGTCTGTCCACTATTTATATACTCCCACAGTTTGCACTTGAGTCTGGTTTGCTCTTTCTACCCTGTCTCAGCAAAATTTCATCCCACTTCCCTCCTAACTAAAAAGTAAGGTGTAAGTGTACTATAGCCTGATATTTGCCATAGGAATGCTATTGTTTACACATATATGAACCTTTCTTAAACAGATCCTAGCCACTCAATCTCTCTATTGTTGGTTCTGACTGACACTCGTATTCTAAATAGGCAGAGGGCTTTTCTATTCCTTCTGCCTCAAGATGGCAAAGACTGATCCAGACCTTCAGTAGGCAAAGATTGCACTCTACAAATAAGCATTGATGATCCCCTTTAACATCTGTGAGCTAGTTAGTGACATTCTCCTCCTGGGCAAGGTGCCGGAGTCTTTGCTCACTGGATTGCTTCATCCAGGTACTAATGGGTGAAGTTGATTTTCTGGATCCATTTCAGTCTGGCTTTAGGATCACTTTGTAAATGGCCTTGATCACTGCGGGAAGACCTCAGGGAGTGTAATCCTTGTTGCTCTTGAATTTCATACTCTTCTGGATTGGTTGTCTGAGATGGAGGCACTGTTCTCATCCTGCTTGGATGATGCCAGACTCAAATCCAGGTCCAGTTTCTAGAAGGTGGTGCTCAAATCAAGTCCAGGTCCAGATCTTTTTAAATGATACTGAGTTTGCTTTCCAGTCCACTTGCCAAACCTTGAGAGGTCCTGGAACAGGCTGGGTTCCAATTAGAGTTTCCTTTACACCTCTGCTTTCATATGCATTCACTTGTTCACTAAAGCCACAAACATGCTGAAATCAGTATAATCACCTGCTGAGTGGACACATACCCTCCAACGTTTCACAGATGAAAACTGGGACATGTGTGACCAAGCAAAACTGGAGAATAGCCAAGACAGTAAATGTTATTAATGAGGAAGAACTCCCAAGTTCAGAAAGGCTGCAGGTTTGCATTTGCCTGAGTCTACTGGGAAGGACAAGATTCCATCCCCTCTCTTGTCTGCCCACTGCTGACTACTTTTGCAAAGTATAACTGAAAAAGTGGGACAAGAGAGGATGAATTGGGACTGTCAATGCTGAATTGGGACAGTTGGAAGGCACATTAGACATGCATGGGATTGGTCTGCATTATTCTTCAGTTAAGCCTTTTGACTACACTGTGGTTTAAATCACCAAGGTTGCACTCCAGATGATGTGCCTTGTGAGATGTAAACACTCCTCTGAATTCTATGACCCGAGGAGGAAGTAGAGATGTAACATGGCCAAAAACTTTTCTACATCCCAGTAGTGATATTTTCAGGAGTAATATTTTCTGTTCCCTAGATAACCTAAAGGCAGCAGATTCTCTCTGATCTTGGAAACTAAGCAAGGTCAAGCCTGGTTAGTACTTGGATGGGAGACTCTCAACACATATCAAGTAATGTAGGCTATGTTCCAAAGGAAGGAATTGGCAAACCACATCTGAGTATACCTTGCCTAAGAAAACCTCATGAATTCAAGGGGTTGCCATAAGTTGACGTGTGACTTGAAAGTACTCACACACATACAACATTTAGTGCAGCACATCACCATAAATGCATCGCCCAAGAGCAGGGTCACTGTGATGAGTAAGCACCTGTCTTACTTAACACTGCAGGAAAGAGCCAGCAGAGTCCTCTGGAGGAATACAGGAATCTCAGCTCATTATTATTTTGAACCTGCTGTTTATCTTGTAGCTCGTAGGTTTCATCTTGACAATGGCTCATTGGTGAGTAATGTCACTAGTTATGTTCCCCCTGAGGATTGTGTAGGATGGCTGCACTTTTAATAACTAGGTTTGCAGGCTTGATTTATTGTGTTGTTGAATACTTCCTTTAATGCTTTTAGTGCTGGTTCCTCCTTGAGTCTCTAGTTTATACACTCCATCCTTCCTCTAATCCTCTCAGGGGGGAAATATTTCTCTGTTTGGCTTTCTCTCTGGCAGTTGGCTTTGCTCATCTTGTCCACCTTTTACTTCAGCTCACAACCAGATTACTGAAGCAGCAAAAATGGCCTTGAGGACTCCACTGATTGAAATTAACTTCTGAGTTGGCTGCGGATTATTGGCTCTTATCAGCTCTCAGCCTGGCTCTGTTTTGGGCTGCTAGCCTGAGGTGCTGAGAGGCAATGGTCCACGGTCATTTACTCTGTGCACTGACAGCTGTTTCAGAAGTTTAGGTTAACCTGCAGTTTTCAAGAAAATAAAATAACACACCTGGGCAGAGATGGACTTTGGATTGAACAAGCTCAGGACTTTCCCGGGGTGCTAAGCTAAAAGAAGCTGAGCTGAGCTGAGCTTGGTAATGGAGTATTTGGCATTTGTTTGCAGTGAACTAAGTCTTCCCCACTCCTGAAAAAAAAAAATAATCTAGAGACTGTGTGGGTACAAACTAAAAATTTAACTTCTATCAATAAGCTTTATGTTGCCAAGCATCTTGCTACCTTTAGTATGCACTTTATGTACCACTCCTTCCACTATAGGCTTCTTCTTGTTAATTTTGCATAGTAGATATGACTCTCAGGAATATATACCCTGTCTCTGAGTCTCAGATGGCTTCTTATGTCTACCAACATACTTGGTATACACAACACTAAAAAAGTATCGTTGTTGTTGTTGTTGTTGTTGTTATAATATCACAATGTTGGTGGGATCATCCAGGTCACAATTTGTACTAATATGTCATGTTTGGTCCAGTCTCCAGCTCTTCTGGTTTTTGCAGTAACATGTCAATCTCAGCACCCACACTTGCTGTACCAGATGTCTTGCCCTGGAACTACCTGTGGTTCTAGACCTCTCAAAGGGTTCTTTCAGTACAGATATTGATACATGTTACTACTATAGTATAAGCTTTATTGGTGGTAAATGAAGCAGCAGATGATATACAGCAAAGAAGCATTCCAGCCCTTTTGCTGATTGGGTACAGCACTCCTTACACTGAGTGGTAGAATTGGGCCCCCGCACAAATTCACTTCAGCTGGCAATCAAATCAGAGTCCTATCACTGGGTACATTGGGCACCCGGATCAGCGTATACTTTGTCCCAGGCCAAGGCAAATAGAAGATGGATTCCCAATGGTTATATGGTGCAGAAACAGTCAACGAAAGTCAAAGTGCACTATGAGAATTATTCGAGCAAGTTAGCAACAGAGAACAGTTAACTCTCCCATCCAGTCTCAGTCTTTATATATCTTTCAATTTCCAGTTTTATGTCTAGGTTTTTTGCAAAATAATGGAACACAGTTTACTCAGAGGTGATTAATCATGTTTAATTACAATAAATTCTGTAGAAACTGTAGGTGCTAAAAAGAATAAAAAGAAAGAAAGCTGTATAAGCTGACTTTTGAGGCACATGTTTATATGTCAAAGATGATCCTCACCAAAGGTGCCATTTAGCCTAGAACCACTCCTGGACCCAAGTTCACACTTAAAGTGTTTTCACAAGGTAAAAGCCTAAGCATGCTTAGGACTGTAAGGCAGTTTTTCAAACAACCTTACAGTGGATACTACAAGGCATCTTATTTATTATTATTTACAAATTGCATTTATATCCCCTTTTTTATCCTGTGACTGGGATAGGCAAAGTGTGGCCTGTGAGCTGCATGAGGCTTCTCAGGGCCATTTTTGTGGGCCACTAGACTATCTGGGGTCCAATTTTCTTCTTAAAACCACACTCAAGGCACTACAGAGGAACTTTAGACACATCCCCCCGTCCGCCATTTTAGGCCCAGGACCGGGTCCCAAATCAGGTGATTTGGAAAGTGATTTCCATGAACTTTCTGTTGCTAAAAAAAGGCTGCTTCTTGGTCTAAAATGGGCAATGCCCCTGTAAAAAAGCATAGTGAAATGTTCCCATGTTCCCAAGAAGACACTGGGGACCATTTTATTTTATTATCTTGTTTTGTTTTATTTTATTTTATTTTATTTTTGTGGGTGCCATGTGGGGAGTGGAGCCCTCCAGGGCCTGGGGGGACATGTCTTTAGCCTCCCTTTAGCTTCCCACAGGTGCTCCGCTAACCCTAAGAGCTCAAGACTGAGCACAAAGTTTTCCTATCAGCCTAATAGAGAATGATGGACCAAAGTTCACCAAATAAGTTTCATTGCTCAGTGGAGATTAAAATCTGGAATTTGCATCTCAACACTCTAACCACCATACCCCACTTTCATTCAAACCCAAGAGTTCTAACCATGCAACATATGCATAAATGAGAACTTAAAAGAAGTGATATGGCCTATGGGACTCTCCATGTATTCTTGCACAGATCAGAAATTTAAGTTGATGTCTAATGCGCCTTAAGGAGTGAGCAGTGTTTTACTAGCAAAACAAAAACAGGTGATGATAATGATGCTGGTTGCAAGGATCAGTTACTTTTTTGGACTACCACTCTCAGAATTCCTAGCCAACGTATGGCTCCCTGAAACCTGCAACCAAGTTAGTTGTCCTTAATTCCATTTAAATCAGCAAGGGCTTAGGCTATGGATAAAAAGGCAAGCAGCATGCTCTCTGTCATCATAACTAGATCTGAAAGTCTATAAATACATTAGTTTATGCGGTGTGGAAAAAATGTGATTTTCCTGCTTGTTTATTGATTTGCCCATTTTGAATAACTTTCCAGCTTTCCATTGTTACAGCCAAAACTGGAGAGGGGCTATATTTTTATAAAATGAAAGGTCCAAATAATGCTTTCTTCCTGGTGTCAGGGGATTTACTGTTCATTTCTCCTGTTCTTCCCTTGTGCAGGATGGATTATTGTCTACCACAGACAACTGAAATAATTTGGGCCATTCAGAACCCATTTAGTTAAATGAGGGCTAGTTATTAACAGTGCCACTATAAATATATTTACTGAAAAATACAACATGCTGGGTTTAAGAAAGTGGTAGGACTGCACCCTTAATAGGTGGTACCTTCCTACTACAACCACCACTAATTGTAACACTGCAGTTAAAATGAACAGGTAGCATTTTATGAATGTGCTTGCAAGGCGTAACCTTTTAATACAACAAATGACATTGAGGGGCCTCTCATTATGCTGAGAAGTCATAACAAACTAAGCAGAATCTTGATGGCCTTGCCTATCACCGAGAAGTGGTCGGAAATTCGAGTGTAGTTTTGAAAAAACAAACAAACAGGATTTTATGTTATGTTAAACAGTGGAGTGAGGAATACTACCCACTTAAAGGTAAACTGCTCTTCCTGGAGGTTTCCTGTAGAGGCAGAGGCAATTCTCTCTTTCTTTCCTAGCCCCCCCCCTTGCCCCACACATACAGAAATCGTTGTTGGTGTTGATGTTGGTCAAGAAAAGGGCAGCCAGAGAAACTGAGAATACAAAAATAGCCTTGGAAGCTACTTGTGACTACAGTAGAGTTGCCACTTTTCCTGCTTGGAAAATAAGACAGAAATCTTATCTAAAGGAGTTGTTCCCAGATCAAGGTGAAATGACAGAATAATTGTTTCTACTTTGGGGAGATATGATAAGGTATATTGAATTTAGCCTACTTTCTCCTAGCTTGAATGTGGATGCAAAGGGTGAACAATGGTGTCACAATGACTGGGAGCAAGAAATACATGAAGCTTTGAAATTGTAGCAAGTTGCTGTTCTCCTAGCTGAGCTGAAGATTTTCATACAGCTTATTCCTCTTGCCCAGAGTTGACCCAACCCCCATTTGGAGAATTTGTACTGTAATCTCCTCCCTGGAGATACCCATGAAAACGGGCAACTCAGTTCAAAGTCCTGAGATCTGACAGACCTAGGTCACCTAGCCATACTTTGCTCAACCCTGAGGTATGCACTGGCAAAATTTTGTACTTTCTTTCATTTGTTATTAGGCCTGATGCACTGGGACTCATGTTTTAAGAAAACTTGAGCTGTTTTGTTCTTTTCTCAGTCACACTGACCCTAAGGCAATGCTCTCAAATATACATGAGGTCCAATGGATGCCAAAGTGAAATTCTAGACTACTTCCTAGGTAATGGCCTTCTCACTAAAGGCAGTCGTCCTCCATTACCTAAGGCATATTTTTAGTCTCATTTAGTCTCTCAGCATGCTGCGGGAAATTGTTTACTGGGAAAGGCTTTGGAATTATCTGACATGAAGAAGAAACAAACTGAGCAGGAGTGGAATCAGAAAGTCAACTGAGGCTCCAGAGGACATCTCTGACTCCAGCTGATGAGTTGGTGTTGGCGACTTTACTTCATAATCTCTTTCCAAAAAAAGGGGGATTTTTTTTTTAACTATAGTGGTCCTAGAGGATGGATTTTCTCTTTTTATTTTTCTACAAATCTCTTTTATTTTTTTCCCGATTTATATTAATTTATTTTGATACAGAAACATCTCTGGGCAATGTTTATTCCAGTTCATAAGCATGTACTTGAAAAAATCCAATTTGAGAATATATTATACACATTTCTGAGATTTAAAACAAAATTGTTGTCAGCATCTGTACAATGGTACTGTGAATGAAAGTTAGCAGATGTTGTGATTTGGTATCACTCTCTTTGCTGTTATTATTTTTTCAAGTTTTTTTTAAATATATTTTTGTAGATGAGTGTATGGAATCAACATGGAATCTCATGGAATTATGGAAGCTATTTTCACACTGGCAAACCTTCCTTTTTGATATATAATGATATATAATATTCAGCCTTGCCCAGCCCAACCTGGTTCCTCTCCCCTTTGCCTATGGAGTGATTTGTTAGATAAAAGTCCAGAGATTACTACTGACAACTGTGGTATGTGAAAGATGGTTCTCTGGCATCTAGGAAGTAGCAGCAGAAAACTTTCGGCAAAGATGTGCAATGTGCAAAGCAATGGTAAATAGAAGGTCTACTTGTGGACAGTTGGACAGTTTTCAGTGCGCTCTCCAATGCCCACTGGCTGTTGTGATTCTTGCACAAAAAATGTGTGACTGGGTGGACTTGTGTCTCAGCCTATGATTTCCCTAAGTTGTTAAGCAATAGTGCATTTTCAGGATCATTGAACATCTACAAGTTTCATATTAACTGTTGAGAGGCCCCAAGTGTGCATTCTTCTGTGGCCTGGCCTGTCATTAAGGTGACTGAGACAACTGTCTCAGGCAGCATATTCTAGTTGACAACAACAGCATTTCCTTGACAGCTTATTCTGAGCCCTCTGGCAGAGTAGTGTGCCTTCAGATGTGGTGGAAGCTTGTATCCCCAGTACTGAAGTAAAATTCAGCTACCAGTCTAGTCAACTTCTGTAAGTGCAACAGGCAGCAACACCCATCTTGCTCCTTACTTCAGACAGCAAATGTCCTGGACCAGACATGATCTTGAGTTGTCTTGGACTACAGGGATTCCTAGGGAAAAACAAAACAAAACTAACTTCCAGGGTAAGTTATGCCAGCTCTGTACCCCAAGTGGGATATAGCTATATTTTGTGCCCTGATCTCATGCCTATGGTGGCTACAGAATTCTGGAATTTATAGTCCAAGAAAGTAATTTTCCAAGCACTGTTTGTTGCCTGTTTGATGCTGACTAGTCTGCATCATTTTGCAGTCCCTTTGCAACTATAAAAGATTCCACGGATTGTTGCCATGGTGGCTAAAGTGGGATCATAGTGCTATAACTGGTGAGTGTGAAAGGGCCCCAGGCTTTCTACTGTCCTTTCCCTGTCAGCCAGACAGCTAGTAGTGGATTGCTGAGTGGGAGAGAATGTCAAAACAATTTGAGAAACACTGCATTAGCTCTATCTCAAGGTCAGGGCAGATGCAGAGGCCTCTGATTATTTAGTCTCAGGCTGTTTGGGGGTAGCATATTCCTCCATGATTTATGAGAGTGAACAAACTATTTTGGTGAATCATTTTCCCTCTAAAATAATATGTGACTATTAGAGAAAATGACACAGTGTACAGTTTGGAATGAAACAGTAGCTTGTTGTTATCTGGCAAGCTTGTTTTCTCACAGCATTGCTTTCCCAGCAAGGCAAAACAGAATTAAATGTCAAAGTCAGGCTGGGAGAAAGAAGCAACACAAACCACCATGGAGGCATTAATCAGCCTGTTTAATTAGCCAACTGTACACAATTTGGACAATGTATCTTTCATCCTGGCAGTCTTTGTTCATAGTAACGTTTTTCTGACTGTGACCCTCAAGGTGTCTGGGAGATTGTTTTCCATGGGCTAAGATACAATGTGAACCTTACATTTACAAAAGTGGTCTGAGGTGTTATTAGATAAGCCCACAGGAAGGAGTGGAGGGGACAGATCAGGTGGACTGACCTAGACTAGAAATGAGGGAGGAAACATCTGATATCACTGAGACACAGAATATCACACAGAAACCTCAGCAGGCCAAGAGTACAAATAAGATACTTGTTACTGCATGGAAAGAAAATGAGTATTCATGAAGGACAGGGAATGAGAAATATGAACATAAATGAAATAAGTTAAGCAGAAATGTGAATCATCATCATCACACGATAATAACCCCACATTTTTCCCAGGTGTGATATAAATATTATCATGTTACCTTGCAAAGGTTAAAACAGATACAGGTTTAACATTCTCATCATGCATAAGTTAAAAATATAATTAAAGTAACAATATAGTTAAAAGCAGTTAAAAAGCATGACCATGAACATGAAAACAACAAATACAGAATATAAGAGTACAGCAAAATCCTAAATATCCCTCACTGAGCTCCAAATCCCAGAATTCCATAGACTATCACCATGGCAGTTAAAGTAGAATCACAGTGCTGTAACTATGTAGTGTGGAAAGGCCCTAGTGTCTGCAAATCCTTTCGGTTGCCAGGGAAGAAGAAACAAATACTTCTCAAATTTGTGGAAGTTCTATGGTCATAGGATGGGTCCTAATCCTTCCTCTCCCTGCCGAACATATACACAATGTACTCACGGGACCATATATTGCTTCCCTGTATTTGAACAACTATTCTCTTTAAAGGTTTATGATTCTAATTTACTAGATCTCATATGCACTGGATCTCTGGGAGACAAACCACACATCTTAAGACTAATGGATAGAATGGATAGCATAGACCCATTTAATCAATTGTTACATGGTGAGTCAGCATGCAGGCGAATCCTATTGATTCAGTGAAACTACTTTAGTCAAGACTAACAATAGGATTGGAGCCAAAGGATCTGACTGCTGTTTAAAGCTGTAAGCAAGTGTCAGACAGAGATATATATGCATACCACAAGAAAATATGTTTGTCTCTAAGCAGTCTATCTCCTGTAAAAATTCTGGGCAGCGTTCAAATATTCTCTGTGCAGGGAGAAATGGGATTGTTTCAATTTATGTTCTGTTTCAGCCTTCTTTAACCTGATCTTCTTCAGATGTGTTGAACTACAGCTTTCTCCATCCCCAGTCATGAGGGCCAATGGCTAGAAATAGGAGAGAGAAGGGTGTAAACCTGAATCCTGGTTGCCTATTCACCTATTTCTCACACTTTGCAAGACTTTGCAGGGCTATCAATAAATGGCTTACTTGGAGGTCTTCATTCATAAGTTTGCCTTAACTTTAAGCAGATGACAACATGGAACAACAACCATCACCACCTCTCCCATGCTTTCACTCTTCTCCTCCTCCTCCTCCACACCATATTAATCCAAACAAACAAAAGAGGGAGCATACAAAGGTTTAAACACACTTTTTAAAAAACTGCTTGGAGTGGGAAGAAACTTAGCTGCTCAGAAACTGCCCAATCAGTGCTTTTTACTGAAAATCAGTAGAACAGGTTTCTCCCAATCCCCATCCAGATGAGAATGTTGAAGCAGTATCTAATCTGGTGTGGGACTGCAGAAGCCATGCACATCTTCACTGTTACCTAGATGGATCTGAATGTAGTCAAAAATAGGAAACAGAAATAGATGGATTATTGCTTTTCTCTGGCTGTTGTTGTTTTGCTATTGTTACTGTTAGCAACAATTTAGCAGAGTAGTTTGGGCCAAGTGAAGTGAAATCTCCAAGGCTAACCGGTGAGCTTCACAAACCACAAGAGAATTCAGTTTGGGCCCATCACAGCAAACACCAGCAATCTGTCCTGCCTTGTACCAACAAAGATCCAGTTCACACAATTGCTGATACAAGTAACAGCATAGCACAGTTCACTAACCTCCTACTTTGCTGAAAATACTCGGCGTATATGGATAGCTAATCATGGTGACTTCCATATCAGAGGGACAGTGAATCTGCTCTGGTTTTAATCCAAAGAGCTCCCCCAGGCAGGTTCAGCAACTTGGACAGCTTTAAATTGCAGGCTAGAACCCAGAACAGATTAACCACCAACATGGAAGCCATCTGTTACCACTGGTAGCTAGCCAAAAATTTCATACATTTAGAAAATGTTTCTTCTTGCCCCATCCCTCCACTTCTTTGTGTGTGGGGGGCTCATCTTCCTCTCAAATTGTTACTGCCCCCTCACAACATTTCCCTCGTGAGTGCCCTCTGTTCATGCCCACCCATCTCCATCTCCTGCTATTATCAGATTCCTCTGTTTTCATGAGGAGCATTTATCCTTACAGGCCAAGACAACATTGCTTATATTATTCATTTGTAATAAACAAAATTTCTTACTTTGTACTGCATGCATAAACTCACAAACTATGCCTGAAGCCTTGTTGTTTTTCTGTTCTAGGGTGATTTTACATCCAGAACTCATGCATGGTTGCTTGAAAATAAGTCTTGCAGTTTTAATTGTGAGCTTATACCCAAGCATAGGATAGCCACTCACAGAACATACACAAAGCAATTACTTTGACTGACTGATTGATTGTTTCTGCTGACAGCAGTTGGAAACGCTGGGCAACATTGCTCTTAGTTATTGTGAATGAGATGGATTTATGAATTAAGGCATAAAATAGCTGACTGAGTCCCCTAGTGTGCTGAACTGTCAAATGACATCAGCAAATACATGAGAAAACTGGTATTTGTTTACTGTTATATAATAGGAATAGCAATGAATGGAGGGGAAAAAATAATCCTGTGATGAATCACCAAATATCCCCTAATCACACATTTGGTAATTTTATAATCTTAGGAATTAATGCTTTTAGGTATCATATTCTCCAAAAATAAAAACCTTTCTACAGAAATCTGAAAAAGATACCATTGCTAATAAAGAAGAACATTAATGTCTGCTCAGCAGTAAGACTCATTGAGTTCAAAAGAGCCTACTAGGTTTGGACAAATACAGTGTTTGGGACTGTCGCAATTCTAATGTGGTTCAGGGTTAGTAATGAGGACTGATTTAAATTTTTGTCCAAAAAAGATCTTAAAATGTCAACGAAGCTCTGCCCTCTGCTAATGCAGTACCAATTGGCTTTCTGAAGGTGAAGAGACAACTTCAACTAAATTTGAGTACAACTGAAAGTAGGCACTGAGGACACTCTTACAGTTATCAAGTCATTAAAAATGGGTTGATTCTTATAAGAAACATTATGGTGGTCAGGAGAATGAAAGACCTTACACTGTGCAATGCGTGAGGCATTGCAAATTGAAGCCTAATCCACGCAAGATAAGAGATGCTCCTGGTCAGTCATTAGGCTGATCAAGCAACAGGGGTTCAACCTGTGGTAGATAGATTTATGTTCCTCCTGAAATCTCAGGTCTGTAGCTGGAACTTACCTCTGGACTCACCCCTAAGCCTGGAGGCCCAGCTTTCAGTGGCAGCCAGGATTATATCCAAACAATTACAGCTAGAACACCAGTTGTACCCATTCCTAGATAGGCCAGATCTGACCATGGTGACATGTGCCTTGACTACATCCTGCTTGGATTGCTGAGACTCTGTGGGGCTGCCTATGAAAATTATTTGGAAAGTTCAGAGGGACAGAGCCTCCTCAGTGGCTGCTCCTAGGCTGTAGAATTCCCTCACAAGGGAGGCTCTTTTGCTTCCTTTCTGTTGTCTTTTACCTGACAGGCAAAGCCCTTTTTATTTAAACAAAACTTCCACTTCTAACTGGTTGGGATAGAAAGGTGTGTTTTTTTTTCTAAAAATAGATATGCTGTATTTTTTAAACATATTTTTTTTACTATGTTTTGAAATTAATTCTTTCATTGGATTGTTTGTTTAATACATTTTTAACTTTTTTATTTTTAGTTATATATGTATCAAGTAAATTATTTTGTATGCTGTCTAGGGTCCTAGATTAGGAGAAAGGTGGGACAGACGTTAAATAAATTAAGGAAAGGTAAATAATCTTCTGCAATGGAGTGGGCAACTGTGGTGGAACTGGGAAACAATTTTTGCTCAATGTCCCTGTGGTAGGCTACGTGTATAATGCTGCATTTTCAAGCCTAAATTGACCAAATATGTGATTCTGAAATGAGTGGAAGTCTACTTATCTGTATTTCCTATTTGTTTTACCAATTTATTATTGGTTATATATAATTATTAATCTTCTTATTTTCTACTGAGTATTCCAGTAACATAATAGGTATATGTTTTACTGAAGTCGTTTGTAATAACTGTAATACAAAATAGTTTTTATTTTAGAAAGCTGAAACAGGGCTCCACAGAAGCATACCAAGTGTTTTTTATCTCTGCTGTCTAAAATGCAATAGTGTTAAAAGTCCAAGCTGTTTCCAAGACCTTTCTGCCAAATTCATCCTCCCAAGGGTTTATTGACCTTGAGAACTTCGAGAGGGTTATGTAGTTCATTTGGAGCAGCTCAAAGAACTGAAACCTAAATCTACAGTACTGCTGCTGAACTAATAAAGCACATTGGGTTTGGCTGGACACATGCAAACCTGAATGGTGCCTAACCAAACATGATCAAATCAGGTTTCATTGATTCTAGCAGAACATCGGCAGTCGAAATGAACATTTCTTCACAGTACGGGAACTGGCAGGAAGTGTTGCACATGTTTTCCAAGGTTATCAAGTTTTTCATTCATGTTGACCTAGTCAAACCTTGGGGAAAAAAACTTTTTTGGACTACAGCACTCAAGATCCAGTGCCAGAATGGCCAGTTACCATGGTGGTTGAATGATCTTAGGAGTGGTATTCCAAAAAAAGTAACTTTTCCAAGGTCTACACTTAACATCCAGATGTGATAAAAATAGCCTTTATCATTTTCTTCCTATGATTTCACTATGAAATCACTATGATTTCACTATTTTTAATTTGTTGGTTAAAAGCAATTCACACATCCACTTTTAAACAGGAAAAAAAAATCTGCCTACATAGGGACACTGGGAACAAATAGAGTTCAGTGCTGACTGACTGCATCCCTTTTAGGAACAGAGTGATTTTGATACCTGAAGGAGAATTCAGTGGCTATATTTCCCCTAAAAAATCAGATGAACTTAGCTGGGTATTATAAAAATATTTTTACAAGGCCCTTGAAGGTTTCCCCCCCCACATTTCTGTGACAGCACTACATGGGAACTATTGTTGGTAGCAGTGAGACCCTATAAGATACTACTCACAACCAACTCAAGATATTTTGGTGAATGAGGAAAAAGGACAAAATAGCACATTCTCCCTGTTCCACATAAAGAAAGTAGCTGATCTGGCTGCTGAAACTTCACCACTGGGGACAGTACAGCATCCTCTACCTCAGTGATACCCAACCTTTTTTCCCCTTGCACACCCCTTGGCAGCCTATTTCCATAAATTGTGCTCTTTGTATTAGCAAAATGTTTATAGTTAATATAGTTGCTGTTATTTCAAATATGTTTGTTGTAAATGTAAATAAATAGCCCAATAATGGGATTAAAAAGGAATGGAATAATAAGTCAGCTAGAGCATACATATTTACGTTCAAAACTCAAAAGATGCAATGAATTCAAGTAAATAATCACAGATTACATTAAAAACTACATAGCATGAATAAATACATTACATTTGTTACTTTATTAATAATTGAAAAACTTTAATACATTTTGAAATTCTATTAATAAAACACACAAATGGTCACTATCCACATTACGTTTCACCTTTTTTACTGTGCAGGTTTTCAATCACTAATCCATATCTGGTAATAACACAAATTGAAATAAACGAATTTAAAACTTCAAATGATGACAAAGAGGAGAAGACCCAGAATAACTTGCTCATTGGACACTGTTCACAGGACAGACTGAGGCCCCTGCTTATATACATATATTGGCACAGGCATGATGGCACTAGAATATTCACAAAGCAAAGGAGAGTGAAAGCTGAGCCTATGAGGTGAAAGCCGAGCTGCCAAAGATGGGCACTGTAGTGGTGTGTTTGTAACACATTGTTTATAGAGAGACTTACCTCCTTTCACCAAAATAACAGAGCAAGGGAAAGGGGCTTTTCTTGAGGCTAAAAAACAAAAGAAACCCACTTTACCATTCATCATAGTGGTCAATTAATTTCACAACTTTTGACTGATCTCTTATCTTACACTGTTGATATATGTGCTTTTGCTGCCATTTTTTTGTGTACCCCTAAATGTCTTTGTTAGTACCCCGGAGGTACATATACCCCAGGTAGAGAATCACTGCTGCACCTCATTGGAGGTAAGGAGGGCAAAACAGGCCTTAATATACACCAGGAGTGGGAAAAATATAGCCTATAGGCTGCATGTGGGTGGCCAGAGTTCCCCAGGTGCCAAAAATGAAGGTCCCAAAGGCCTTCTTGGTGGTATGAGGGGCATTTTCCCATGTTTGTGGTCCCCCAAGACCAGAAAGGCCTTTTTTTTATAAAACAGGAACTGCATCTGTTGTGTAAAAAAGGCTTTCTCTGGGCCTAAAATGGCCCAGGAGACCCCAAAACTGAAAAATGCCTCAATGCATTGGAGGAGATACATACTAGCATATATACCTGGCATTGCCCGGGATTTTATTTCTCATGGGTAATACTTGTTAGAAAGATTTGAGATCCTGTGTCTCTAATTCCCCAAACTGTCTTGTCCAGTAGCTGTAACTTTTCCCCATATTCCTCAATCCAATCTGCATTCCCATTTATTAACATAGACAGGTTAGGTTCCTGAGGGAATACACTGTCTTCCTCTTTGCTGCTAGGCGTCATCTCCATAGCAACCAGCCTATTCAAGATTGAGTGACTGTTGACTGACGCCCAAGAGCTCTCTGGCTGAGAATTCTAACAGCCTCTCCCTAAACTGCAAACCCCAGGATTCCATAGAATCTTCTTAGGCAGCCAATCATATCAGGTCTTTGCCTGACACAGAAAAACCAACAAACCTTCACTTTTATATATTAGATATTGATTGCAGGGTGTACAATAATGCAAGGTTGCCCTATTTCTCACAAATGCCCACCTGTGATGTACACAGACCTGTTCCTCCAGCATGGTGTGGGAATAGCTGTGAGATTCAGGACAAATAGCTGTGGGTGGGAGGACAGGGCTGTAGGTGTCATGGGACTTTGTACCAGGCATGAGATAGAGATGGACACCAAACTCAGGAGCAAGGAAAACTTTATCGAATAGCAGTGCTGCTAAGCGCACCAAAGTCAATAGAAAATGGTGGACTCCACCTGCTAAAGAGACAAAAATGCTTATACTAAAAGATAAGACATCAGTTTATAGTTGATTGGCTTAAAATTGGTGCATAGGTAATACGATGCAAATGCCCTGCCACTCCATATATGTCAAGTGCTTGCTCATTGGTTAAGGCACTGCCTAATAAACTCATGAACATGCATGTCTTACAAAAAGTTCTCTAGTTACATTTCCACATTTTCTTACCTCATAGGCTCCCAATTTCAGATGTGAATGAGAGACAAAGTCTATAGAAAAAGACTTTATATGAAAAAATAGAAAAATTGGAATATTTCTTAAAATATTTTTTCCTATAGGTGCTATTTCTTGAGACAGAACAAGTTCATTTCTCAGGATTCCTAACAGTCCTTCATATTAGATTTTCCTGGATGTTTACAGTTTCTTTTCCTCTCCCCTCTGTACCTGCCCACCGACCCACCTCCTGCCAGCATCTGCCTCGTTTTGATAGTAGTAGAACTGGCATTGATAAGGACTGGAGATGGAATTATTCTTAGGACTTGATCTGTTTGTACAGTTGTAATTAAAAAATGAGGATGCAAATCTCTTGATAACAACAACAACAATACATGCACATACGCACCAATTGATCACTAAATGACATTTAAGATCATATGGGAATGCAGGAGCCACCAATGCCAGTCTGGGATGATATACCAGATCTGTTACCAAGCTCAAGTGCTGCTGATGCTCAGACCAGTTGGACCTACTGACATCCATGGCAAAGCCATCAGGTCTCTATCCATAACTATGACCACTTGAGACTGGTAGTATTCCCAGTCTTTTCTGGACAGCTAGACATGCATACCCAGTGTACTGTGAGATAGCCGCTGTGCATGCACATAATCTTATAATTCCCAAAGTGTAACACCTGATATCAAGTGGGACTAATTAACCAATGGCTGCAGTTTGACCAAGGAATCCAAGTGGCAACAGTTGGTAGCTGTGGTTGCCATTATGTCAGACAAAGACATTGGGGTACCCTAGCAGATGTTTGTGATACTTGACTTAAACATTGATCTATACATGTATAAATAAATAAAACTAGCCTCAAAAAAACAAAAAACAAAACCAAAATCCCTCTCTGTAGCTGTTTCTGACTTTTGTTCGATTACTAATGGCATCCCAGCTTCCTGTGCTTATTTGTTCCCTGACTCGTCTCAGCTTGGTTGCTTTGTGGTTTTATAGTAAGCCAAGTGCAGGGCCAGTCTAGTTGCTGGGCTTAAGAAATCAGTCTTGTCGGATGAAGGAGCAAACTCTCACACACATGTTTTCTCGACTTGGCTAGGCTTCTGATGGGCAACCTTAAGTAACACTAATTCCAAATAATTCACATCTCCAAACAGATCCCAAAAGCCACAGCGAAAACACAGGAGACTGCGGCTAGTAAATGTCATCAGCAGAAAGTTTCCATCAAGTTGTGATACAGATTTAATAAGGTTTAGAGTTACTGCATCGCTGCAAAAGCAAATAGACATTGACACCCATAATCCCATACCTTTGAAAACATGACTGAGTTGGACAAGAAAGCGAATGTTTGTCCAAGTATTTAATTTTTTTTTCTTGTCAACGTAGATTCTGGTAAATAGGTCAAAATATGCATTTATGATTAATGATGTGCTTAACAATCACAGATTTAATTGTCTCTGGCACAATGTATATCATGAAACCCTGCCAATAAAAAAATTAAAATCAAAGATCAAATTGCAGTTCTTGAAACAAAAACATTTTTTAAAAAAATATTTCAGCCAAAGAGAACAATGAAAAAAGAGACTTGGTAGCTTACTAAGGAATGTGGGAATTGTAAAAACAAAATAGATCAAAAACACATTTGGTTTTTGCATCATGGAAAAATGATTTCACTTGACATACTACTGTTGGTGTGTGTGTGTGTTATTAAAAAAAGAGAGTTCTGTTGGAAAAGCCTGGATATTATGTGAGTCATGCATTCATCTGCAAGGACTCAGGCCTCATAAAGGACAGAAAAAGGAATGGGATCTCAGTGAAACTTCCAAGAAGTCCAGTTTTAAACAAAATCAACAGAACTGGTAGTTGTGATGAGAAGGAAAATGGAAACAAAGACCACGGGATAATGATAGACATACCCCCCTAGAGGATGAGTCTCTTTGTTTGTTTTGTGTCCATAGAGAGGTATGTGTTTGTGTGATTTCCAAAAGACCAGCACAACGCCACAGTTTTGGACTCAGCAACTCACTGGAGTCACCAATGGAACCTGTGTTTCCTAATATTTGTTTATCATGCACCCTTGGCAACCAGTTGCCAGGCTGTCCGCTCACAGCAGATACAATAGGCACAATGATTCATCAAGCAGTCAACTTCCTCATTCAAAGCAGAAGTCTGGCTGTACTAGATACAAACAAACCATGGTAAATCTTATGCTGAGTTGCATCATGTCCAGCACAGGAACTAGTGTGTATTCTGCAGATACCTGAAATTCTAGCAAGCACAATGAATGTAATGATATTGGCCCCAGCCCATGAAAGCTCATGCTATAATTAGTCTGTGCCCCAGGACTTTTCTTCTTTTCTTCTTCTTTGATAAATTATCTATTATTTAAAAACAAGCAATCCAATATGTAGTAAAACAACAACAACAATGATAGTCAAAGAAATTGACATTCAAAAAAAGGAAGAGAAAAAGCAGAAAAAAACTAAGGGAGAAAAACACATTAATACACCAAGGTAAGAAGCTGAGTACTAGAGCACTAACAAACTAGAATACTAAACACTAACTTACTAAAATACAAAAGGTCTCTGACCTCCCATGCAGAACTATAATGGGGGGGGGAGAAAGAAAAGAGGGGGAAAAAAATCTTATTCTGCAGATCCAGATAAGTGCTCATACTAGAATGACTAGTAACCATAGCTACAAATTATTGCATCATTAATCTTTCAAAAAATCTTCAGCTGGCTTATCCTTTAAAACCCACATTATTTAGGCAGTTTGGACTCACTCAATAATCTAAAGTGCCACAAGACTTTTCATTGTTTCTGCTGCAACAATAACAGTCTCCCCACCACCACTTGGGAAACTGTTGCATGGGGTGTGATTGTTGTAACCAAACATCAAGTGTGTGTCTCATCCATCAGCTCAGCAACCCTGTTGTAAAAACAGTTTAAGAATATCCCTATTTCACAGGCACATCCAGCAGTAAATCACCCTTTTTTGAAAATGCAATAAGCTTTTTCAGTGGAGTGGAAAAGGGTTTTCTGAATCAGAGAGATGAGAGAACCTATGAGTGTTACATGCATATGGATCTTGTCCATGCCACCTTGGGTCATAGTTGCTTTTGTTATTAGTCCTCAAGAGTTCCTCTAACCCTGTTGAGCCATAAACTGGGGTAGAATGCAACTCTCAGCATTCTTGTGCTGTTGGACTGCACCCTCACTTCAATGAGAATGCTAGCTTGAGTTTCTGGGAGCTGCAGACCAAAACCATCTGAAGGGATACGTCATTCTCATCATATTTTGGACATCTCCATTTTGATTGGCTCCAAAATACTTGGACAGGGCAAAATCCTGTCTTTTACCCAGGAACTCAATGAGTGCATGGTCACTCTCTTCCCAGTGTTCCTGGATCAAAGAGCCACTGGAAGATGGGATTTTCATCCTCACAGCAATGTATGAACAAAATAGAGTTGCCAGCTGTAGTTTTAATGATTGTGTAGAAGAGAGAATTGCAGCAGGTGTCATGCAGCCAGGAAACAAGCAACACCTGCTGCAATTCCACTTCTACACAATCATTAAAGGTAAAGAAGCCCTATTCAGTTTTTTCTCTGACAGCCATAGTAAATGGTGACTCTCCCCCCACACACACACGTTTGTGGAGCTGACCTGGATGAGTCTCTCCTGCCTAGCAGGCTGCTGCTTAAATTAAAACATGCAAATACACCTATGAGATAACACTCAGGCCATTTCCGCACTAGCCTGTTGTAGCGCTATTATTCCACTTTCAACATCCTATGGAATCCTGGGGTTTGCAATTTAGGGAGGGGCCTTGGCCAAGGCTCTCAATTCTATCACAAATGTCTGCCTTCTATGTAAGTGGTGCCATTTACTCCTCTGGAGGAAAATAAAGCATTACAAATTTCTGGGATCTTTTCAAAGGGACTAAGTCAGTTTAAAGTCAAGAATGTGGGTTACAAAAAAAGGAGGAGGAAACATGTGCATGAAAGATAGATCTTCAGCAGTGGTGTAGGTGAGCCAGGATTACAAGGTGCAAATGCATTAACAGGAGTATAATACCATCTACAACTCCCTTTTAGGCTCCCAAGATATCTCTGAACGTATTTACAATCTTCACAGTAGCTTGGTGGGGGTGGACATGAAATTCCCCAGCAACAATATATTGTTCCAGTTATCCTTGTTACTGCGCAAAGTATTCTTTAGTGCCTATATCTTGAACAGGCAATCAAGATAAACTCAGCAAAAAGATATGTAGATTACATGAGCTGTCTGTAAGATATAACAGGTGTTTTAAGCGTTTTAATTATTTTAATATAATGTTTGAAAAGTAGTGTATGGTTTAATACTTTTTAAAAACTTTTGTGTTCCAAGTGGGATACAAATCAAAGAAATATATATCTCCTCTTTCAATATATAAGGCTTTTATAAATCTACATTTTCCTTTTCTTTCATTCCAGCCAGACTTCTGAGTTTTTATTTTTACAATTTCTTCAGAGCCAAGTCCAAATGTAGTTCATCCCAACTATCTGATTATTCACAGGCACTTCAAATGGAAGAGCTAGCATCAGAATATGCACCAGCCAGATGTCAGACAAGGATTTGTTTTTTTTTATTTTCACAGGTACGAAGATGGATCAAAAGCCCAATGGTGAGCATGGAGAAACATCAGACAAGCAGCCTCAAATACCCGGGGCCCACTGTGATGCATATACCTCAAGGAGAGCCTGACATTGAAGCTCCTTTCTGCCAGATGTGCTTCAGTGATCACAGTTTTCAGAGGGGGATTGTCCCACAGGACACAGAATCATGTTCCTGGGAAGGCCACAGAAGCTGCAATGTAAGCCAAGATTCTCCCATGTGTGTCATCCATGTATGAGTATGTATATGAATCACACATCCGTCTCTATTTGGTTATCAAAATAAACATTGCACAGTACATTTTTGTGGAAAAAATGTGCTGCAGTCCTTTTAACCCAGGGTAAGATATGAGCTATTGCTGTTAAAGGTGTCAGGGCCACCCTTACCATTATGCAAAGTAAGGTAACTACCTCAGGTGGCAGATGTTACTAGGGGCAGCAGTGGCAGCCTCCCACCTGTACCCTGCTGCTGTCTACCTGGCTGTTCCCCTTCAATGAAGAACACAATTTTGTGTGCTACACAATGTGCTCTGAATGATTAAACTGGTTTGCTGCCTTCAGGTGTAGTGGAGGGCCCCATTCCAGCATGAGAGTTAAAAGAAGTTTCTGCAGACATTCTAGGTAGCCTTTATACATGAGGTGAAGTAGAGAAGGCCATCTTGTTCTTTGCCACAGGCTGAACTTGGGCAATTTATTTTTTAAATACAATTACATGCCTTCAGAATCATCTAATCAGCATAGTTAGTGAACATGCAAGCTGGGAGTTTCTGGCAAATGCAGTCCAAAAATGTAACTTTTCTGAGGTCAGGGAACAGATAGCAACATGTCTTGGACTCAGAGCCACTCATTAAATCCTCCTCTCTTTAGGGCTGTTGTGACTCTGCCTAGAGGTATAATGCTAGGTTTCATGCAAAGGCTCCATGTGGTATCATCTCATATCTTGGTAACTAGCATAACACCACGCTACCGGCTACACTGATCTGGAAGGGCCCATCTTTTGCATGCAGAAAATCCCAGGAGTTTCAGTTTCAGGCATTTCCCATTAAGGGCCCATTCACACTACACATAGTTGCAGCACTCACCACTTCAACTGCCACTGTTCGGTCTTGTGGAATCCTGGGGTTTGTAGTTTGGTAATGCACTGGAATGCTCTGCCTGAGAATTCTAGATGCCCCTCCTTAAACTGCAAAACTCAGGATTCTGTAGGATGGACCTATGGCAGGTAGAGTGGAATAACAGCGCTATAAATGTGTAGTGTGAATTGGCCCTAAAAGGACCAAGTAGCAGGTATTGTGAAAGACATTTGCCTGAGACCCTGAAGAACAGCTGCTGATCAGAGTAGACAATACTCCCTAGATGGACAAAACTGGTTTAGATGGCTTCCTGAGTTCTTAGCACCAGAACCATACTGTATAAATCTGCCCCTACCCACCTGTTCTTGTTGTGAGGCTTCTCTAGGCTCATTACATGGCAATGGTGCCTTACAATAGTCCCCTGCCCTAGGCAATTGTAGGTTGTTTTGCTTGGTAATGAAAATACAGTCGCACAGTTTGGTTTTGTCTTGGAATTGCCCTGTGCTTTCAAAAAATAGATAGATAGATAGATAGATAGATAGATAGATAGATAGATAGATAAAGCAGAGCCTTCACAGCATATGTGAATTGTCCTTCCTGGATTTGGCATACTCCAGATCTTGGATGAAGACTCTCATCTCTCCCAATGATGCTAATTGATGATGATGTCAAATGTAGTCCAAATCTCTGGGAGGCACAAGGTTGGAAAGGGCTGGGATTATTCCATTGAAGCAAAATATCTAAGAACAATGAACCTTGTTTCTGCCCACCTGAAGGCCAATAAAAAAAACCCTACACATAGTGCTCTGATCTTACAAAAAACAAAAAGTGGCATAAAAATTCTCAGCACTATATTCCATTGAACTCAATGGGACTAGCTTCCAAGCAGATATGACATCTGTTTAAATAGAATGGCAGTAATCCAGTCCATATATAATTTCTTAAAATAGTGTTCCAATATAGTAAACTGAGTCAGATTTTTTTTTAAAAAAATGTGGCTACTCTATATTTTGAGATCCAGACAACACTCAGGTTTAGCAGAGAGCAAAATTCACATTGTGAAGAAGCTGTCTAGCAGAGCTGGGTAGACTAATATCCAGATTTTGCTCAGAGACTTTTATTCCCTGCCTCACCCTCTGACAGTCCTTAAAGTAGTAATGATGTAGAAGATGGAGCAAAAGGTGGATAAAAACATTGGCTATAATGAACTCTAATTACATTGTGGAAGCTGGTTGTTGATTATTACTCTTCCTCCACCCATGAACTTTTAAAAAATTAATTCAAGGAATAAAAAGCATTTGTATAATAGATGATGCCAGCTGAAAATCATAGGCGTTCCTGTGCAAGCTATGAAAGGCCTCAAGGACTGATTTTCATTACATTTGCACATTCATATGGAAAAGATTTTAGCTGAATGTGATCTTTTTTTCAGTCCCCCCACTTTCTCTTTGGCTAAGTGCAAGAAGAGGTGATTAGTCAGCCAAAGGAGAGACAAAGAAAGCTTTGCATTGTTTAGTCTGATGGCAGTTTAAAAGGGCTACTTAAGACGACAGTATGCATGCTTATCTATATTGGAAGGCACATAGCATTTGCTGATAGAAGGGAGGAGGGAGACTTGACATCTAGAATCTAGTATTTCAAGTAGACCATAACCCAATCTTCCCTAACTCAGCACCCTCCACAGGCCTTTGACTACAACTCCCACATTCACAGTCATCACATTGGCTGTGGATGATGGGTGTTGCAATCATGTTGACCATATTTGGAGGCTGACAGACCGGGGAAGCCTGGTTTAAAGATACAAATCATCATCATCCAACCATCTAGAGGTACGGGAACCAATAGCCCAGGTTTCAGTCCCATACTGCAGTGGTTTGTGTGGACTCAGTTTAAATAATTTAAATTGTGTATCTGCACTACATAATTTTAGCAATTTGATGCATTTTAAATTCCATGACTCCATCCTATGGAATCCTGGGATTTGTAGTTTCATGAGCTACTAGAATTCTGGGAACAGAAGCTCTAGACCTCTCTACAAAATAGTTCTAAGTTGTTATTGTTATTGTGTGCCTTTATGTTGTTTCCAACTTATGACAACCATAAGACAAATCCATCATGGGGTTTTCTGGGGCTGAGAGAGTGTGACCTGCCCAAAGTCACCCAGTGGGTTTTCATGGCTGAGCAGGGAATCAAATCCTGCTTGCCAGGGTTGTAGTCCAAGGCCATTTCTATGCTACACTGTTAGAATGCTATTATTCCACCTTCAATATCCTATGGAATCCTGGAGTTTGCAGTTTAGAGAGGAGCATTTGGAATTCTCAGCTGGAGAGCTTTTTGGCTTCAGTGAACTACAAACCCCAGAATTCCACAGTGGAATAACAGTACTATGACAGTGTAGTGTGGAAATGGCCCAATGCTCAAACTACTATACTATGTTGGATGTAATTCTAAGTACCTCACCAAAATTCAAATTCTAGGATTCAGCAGGAAGGAGTCATAACAGTTAAAGGGTTATGAACCTGATCTAACAATATGGTGTAGATCCACGCTGAGTGGATACAGCCAATTGCACAGCTGCTTTCCACATAATCAGCATCTTGTAGGGAGGGGAGGATCCTGTTCAGAGGAAAACAATGTCCACAATCAACTCCAATGTACATCTGTGCATATGTTTATGTGTATGTCTGTAGACAGGCGAAGAGGCCTGAGAGATTGTCCACTAGAGATGAAGCTAATACAAGCAGTCTGCTGATGGAGTGGAATAGTTCCACACATTCCTCCCTAGTCACAAGAAAACTGTTTTTGTAGCATCACTGCATACCCTTCAACTGTCCTGATTTGGCAGGAATAATCCTTTTTTTTTTTTTTAATATAGGTGTGCTGGTAGTTTTTTTTTCAAACTAATACTTTATTAATCAAATATTATTACAGTGTTATTACAATATCACAAAAGAGAGAGAATCAACATAACAAAGGGAAAAAAGAAGAGGAAAAATAAAAAAACCCATTAAACTAACTAATACCCCAACTAAACCAACCACCATCACAAGATATGTAACTTATAACTTATAACTTATCTCGATCTTAAATATATATATAATACCTATATAATATAATACCTATGTATTTATATACTTCTCAATATATATCTCAGTATCCTAACAATTTTCTGTCATCTCACCTTTTCAGCAGCTTAAAAAATGTCTTAGTTTCTCTCTCCTTCTCCCACTTTCCCCCTTTGTCATCAGCTTTTTTCTGTTGCTGCAAACAGAGTTCAAAATGCAAAAGTAATTTGAACTCAGCAGAGAGAATGGAGGAAAGAGGGCAGAATTTTGCTCTTCCCTCTAAACTCAGTCAAAAGCAAACTACTGCAGCCTTGCCAAGTTTGTTTGTTTTAACTCATAAATAACTTTTGCCATCTTCCCCACACTCTGGCTATATCCACACTACACTGTTATAGTGTTATTATTCCACTTTCAACATCCTGTGGAATCCTGGAGTTTGTAATTTAAGGAGGGGCATTTAGAATTCTCAGCCAGAGAGCTTTTTGGCCTCAGTGAACTACAAACCCCAGAATTCCCCAGGATGTTGAAAGTGGAATAATAGCACTATAACAGTGTAGTGCGGAAATGGCCTCTGATGTTGCTTAGCCAGAGGTATCCCAGTTTTCATCTGTGAAATGGTGGAACATATGATACTACTTATATGGGTTTGTAAAGAGGTACATAATCTCCCTATGATTTGCCATGGCAGCAAATAAATTAGAGGGGAAAGGTTTACCAATTACAGTATCAATTAAAAAAACTGGTGATATGAGGTCATTTGTACAGCATTAGTAGGGATGGTGTGTTTCAGTCAATTACTTGAATCTTCATTGCTGCATGTGACTATTTCAATAAACGAGTAATAAATGTACATTGTGCATATTAATCTCCCCTGAGAGTACTAGCTGTGCCATAAGGCAGTGTATAAATGGGAAATGAATACATGAATGGCAGTGTTTGTATTAGCTGTATCCCAGGGATCAACTGTGCTCTCTCAATGAATCACAGCTCTGCCACGAATAGCAGACCAGTAGCCTTTCAAGCCATGCTAGCCTTTAGCCCAACTGCACTGCAGCCTCTGGATACAAGGAAGTATGTGATCAGTGAATCATCTCTTGTATAAAACTGTTGGCTTATTTCAGACATTGTTCAGACATTGGGTAGAATGAAAACCCTACAGGAAGTAAGCTAGTCTCCCACCTTTCTTGTATGTCTTTTTTTTTTTTTTCACACGGAAGGCAAATTAATGAAACGGATCCCTTCTCTGTAGATGGAGTTTCTCCACATGATGCACAATGCTGGCTTTCAAGTGTTGTGAGTTGTGTGGAGGGCCCCGCTGCCACAGAGGACGTTCTCTTCTTTTGAAGATCTCCTTCCAATTTGTAGACAGCAATAGAAGCAACGATGGAGAGGTAGGTCTGGCCTGCTATCCCTTCTCAAACATTTTCTCTTTTCTAGTTCGGAACAACTATTATGATTCTTTATAGCAGGAGTGAGCACCTTGGCCCACCATATGCATTCAGTCTGTGCACTAGTTTTAGGGTCCTGCTGCTCTACCTGCTGATATTGGTGGTGTTGCTGCCCTCACTGAAAGAGTAGCATTGCTAGATTTTGGCACCATTGCAAAAAGAAAAGAAAAGCATAAAGACAAACACAAACCTTAATTCCTTTGTTGACTTTCAGAGGGAATAGACATGCTCTGCACTGCAAAAGGAGCCACTCTTTAGTGCAGGATTGCACTCTAGGAAACTTTGTGCACCATGGAGCACCTCCACAATTGCTACTGAATTTTAGCAGCAACTGTAGTGGTGATTGTGCTGTGCTCCCTGGTGGAGCAGAAAGCGCAGAGAAGCCCCATCCCACACTGACAAGTTGCCTATCTTATGTGATTGCATGCCTCCTCATAGAAACATGCTGCTTTGTCCTGAGTCAGAAAATTGGACTCCTTTCTCAGCATTGTCTATACCCTCCTACTGTCCTGATTTGGGAGGAACGGTACCAATTAATGCTCTGTTGTTTTGCTTTTTTAAGCTGTTTTTTAAAGTGTCCCAATTTCCCTATCCTCCCACTTTCCTTTTCTGGCTGACTTTCATGGGTACAAAATATTCAATGTGCAAAAGTAATTTGCGTTCAACTCAAAAAGAGAGGAGAAACGGGGGCAGGAGGGGGGAAATCTTGTCCTTCTTCAGAAGCTCAGGCAAAAGGAAACTGCTGTGGCCTCTCCTAGCTTGTCTGTTCTTCCTCACTAACAACTTCTGGTGTCATGACCACACTCTGCTATTCCTTGGCCTCACATGTTCTGTGAAACGTTGGAGGGTATGGCTTACATTGATCAGTAGCAGCTGATTTCATGAAGGTCTTTCTCTAGCTCCATCTGAAGATACCAGGGACTGAAACTGGAACCTTATGGGTGCAAAACCACACGCTTTACCTCTGAACTATAGCCCTTTCCCTAGTTTAGCCCTAAATTGCTAGACTGGGAAGTTAGGAGGTAAATACACAGAGACATCCCTTAACAGACTGAAAAAGGGATTATGATTTCCCCCCACCATGAATGTCTCTTTTTATTTGACAATTACTCCATGTAAGCATTGCTAATAAAGTATATGCTGCCTCAGTCATGCTAGAAAGCTTACTTTTGAAACAAAGTTGATGACACATTATATAACAGGGGTAACTGTAAATAGCCTAGTTTTGAAACAGCAAGCAACACAAGTTTGACGGCCAGTTTGACATTAGCTGACTGTTCTCTCTCAAAACAAGCTGTGCAACCCTTGCGTTACTGTGGGGATGAATAGGCCCTTCAGTAAGTCCCTCTCAGGCACAGATAGGTAACTGTCATGTTTGCTCGCTTGCTTTTTTCATTCACAACAGAAATATATTTGCTAAAAGTATTGCCATCTTAAGGAATGTTAATGATGGAGGAGGAGGGGAAAGGCAAGCTTATGATCTGTAATTCTTTGAGGTAAAGTAAGCTAAAGATTTCCCTAATAAACTCTAAATATTTTCTAAAAAATCAAAATTTTAGGAATGAAAGAATTCTGTTCTTTTTTGCCTTCTGTTATAAAAACAAACCAAAACAAGCACAATGATACATGTGTTTATATGACTCTAAGTCCCAAAAGAGTTACTTCTGTTGTAAATTAGGAAGGAGGTCTAACTGGATCCATCTCTGTCACTGCAAGCCCCAAGTGGACTTCTTGCCTCAGAGTGCTTAGGGTTGGTTTTGACTTTTCTGCCAAGTATAGCTTTTGCTGGACAAGGATAACTTAGCCAGAGCAGTCCATGCAGGCAGGCAGGCAGGCAGGCAGGGTAACTTCCCAAGTCAGCTATTGCGATACTCTTTCAATTGCCGGGCTGCATTTGAAAATGACTTGAAAGCTAGTGCAAAATGCAGCTGCTAGACTGTTGACTGGAACACCATGCAGAAATCACATAACACCAGTTTTAAAGGAATTGCACTGGCCACTTATATGCTTGGGAATGCACTACTAGTCTGAATGCAAGGTGCTGGTGATAACATTTGAAGCTTTAAACACAGGAGACCCTATACTTCAGAGGATGCCTCACTCTATCCTATGCCTTTCCAAGAACTGAGATCTGTTGAAGAGTCCCTCTTCTGTGTCGCACCAGTGAGGGAATAACAGTGTGGGAGGACATGGAAGACAGGACTTTCTCTTCTGTGCCACGACAATTACAGAATATTCTTCCCCCAGGGGCTCAATTGGTATTAACACTGGTGACATTCCTGACTTATGAAGCCATCAGAGCCTGACTGATTTTATCCCATTTGTTTATGTGCTATGGTCTGCATTATTTTGAACTGTTTTAACTGACCTTAAATTGTCTTGCTTTAAGAGAAAAATGATTTCCTATGCTTTTAGTCTTTTAAAATCAATGTTATTATTGTTTTAATGGTTTTAAAGTGACTTTAGTGTATACTACCTTCAGATCTTTGGGTATAGGACAATAAATAAAGTAAGTTCAGCTGAAATTAAATCAGCACAGGATTGTAGTAGTCTCTGAGGACGTTTTGGAAGACCCATCTGCTCCTCCTAACTTCTACCCAGAAGTGAAAGCCTTATGTTCTTTCCACAAGATCAGCTAGTGTTGGGCCTCCATAAATGTTCCCTCCTTGCTCCCAAACTGTCAGCTTCATGGCCCAAGGCTCTCTGTAGTATCATAAGTAATGATTTCAGTGAGACTGGACCAAGGACAACCTGGAAGCACATCACTTGGGAGCTGATTTATTTGCAATAGAAATGAGAGGCCACACTGACAGAGGATGTGCCGTAGGTCCAAAATGTATTGAAACAGTTGCTTGTATCATGCAGAGATGCTTGAGATAAATGACTGTAGTCCAGTGGCCTCTTTTTTTAGGTTGAAGACTCATTTCATGTGAAAGTCACTGAGAATGGCTGAAGGATCCATTTTCCTGTTCTCAGTTGTCTCTTCCTGAAGTGATTTGTCAGCCTAAAGAAAAGTTTTCCAGCCCTAGTTGTAAGCATTTGCATGTAACATGTATTTGGGCCTTGTACCCATATTCTAGTTACTTTTTTCAGTTGCTGCTCAACATTCCACAGCCACTGAGCCTGCTCATTCCCACATAGGGCTGTGGTGTTCTTCCCCCACCTTAGCTTACTGGCAGCTGCTGGCTTCTGTGCCAGTATGTGGTGAAGCCACTCTGAGGCCATTTCCACACTGGACTGTTATAGTGCTATTATTCCACTTTCAACATCCTATGGAATCCTGGGGTTTGCAATTTAGGGATGGACATTTAGAATTCTCAGCCAGAGAGCTCTTTGGCCTCAGTAAACTAAAAAAACCCAGAATTTCACAGGATGTTGAAAGTGGAATAATAGCACGATAACAGGTGTGGTGTTTGAACTTGACAATATCTCTCCTGAATGGTGGTGCCCAGAACTGGACACAGCATGCCAGATGGGGTCTGACCGAAGCAGAATAGAGAGATACCAACACTTCGCTTGACCTAGACATTATACTCCTATTGATGCAGCCCAGAATCACTTTGGCTTTTTTAGCTGCCACATCACACAGTTGACACATCTTCAGCTTATGGTCTACTAAGACACCTAGATTCTTTTCACCAGTACTGTGGTCAAGCCAGCTGTCACCTATTAAAAGGGTGTCTGATTTCTTTTTAAGAATGCACATGGTTACTTAATTGGCATGATAATAGTTTGGGACTCCCAGACCATACTTCTAGACAAAACATTCAGTTTGGGTCTGTGATTTTGTGCAGAATGACATCCTTCATATACTAGAAATCTAGGGAACTTGGTAATTTCACAGACTGGCACATTACTCTTTCTTTTGCCCCTCTCCTCTGTGTTCAATCATTGCAGTTCTGTGAAAATGCATTAATTATCTGTCACTCAATCCCAAAGCTGTCATTCTATCATTAAACAAAGAAACAAACAAACACACATTTAAAGCAACTTCTGTTAGGCAGCCATCTTCTGTATGTTCTGGAATATAACTCCCATCAGCCCCAAATAGTGTGACCAGTGACGTGTAATAATGGAGTCTTTCACACAAATCATATGGAGAATGTCAAGTATGAAGTGGCTGTTTTAAAGAGTTGCTAAATGTGCTGCTGCTGCTGCTGTGTGCCTTTGAGTAATTTCCAATTTATGGCAACCCTAAGGCATCACAGGGTTTTCTGGGGCTGAGGTGTGTGATATGCCCAAAGTCACCCAGAGGGTTCCCATGGCTGAACAGGGAATTGAGCCTTGGTCTCCAGGTTTGTAGTGCAACTCTCAAACTCCTACACCACCAGTTAAGTAAAAATGCTGGTCTTTCAGCATTCTTTTTTAAATTCAATCTTGGCAGACTTTAGAACAGTTGAGGATTAGTCAAATGCTTTCAAATCATTTTTTCATTTGGTGAGCCAATTTTCCGAAACAGAAAATTTGATGTTGCAGCCACAGCTATAGGCCATGTCTTTAGCAGTCACTTCTCAACATCTAGGCTGACTTTTGATATAAATATTGTACTGATGTGATTTCAGTGCAATCTGTGGCTGATCATGTATATGCCAATGGGGATGTGTAAAAAGGAAGAAGGAACAGACCTATGAAATGTTACTTTTTTGAAGAATAGCTCACAGAATGCCCCAATGAGTGATGACTATGCTGACTGGGGGTGCTCTGGAAGTTGTAATCTAAAAAGATTCCCTCCTGCAAACTTTTGGTTTAGGGAATCACATGTGCCTATCTTAGAGTGCATTTGTGCCAGCACAAGGAAGAAACCTAATGATACTTGCTCTACAGTAGTTCTTGTGAATTTAGCTTTTAAAAATGCCATTGTTCTGGTATAACTTTTGTGCTGTCACATAACATCTCTGTTCGAGTCCCTGATTTGACCGTGCTTTCAAGGAATGAGTCCGGCTGGACTACTGAAACAATGGGGCAAGGCCAAGGGTATTTTCACTCACCTCTTTTTAATTCTCCAGAAATGATGAGCAACAGCAGGTTTCATAATCGTATCTGTACTGAGTCAAGGTTATAGTTCCACTGTGACACAGAATCCGAGAGAGACAGGGAGGGAATCAGCTGTGATGCAAGATGTTTCTTCTGAGGATTATATCTAAATACAGAGTCTGCTATCCTGGTTTTGTAATGGATTGATATAGGGTTATTATGGATAATATTTATTTAGATGCATCAGACATATTGAGTACAAAGGAGTTTTCAAATGAGGAATAGCAAGGAACAGCCTGCAAATGGGCAGGCTAAAATTATGTATAATTTCAATGAATAACATAAAACTGTGCAGCTCACAGCTGGCACTCCTCCTCTTCCCATTCCCCCACCCTGTCCCTCTATTCTAGATCAGGATAAATGTCACATCAAGGAGAGTTTACAAGTAGGTTGTGTGACTCAGATCTCAGACATGATAGGTCAGTTGCCTCCCGTGTAAATAAGCAGTGATTGCACCCATGCATTTGCAAGCCAAATGTGCATCTGTTCAAGTCTTCCGAGGCATCGTACACATGAACAAACACCACCGGTGTCAGTCAGATTGCTACCTCTTTCTCCATAGAAAAACAAAAAGGGTAGAATTAATCTGGATAGGCTAATATAAGAATATGCAAATTAAGAATAATCCTATTCAGAGTTTGCAAAGATAATTTTTTCAGCGTATCCCAAAGGTGCCTATGCTGATTAGGAGACTATGGGAATTACAGTTGAAAAAGTTACTTTTCCAAGATCTGAGCAATAAAACTGACATTATAAAACAATAGGTGAGCAGTAGCACCACTCCTGCAAATGGAAATGTTATAGGTATCCTTGTACTGTGTGGAAAATATATGCTTGGAAAAGCTTAGGAACATTACTTTTTGGCACCTTCCGGTTTTGAATTAATTAGAATACCTCTCTCTCTCTCTCTCTCTCTCTCTCTCTCTCTCTCACACACACACACACACACACACACACACATTTTTTCATGGAGGAGGAAGTTTCTAATTAAAGTTACAGAGGAACTTTGCTGAAGAGGAAATATACCTGAGTAAATGTTATAAGTATTCTCACCATTGGGATAAATGTTGCCAGAGAATATGGTGAGATATTAATACAGCTCTGTGGAACTTACTTTTTAATTCTGTTGTTGCCTGTTTTAGAAAAGCAGTATCTCAGCAGTATCAGTAAATCTTAGGTTGGAGGAAACCTAGGCCCTTTCCACACAGTGCAGTCACTGTGTAGCTGTGACGGCTTGAGAAGACGTGCATCCGCACAACGTCATTGCTATTAAGTGGATGTGAAGCTGCTGGTGCACCCTTGAATGTCACTAAAGCGTTGTATTTGAGCCATGGAAAAAATGCGTTTTCACTCCCTCAGACCGCTTCTGTTACGTTTCTACAACTACATGCGGAACTGTTGAAGTGCTTTCTTGCGTGAATGGGAGGGATTGAGGGGATACCTGGCTTGTCCCTCCATCACTTCCCATCCTGATTTGTCCCTGCCCACCAAAGCAGAGGTTGTCACCATTTTTCCTCCATGTGAGAAATGACGGAGGAGAAGAAAAGCGGGGAGAAAGTGCCAGGTAAGTTTTTTCTAATAAATCAATTCTTGCGGAACTTAGGAACCCTCTTCTCACTGGGCTAATTGTTAGGGGGAGGAGTGGGCTGGGGGACAGTCACTTCAGGCATTCTGGCTGCTCACATGGATGTTGGGAGTTTCAGCCCTTCCCCAAGTAAACGTTTCCGAGTGTCATGGGAGCTGCAGTCGCTCAGAACCCCCCAAACATGCCACTCCCTTCTCCTCCCCTCCCCTTCCTCACCCATACCCCCCCGGCAACCACCAAACATGCCCCACTGCAAAAAGGACCACCCCGCAATCTGCTCTGCCAGCCTTATGCGACCTGCAGTCACTCAAATCCCTCTTCAAAAACAACCACCACCCTCCCATGGCCAACAACCCCCCCTCCCACCCTGCCAAACATGCCCCACCACAAAAAGGATCACCCTGCTATGCACCCTGCCAGCCCCATGGGACCTGCAGTCACTCAAATCCCCCCCCAATATTTCACTGCCCTCCTTTGACCAACAGAACCTCCCTCCCACCCTGCCAAATATGCCCTACTGCAAAAAGGACCACCTCGCTATGCATTCTGCCAGCCTCATGGGACTTGCAGTCACTCAACCCCCCTCCCAAAAAAGCACCCACTAACCTCCCCTCATCCACCCATGCCTCCCTGGAAACTGCCCAACATGCCCCATTGCAGAAAGCCCCCCCGATATGAGCTCTGCTAGCCTCATAAGACCTGCAGTCCCTCAAAACCATCCCGAAAACATCAATTAAGCCCCCTGACCCACACATTTCCCCACTGGAAACTGCCCATCTTGCCCCACTGCACGAAGCTGCCCTGCTATGAGCTCTGCCACCTCATGGGACGGGCAGTCACTCCAACCTCCCTCAAAACCTCCACTGACTTCCCCTCACCCACCCCCCTCCCCCTTACAGACCAGCCAAGATGCCTCTCCACATGAAGGCCCACCCTGCTATGCACTCTGCAAGCCTCATGGGACCTTTGGTCACTTCAAAACACAAATTCTTTGTGTCTTTTCCATCCTTTTAGGTACTTGGCTGCACCTTCTTCCGCCTGACTGGGAACTTCATGGACTTCGTGTACTCTGAAGGCATCCCCCCCCCAACAACAGAAAGCATGATGTATACTGCATTTGAGCAGGCTGACCATCTGGCACAAAAGCATGATGGGAGCCGCAGGCCTTCCTACCCGAAGAAACACTCTACAAGCCTAATGGGACCTGCAGTCACTCCAGCAGTCCCTGGGCACAACTGAAAACTGTTCAGTTTGACTTCAGACCATATCTACTTAAGATGTTAGTGGTCCAACATTAAAAATTTAAAGCCATCATGAGAGTTGGCTAAGACATGTAATGCTTATGGTTATTCATGTTCTCCTTTTATATACTTTGCTAATAAATGTTGCTGTTTGTTGTTTCCCAATAAAAGCTGATCTTTACCCTCTCCCTGTGGCTTCTCCTCCCTTTCTGTAGAGGGGGTGGGCCAGCAGACAGGGGCATTTCTTATGTAGCAGCAAAGGTACCGTACAAACACAGTTACTGTGAAAAAACAACATCTTCATTAGCTGTTAACGTCATACTGGCAACAGTAGCCATGCCAGAGGCAGACATCTTCCATTCCCCAGGCACCCACAGATTGCCCCCCCCGTACTTGGCCCTCCCATGTGGCCCTGAGATGCCCCCAGAGTGGGCAGGGCAGCCAGCTCAAGTCCTCAGAGGACACTGTGGAGGAACTAGAGATCCCATCCTGACTCCCAGGAAGTGTTTTACAAGCCCAGGGGTGAGCACTGTAGAACTCATGGTGCTGGCGACAGTAGCCATGCCAGGGGTAGACATCCTCCACTCCCCAGGTGGCTACAGACCACAAAATGCTGCCCTGCTGTTGCATTTCAAACGGGGCCAGAAATTCCATGACGTTGTTTCTACATAGAGGTGTTCCCATGCAGAAACGTCATCTGGTAAAATTAAAAGAAAATTGAAGTATCCAATCAAAGGTGCAGGGCGAGGTAAAGGCAAAGCAGGGAAGTGATCATGGACACTGCAGTGTGGAAGGAGAAAGCGATCTTCTCCACCTCAAGTGGACAAGGGTGCAGAACACAGTGTCACAGAAATGCAGTCATAAACTACGCTCTTGCGATGCCACGAGGCGTTTCTGCCATCTTGTGTGGAAAGGGCCCTATCAACAGTGTTTCCAAATCATTTTGAAGTTGGGTGCAAGAAATCTGGAAATCAAGGCAAAATATTTGTTTGGGCAAGACTTTTCCTTTCCTCTCTGCAAGCCCAATTTTCACTATGTTGTTTCATGTTGACCCAGAAGAAAAGTCCTGAGCAGGCTTGGGGGTGGGGGTGCTGAGAGATTCTGGGAGCTGCAGTCCAACAAAGTAACTTATACAAGTCCTGAAGGACTCGTATGTTGCATTAAATAACCAATGTTTAAATCAGAGTAGACAACTTCCACATATGTGGCTAGGGGGAGGATTTTCTTCCCACACCTGTGGAGGGTGCACTGTGCTGATACTACCAATTAACAGGAGACCCTTGTGTGAGAGTAGCAAATTTTTTTTTAAAAAAAAAGAAGGGCATTAGAGGACTGCATGCATCCCATCCCTGATTTAAACTGTCCATTCCTGGTCAACATTTCCTCTTCATATGTTTAGTATTTAGCCTGGCCAAGTTCTTTATGCTGTAATTTCTTTATAATTTACAAATTTAACACAGGGGGGGTTTCTTGCCTCTGAAACCCAGGGCTTCTTTTGGACATATTGCTTACAGTTCTCCACTTTTCACGATGGAACACAATTAGTTAAGCCAGGCCTCTTTCATAATCCAATATATTCTGTAAATCCTATTAGACTATTAGGTAACATAGTACAAATACTCCAGCTCAGTCATTTGAATGCTATTCAGTCTACATACTTCTCCCCCCCCCAAAACCTGATATATTTACTGGAGATTAAATTATATTGTTTCCTCCTATCACTCTGGTGATTGAATAGCCAAGAAAGTACAACTAACAGATGCAAATTGTTAGGTTATTGTTAGTCTCACTGAAAGTTTGACACAACATCTTAGTTTTAAGGAGTTATTTGCAGTGCAGTAAACAACATGGGATTTCTCATCTGTTTCATTAGTGCTTTTTCAGGCTGAACAAACTTGTTGGTCACATTCCTAATTCACTGTCACATGTACTTAGGCACCACTGAAATCCGTGGGGCTTAAAACATGTCTTTGTGCTGGATTGAAGTTGTTGTATTTAGGAGGAATTTATGAGAACTGTAGTGATTTGACTCTGCAAATGGTGTACTTTCAACATAATTCACATAGGCATAAGTCTTCTCAAATTGAAAACATTTTATTATCTTTAATTGGAATGTTACTGAAAAATCACATCCAGGGGGACATTTTGTGGACTCCTGGAATTAATAGACAAAGAAGGCTGAGATATCCTTGGCTTTTTCTTCTATGTGCCTGTTAAAATAGAATTTTCTATGCATCAACACAAATCAGACCTGCATAACACAATTGTTCCAGACCAACTGATAACATCCAGATAATATATAGGGTAGATATAGACAAATAGTGCCTGTATTTGTAAACTGTACATTATAATATGTTGTCTGTGGAAACCTTTGCCAGAAGGATACCATGATCAACTTCACCTAAAGCCATTGACTTTTCCAAGAAAATCAACAGGTTTGTGATCCCCTGTCTTACTGTGCGCAAGGATCATCCCACAGAGCGAACAGGGCATTTTTCTGTTCCAAAGCCAAATCTAAAGTCAGGCTGAAACGGATCTAGAAACTTAGGTTCACTCAACAGCACCTGAAGTTGACTGGAGCTGCTGTGCAACATAGATTTAACCTGAATATTTAAAGTACTACGAATTGATCATCTCACTTGCTGAAAACAGAGCTAAGTGGATTAAAGGCCACAACAATCAAGGCCTTTATAAAAAGGAAAGATTGGCTACAAACAATAAGAGAGGGGAAACGTTTGGCTCTGAGTGAACCTCTGAGAATGACATGAAGTTATTATGCTGTTGCAAGAAAATTGTTCAGTTCCATAGAATTGTCCAGTTGGAAGGAAGCCCAAGAACCAACTAAAGCAACCCCATGCCATGCAGGAATTCACACTAAAGCCATCCTCTGAAATGCCTTCCAACTTCATTTTAAAGCCCTCCAGTAAAGGAGAATCCACCACATTTTGAGGCAGTCTATTCCACAGCTGAACAGTTTTTACAATCGATAATTTCTTCCTAATGTTTAGGTGGAATATATTTTCCTGCAGTTTGAATCCATTGGTTCATGTTCTGGGCTCTGGAACAGCAGAAAACGAGTGTGCTCTGTCTTGTGTCCCTAAACAATTTTGGCTTGATATTGTTAAAGAAAGGATTAGAAGAGCCACACTGAACTTTGGGAGTTACAACTGATTATCTGGCATGTGTTTAAACAATTTTTCTCAAGATAATAATGTCTGGGCAAAACCTAACATTATTCCTGCCTAGAGTAGTCTCACTGAAATGAATAGGACTTGTTAGCCACAACTAGCAACCTTGACTTGCATTGATCAATGGCAGCTGGTGGTTCCCATGATAATGTAGGAATGAATCCATCCTGAGTTTTAGGTTCATTTTTAAGGGAGCCATCCAAGGCACTGAGCCTGTTTGGGAGACAGGTGCAACACGTTTGCTCATTTAAAGTTCAGACCAAAACAAAGAGCAGATTCACTGCCCCACTGTCATTAAAGAAAAGTAGGATATGAAATACTTCTATATAATAAGAATAAACTCACAGTGTTTCTGTCAAGAGTATAAGCAATGAACTAAATATCTCTTATTCAGAGGTCAGCAGTGATTCGTGCTATTTCTCAACTGCGACTTAGAATGCAGAGATTGCAAGATAATGAAGAACTCTGTTACACTGATCTGTGTTCACTAATGTTGCCAAATTTTCAAAACAGCAGTAAGGGACACTGCAAACCCATAACATGCAGGGCTAATAATCAGGAATTAGCTATTGACAAGTTTGTTTTCTGTCAAAATACCAAATGAAAACATTGGTTTCAGTTAACCTGTCCCTGCATTTTCTCTGTAAAATTAGCATATCGTCTACATTTATAAATTGCATGGCACACAAATTTCTGTCTTTATGAAGGACCCATGGCCAAAAATGCAGGCTTAGTTTGGCATTATGTTCAGTCTACAGAAAGGGAAAAGTTTTCCAACTCTGAAATAAGGAATATCTCTTATAATAAGGGACACCTGGCAACCCTCATGTACACAAAAGTCTCGAGCACTTACAGAAAAAACTATAGAAATGTTGTTACAGTATGTCTGTTCTCATCATGGTATGTGTCATGTACAGGATGATCATCTTGTTCCAAACAACACACTCAATGTTTCTTCAAAGAAGTTTCTTTAAAGTATAGTCATGGGTAATGACTGCACACTTCCACAGAAGTAGTCAGAATTGGATTGTACAGCAACCTTGTATTTTCTTATAAGCAATCCAACACAAATTTGTGAACCTGTTCCCATACAGTACTATGACAGGGAAGCATAGCAACCTAACAAATAATACATTCTCACCATGGACTAAAGAAAATTTAAAGAAGTTTCATTGTGGAAGTGGGGATTTTTTTAAAAAAAAAAAATTCACATGTCATTTACTCCATCTCAAGTTGCATTACATAAGACTTTCTTCTTCTTTTTGCTGCTGATGGCTTATGCTGAAATGTCAAAGTTAAATGAACTTGTGATCTGTTTTCTGACATGAGGTGTTCAAAAATGAATAATCATACTTAAGTTGTGTAAGTTCCTGTAGTTCCTGCTAAAAATTTAGCAGTGGAAAGCAGCAGAAATCTTTTGCATGGGAAACACCACCAATGTAACAGAGATTTTTAGTATTAATGGGCCCTATATAGTGGTAATTGTTGGTGGGATTTGCCTTTGCACCTACTTTCTTTGTGTATATGTTTAAGAACTTGGCAGGAGATTATATCTTTTCTTTTTTAAAAAAATAGTTGGGTCCCATGTTGGGAGAAAGAAAGGATAATAAATAAATAAATAAATAAATAAATAAATAAATAAATAAATAAATATTAGCTTAACTGTACTGTCTTTTGTTCAGGATGTGTCATTCTTCATATTCCAACTTTTTCTTTAACCTTCTAGTAATGAAACCTTTGAATGGAAGTATGCTTTTCCTAGTGCACATGCCTGTACATTGATGTTAAGTACTATGCAGTGCACAGCCTGTTATTTTTCATGCTAAAACTGATGAGGTTTGATTTTGAACTAATAATCTAACTTATTATAGGACCTATTTATTGCTCAGTTAAGTTAATGCACTTCAAAATGTAAACCTGGGGTGGGAATTAAAAGGCTTCCAGATATAGCTGAATCGCAACACCCAGTATTCCTCACTATTGGCTAGGCCAGCTAGAGTTCTGCACTGTGGGGCTAGAGCAGATGTAAACAAGGATGTAGATCCTTGGCACAAAAATAAGGTTTTGTCAAGTATGCAAGGATCCAGGCATTATGCCATTTTATATATTCATGCCTTAAACTCTGACTGGACACAGTCCCAAGCTATGACATTATTTGAGCTCAACCTGCTTTTCTAGATCTATTTCTAAGAAATTAAAAGAAAAATCCCTCTGCTCACTTCCCAAATAAGTCAAGTAATCAAGTACAGTGCTATTCAAAGTACCGGTAATTGTCTGTGGATCAGTACCAGTCCATGAGCTGTTGGCCACTGGAGCACAAGCTCACAGAGTATTATGTGAAAACTATGGCCATTTCCAAACTACACTGTTACAGTGCTATTATTCCACCTTCAACATCCTGTGGAATCCTGGGGTTTGGAGTTTAGGGAGGGGCCTTTAGAATTCTCAGCCAGGGAGCTCTTTGGTCTCAGTAAACTACAAACTCCCAGAATTCCACAGGATGTTGAAAGTGGAATAATAGCACTATAACAGTGTAATGCTGAAATGGCTTGTTAGATGAAAGGTAGTTTCCCAGGGTGTTAGCAATTGAGATAATTTGATGATAAAACAGCACAAATATGATAGCAGTCCCATAACAATTACAAAAATAAAATAACACAGATATGATACTAGTCCCCAACCAGTCTGCCACATCAAATATCTTAAGTGATCTCATTATTAAATAGTTGAATTACAGTAACATTATGGTTACCATACATCCTTTTTTCCCAGTTGTGTCCTCTTTTTTCAGAGCTAAAATTTCTGTCCAGGTAGATTTTTAAAATGTTCAGGTTTTCTTATAGGGTCTAGGCTGAAGGAAGTAAGCAATCAGGTAGTAGAGCTCTGAGGAGGAATAAGAGGGATATACCAGGTTAAAGCCCTTGGCTGTCATCAAGAGACTCATCGGCTTCCAGCTAAGGAAGCTGTCAGAAGAGACAGGCAAGGGTGAGAGGGAAGACTCTGGCCCAGCAAGCCTATGTGTCATCATAATGATTGGTAGTCTGAAGTAGTCAGTAAATGTGTCCTCTTTTTCACTTTTTAAAATATGGTAGCCCTACCTAACCCTCTCCCAAGGCAAGATAATGTTGAGCTATGGCAGCAACTTCATTCTTCCATCCCATTCCTGTACAAGGCCAGCATCTACCCACTTCCCAGAGGCTGTTGGATCAGAAAAGCGAGGTGGCTGTGCTACTACAACAGTGTGCGAAGGGAACCCTATGCAGCCAAGATTTTCAAGCAACCGAAGAAATACAGTAGATGTGCAAGTTCTACTGTACAGGAGCAGGAGTACAATTACCCAGAGGACTTCATGAGGAAGTCAGTATGCTCTTTCAATGTAATCCAGGATTTCATGAAGTCTCTGTTGTTTGTTGTCGTTGTTGCTGTGGGTCCTCAAGTTATTTCCAAGTTGTGCTGACTGTAATGCAACACTATTATGGACTTAAGATTTGTTCAGAGGGAGGTTGCCTTGGCCTTTCTCTAAGGCTGAGAGAGTGTGACTTGCCCAAGTTCACCCAGTGGATTTCCATGATTGAGGGAGGATTTAAATCCTGGTCTCCAGAGTCATAGGTCAACGCTCAAACCACTATACCGTGCTGGTTTTGAAGTCTCTGTTAGAGAAGCATAATTGTATTTCATCTAACAAGGGAGGAGAGGTGTGTCATGTGTTTAAGTTTTAATAAGGTTTTATAATAGGCATGACTGAAATAAGAAATACACACTTGCCACCTTTGTACCCACTTTTTATACCATGTCTCCATCTTTTAGTCAGCTTGCAGTTTCTGAGTTTATTTGACCTTGAGCTTTATATGTGGCTCTGAATCAACTTTGAGTTGGATCTTAACTTTTTCAGCTTTAATTGCTCTTAGAAATTCTTCCATCGTTTTTTTAGCACATGCAACTGCAGTGAAAACCTCATGGTCTGCATTATCAGTACACCTGCCTGAGGGCCTGAGGCCAGCTGCTTACCTGTACTAGCATGGAAATTGTTCTTCATACATACCTAATTCAAGGTAGCGATCTCTGTGGAAAATCCCAGTGTAAGTTTTTTTTTTAAAACACATCTAAAGAAAGCATTCCAATGTCAGGTGAATTTGTGGAAAGGGATGCCCTCTTCTTTTCCTTCCCCTTACACTTTCTGACAGCTCACCATATCTGCCATCAAGGGGCTCTGAACCCTTTGGAGCAAAAATTTGGGGTACAGAGCGGGTTACAGAGTGAAATTAGGAAGCCATCCCTTCAACAGTAAGTGTTCCATTGGTGAACACACACCATCAGATATGGTGGTTCAGCTGTGCTTGAAACAACCTATGTCTCATCCCTGGTAGCATTTTCCACATGTTAACATAGTCACTGTACATATCTAAAATATGAAAACATTCAACTTCTGTAAATATAGAACTCAGAATGTTGGTTTTTAAAAAGTAAAGTGTCAGCAGTAGTCACCCATCCACCATAACATATTACACTTGTTGCTTTGAAAGAATGTGTTGCTAACGCATTATTAATGTGTTGCTTTTTAGCTTCATTACACCTCTTTCTTTTCCCCCATTTATTTATATAGTCCTTTCAATGTACATGGCACTGTCATTATTTTCAAAAATATGTATCAAACAGCAAAATGGTTCTCACTCACTTGCAATTCTAAAATGTCCCCTCACACACTATTAACATTCTGGAATTAATATTATTAATTACTCTTACAAATTATATTACATTAGTACCTGTTAAATAAATGAACATTATTATGCCTGCATTGCCCTCTCAAAATAACATATTGCAGGTAGCATTGCTACTTGTTAACATGTTACTTTCAAGCTCTGTAAGTAAGATGTATACCAATTCTTTGAATGCATAGATTTATGCTAGTTGTAAGAGTGATGTTAAGGACTTACCTGTCCAAGAACTTAAACTAGATAAATGCAATATGTCACTTTGACAGGTTCAGGAATTCAATAACCATCATAATCTTAATTAACTAGACTCCAAAGACAAATCCATATGAAGATTTTCCCCTTAAAAAAGATAACTGACCAAAGATTGCACTTTGAGTGTTTAGTCCTCCCTCATATTAAGTCTTTGGGTGCAAAGTCTCACAACAAATACTTTGTGTTTTGATCTTAAGTGCATATTATTTGGTGGCAGAGGTGAAAATATCCCTGGCACATTTGTACAACGTAGGTTCTGATGGCTAAATCCACACAGAACTTGCTTGTACTCTGGAAAGGGGCCACCGAAATCATACCATTTATAAGTGCAAAAAACCCCAAAAGTTTAGAACTCTATAAGAGGGATGAAGATTGAAGGCACTTGCCTGCTCATGGTCCAAATACAGAGGGTTACCTTATCCTGTCACTATAGGATGAGGCATCTCTACCCTCCCAACACAAACAGAGGCCAAAAAATAACACTGGCCCAGGGGTTATGCTTCCCATGCCTTGCATACCTGCTGGACACCATTGCTCTCCTTGTCAGGGCCCAGCTATTGCAAGACTGCACAGCTGACACTGTCTTACTAAGCACCCAAAGGGCTGCTTCTATTCTTTCTTATAGAGTCACTTTTGTTGTAATGTTGATGCACAAAAAAACTAGAAATGCCATGGCCTTTCTGATCCTCTGCACTTCTTTCTAATTCATAGTACAACTTTCATAACTCTTTCATCTCCTTGGGAGATATGAAACTTCAGATAAGTCATAGTTTGGAAAAAACAGGAAATATGGGGCAGTTGTACTTCCTGTTCTTTCTGTGGCAATATCATGTGTAAAGCCACTTTCAGTTATAGCTGTCCAAAAGTGACTGAAAGGACTAAGGATTGCTGCTGGGTTTTTTGATTTGTCAGATGGTTGGTTTTCTGTGAAATATTATATTATTTCTAAATAACTTTTCACCTGGAATAACTGTTCTCCTGACCAGACTGCTGCCATGATAACTGGCTGTTATTGTTCTGCTGCACATTGGAAGTGTGGGCCCTGATTGACTGATGCACTCTGTGGTGGTCAATTGTGAGATTTTTTAAAAGATCATTTTTGTTGTTTCATTTACTAATCTTCTCTTACTTTGTAATAGCATTAAAAACTTGTTGCATTCTGCTTTGGTAGAAAAGGTACCTATAATCACAAATGCTATACTATGTTATATGAATACTGGTATAGAACTGGCAAGAACTTTCCATGACATTGTGTTCTATTAAGCTGGCCTCAGGCTCAGCCGAGAATCACTGTGGCAGGTCAAATGACTACTTAAGCTCCTCCGTTGTGTTTCTGTAGGTCAAAGGGTAATGCACCTGAGAAGCTGGAGACTGCACTATTCAGCCTTTCATGAGAGGGCAATAGAGTGTGCAGATCTTTTGCACCTTCATTGGCCATTGTCTACTTACTTTTCAAAATATTTGATCAGTTGCTATTGTTATCTGTCAAAGGCTTAAGTGTGCCAGACAATCACAAAAGAGAATAGGACCAGCGAACCCATTACCCAAATCAACTTAGTCTGATCACTAAAACAAAGGATCTTGGAAATACCATTGGAGTGTACCAAGAGGCACACACAAAACGCATGCATTCATACCTCCCAGATCGTGAACAAGAGGAATACAGGGACATGAGGTTACTTGTCCTTACTATAATTTCCTAGAGTATTGGCTTACACTCTGTAAATTATAAATTACAGGATTTACAGATAGCCTGACTAAATACCCTAAAGGCACCCATTCCCATCTGATCATGGAAGCTAAGCAGGGTCAGCCCTGATTAGTACTTGGAAGGGAGACTGTCAATGAATACCAGGTACTATAGGCTATAGTTGAGAGGAAGGAAATGGCAAAACCATCTCTGAGTTTTCATTGCCTAGGAAAACCCTATGAAATTCATGGTGTAGCCATAAGCTGATAGGTGACCAGATACACAGTTACCTACAATAAGTCACTTTTTGGTAATGAGAGTGTAACATAGTCACATTTCAAAACAAACAGTGAGTGGTAATGATGGTTTAAAATGTTGCAACAAGTAATGTGTTAGTTACTTCTAATTGTTCTTAACTGTTTTTTTTTCTTCTATGCCATTTTCTTATTAGTCCTAAAATTCAATCCCAAAGTTAAAAAAAGGAAGAAAGAGGGACAAAAAACAAAACAAAAACACAAAACACAGTGAAACAAATAACACAATGAGTGACTCAGGGGAAACACAATTATGAGTAACAACAGATTACTTTTTAAACATTGTAATGAGTTATTGGAATTTGAAAGGTAACTTTTTTTAAAAAAAAAAGTAACTTTTGAGCTCTGGCTAAGGCATCAAAGGAATTCCCCCATAACCCAGCCCAGATAGTTTCCTAATGCAGGCTGAAAATCTTCAATGATGGTAGTGATCCCTTCTCCTTCCTTTCAGATTCTATCCAATTTCTTAAGATTTAGGCAAGCACACTAGTTCCTAGCCACCAGTGTTCTAATGTCTCAGGTTCTGAGATCGGGGGCTCTTTCACAATACAGGATTGTAGCACTTTGGAACCACTTTAACTGTTGTGTGCACATTTTATGGAATCCTGAGATTTACACTTTAGGAAAGGATATTTACAATCCACTGCCAGAGAGCTCTAGTGCCTCCTCAAACTACAGATCCCAGGATTCCATAAGATAAAGGCATGGCAGTCAAAGTAGAATATAACACTATGGCCATTTCCACACTAGACTGTTAAAGTGCTATTATTCCGCTTTTAACATCCTATGGAATCCTGGAGTTTGCAGTTTAGGGAGAGTCATTTAGAATTCTCAGCCAGGGAGCTCTTTGGCCTCAGCAAACTACAAACCCCAAAATTCCATCTGAGATGTTGAACATGGAATAATAGCACTATAACAGTGTAGTGTGGAAATAGCCTATAATGCTCTAGTGTCAAAGTGCCCCAGAATATAGAGAACACTCCTAGAAGGAAGCTGCATTAAAAAATCTGTATCCCAGTCTATTATATGCTTGGGTACCAAGCAATGCTTTCTGGGAAGGGAAGGGAAGGGAAGGGAAGGGAAGGGATTGGATCTTTCCTCCCTCAGTCCCCACACAATGGCTGTAGCAAAATAGTGTGTTTAGCCTCACCTTCCCTTGCCCTACCACTGGGAATTGTTGTTTGCCAAGAGAAGGGCAGGTACCCTGACTGAAAAGGCTGAAATAAAATTCTGCTCCAACATGGTAAACTTTAAATAGAAACTATAATTCAGGGCATGGGGAAAAACACTTGCTTATATAGAGCCATTCACACACTTCATTGCGTGTTTCATTAATTCCACCTGTGTTTTTTAAAGGCTTCCTTGCAGTGGCAAAAAAACAATCTAAAATGTTTAAAGACCACAATAAAATACAGTGCTTTTGGTTTTCTTCTGTTTTATAGATGAAAGAACTCTACAGTAAAGAAGATCTGTTGGCACAACCTGACCAGAGGACTTTCTGGAGTAATGATGACTCAGGTAAGAGTGGAGTACAAGGTGCCTTTAAACAAGCAAAGACATATCCTTGAAAATGTCACACACATACACAAAAAAATTGCAGTTTTTCAAAATCCTAAAATGTTTATACTCTGTACATACCTTCCAACAGTAAAGGATGGAAATTGGGACATATGCTACGTCGGAGTGTAGTTTAAATGACAAAAGTTATTAATGAAGAAGAAAACACAGGCTAGCAGAGGCTACAGCAGTTTGCTTTTACCAGAGCCTATCAGGAAAGGCAAGATTCTGCTTCCTGTTCTCCTCTCCCCTCTGTTGATTTAATTGAATGCAAACTACTTTTGCATGTGGAACTCAGGCCATTTCCACCCTACACTGTTTTAGTGTTATTATTCCACTTTCAATATCTTGTGGAATTCTGGGGTTTGTAGTTTACTGAGGCCAAAGAGCTCTCTGGCTGAGAATTCTAAATGCCCCTCCCTAAACTGAAAACCCCAGGATTCCATAGGATGTTGAAAGTCGAATAATAGCACTACAACAGTAGTGTGGAAATGGCCTCAGTTTGCAGCAGCTGAAATAATCTTAGGACAAAAGGAGAAAGTGGAAGGAGAGAGAAACTTGGATCTTTTAAAAGCAGCAGAAAAAGTGGCATGACACAGGATTAGTTGGGATTGTTGCTGCCAAACTGGGACAACTGGAGTAATGATGTATGAATATTTGGCATGCTGGAACAGACAAAAAGTCTATCTAATCCGATGTTCTGTTTCCAACAGTAGCCCCTCAGAAGCCCACAAGCAAGTTGTGAGGGCCATCATGCTCTCTTCCTATTGCTTCCAGGTGACTATGATCCAGACATATCATGCCCTTATTCTTGGAGTTAGCTTCTAAGCATGATACATTCCAGCCACTGATAGTTATTAACTGACATGCCTTTTGGACATGACTATTCCAGCACATTTAGAGAAGGCTAGCTAAAGGAAGACTTTGTTAGATCACCCACAATGAAATTTGGAAGAACTGCCAGTACTGGGAATTATGTGATAATCTGGCAAGAGAGCGTATACCTTCAAGTTGTTTGTCAACTAATGGCAACCCCATGAATTTCATAGGGTTTTCATAGGCATGGAATACTCAGAGGTGGTTTTGCCAGTTCCTTCCTCTGAAATATAGCCTTGGTTATTTGTAGTGATCTCTCATCCAAGTACTAACCAGAGCTGGCCCTGCTTGGCTTCCAAGATTAGAAAGGATCCGGTGCCTTTAGGGTTATATCTTAGCCCTTCATATAAATTTTCAAACATTTTAAGAATTCCTGAAAGTCAAATCTTTGTAGGAAAGTGGCTGGGATGAAAACATATCATGGGAACCTCTCTTGGGATGATAAGGCTCAACAAGACTAATGATAACTTAAGCAATTTGAGAAGAGTAGCTGCTTAATTGACCATTTAGTTTATCATGTTCTCTAGTCCCATTCTGGCATTTTTACAAAAGTGCCATAATTGACTTGCGGGCTCCACTGTTTTGTTACTGTTCAGCTGATAAAAGCTGAAGTGGGTGAGTTCTAATGATCTGTATCTAATTGAAATAGCTAAGTTCTCTTTAAATCCTTAAGGCGTTGTTCACATGAGATAACATTGGGTCCTCAAGGATTTTAAACATAGAATTTTTTTCACTTTGTCTCCTAGTTTATATTGTTTTACACAGGGCAGCTGAAAGGGGAAAAATTCCTTAAGGAATTCTTTCTTTAAAAACAACTCACAAACAGGATCAGATTACAGGACACCAGTATGTTTATATGAAACTGGAACAGTCTAGATTTTTAAACTTCAACTAAAAACAATTTGGCTGTTCCTTAGGCACTTTTGAATACAATTTTTACTCACAAGACTGTGGGGCAGTCTGATCAGCAAATTATTCACGTGGGTTATCAAGTAGAATTGCCTCTTTTTTCAAGAAAGGCATGTGTACCTTTTAGAGCTGCGTGGCAGACAGAAACTCATTTAGTGAAGTATGGTGTTCATTCCTTACTGTATGGCTATAATGAGAGCCAGTGTGGTGTTGTGGCTTGAATGTTCCCATTCAGCCATGGGAACCCATTGGGTGAAGCTGGACAAGTCACACTTTGGACAGGTCACACACATGCCTAAGGCCCTTTCCACACGTGAAGGAAAAAACATCCTGAGACATCCTGAAACGGAGCTTACCTGAGTCCGTCGCCACGTGGAGCAGCGCGTTTTCGCTGCTCCACACTCCTCGGCATCCTGCAGCGTCCTGCAGCGTCCTGCGGCGCCCAAAATGGCGGCTTACAACTGGCGGAGGCTCTCCACCAACTGGAGAAGCTCGCCAGCCGGAAAGCCCGTCCCTGGCAGATCAGCAGGCACACCCTTGCGCACACCTGCAAATCCACACCAGGCACTGCGACGGGGCTGCACGATCGTGCTTTTTAAAAACCTCTTCGAAAGTGGTTTTTAAAAAGTACGCGGTGCCGCCACTTCCGGTCACCCTAGCGTGGATTGGGGTGTGGAAATACGCAAAAGTAGTCCACCCCAATCCATTTTACGGTGTAGACGACCTCCGTCAGAGGTCGCGCTACACCGTTTTAATACCCCCATGTGGAAAGGGCCTAAGAAGAAGCAGTGCCAAATCTCTGAATAAATCTTACCAAGAAAATTCTATGATTGGGTTGCCATAAATTGGATTTAACTTGGGGCCCATAACAACAACATGATCGGGAAAGCTAAGCCAACTCCTAGATGTGGCAGAATAAGTGCCTTTGTAGCAGAACTTTGATGAAGCAACAGACACTGAATAAAGCAGGATATAATGATGAAGCAACAGACCAAAATATTTTAAAATTGCTGATTCTTGCTGGGAAGAAGGAATCAAATTGCATATTTACTTACTGCTCCTGATTTTTAAAAATTGTACTAATTTGCCCTTATCTACAATGGTGTTTTAAAAATTACTATTAGTAAGTCTTGATGACAAATATTTAGATGTGTGTGTCTTCGCTTTCACCTGCACCTGTTTTAACCAAAGTTAATACCTGGTGTCAGAAGGCCTGGGATTCAGCCTCCAAGGAAGGAGTGGTTCCACATTAGTGAAACTTGTTCCCATTTTCTGCTGTTATGAATTGCTCCCCACTTCCTTGCTCCTGTATCTTATTGCATATATGTACGATATGTAAACCAGAATTTGGAAAAGTTGCAATTTTGAATAACAATTCCCAGAATCCTCCAGTTTAGAACTGTTCCAGCCAGTGTGAACAAGTTTTGTAAGCTCTGCCATGCATGCACATGCATAGAATAATATTTTTTTTGGTTGACTATCTCAGGTTTTATGACATTGTTCATATCAGTAAGTTTGGTCATATTCTCCCTGCACTGTGACTTAAAGTTATGGTGACATAAGTTTCAAAGTAGCATTGGATTGTAAGTTTCAGCTTCTGTTTTTCCTCATCCTTGGCTCTAGATGAGTGTTTGCTCCTTAGGCTGCTTGATAATATTTGTGCTTAGTGCTTCCAACTCAGCTTTGAAGTTAACTGTCCATTGACTCATCTGGATGACACCCTTTCTCCTGAACTCTTGGTAGACAGTTTCACTCCTAAATGTATCTTTTCCATTAGCATGGCTGGAATGTGCCTTTCAAGTGGAAAATGTTTGGATTTCTGCAGAGAACAGCAAATACTTGGAGAATGGCACTATGGGGGGGGAGGCGGGTTTGTTGTTTCTGGGGCTTGTAGTTTTCCACAGACTTATTCTATATTTTACATGCTTCTGTCACATGAAAGGGCAGGATCCCCAACCTGGTCTATAAGTTCCACATAGCAGAGTTATGGAGGACCATTTTGAAGGTTTTTCTCTTTGGCTGTGTTACTTTTTCTCCAAACACATCTTTCAGTATGGAAATGTAACATAGGAACTGGAGCAGTTCAATAGTAGAACACAGGCTTTGCATGAGAAGTCATGGCATAACTAAGTGAGACTGACAAAGTCTGCACAGCCTGGAAAAATTACCTTGGGTATGTTGACACCCAGTATGCTAACTGAAGAGTTCTGAGAGTTGTAGTCCAGAAATACATTTTCCAAGCTCTGAATTCCTATCTGAAAACTTGAAGGCCTCTGCTAACCAGTGCCGACCAGGTGTGGGAAACCTGTGACTCTAGGGCTGTGTACATCTCTCAAACCAATCTCATGTGGCACCCTGCAAGTGATCAGTTCTGCTGTCTGTAACACAGATCTGCCCTATTCCCAATGCCCTGGTTGGTGGGGAATGAGAGGACAACAAACACAGAGAGGAAGTGGGTTTTGTTTTGTTTTTGTTTGTTTGTTTGAGGGGGAGAGAGAGGGAGAATGGTCCCATCTACCACTGACATCTGTTCTGCTGGCGACAGCAAGCAGCCCTGAAATAATGTGGCCATTAACAGGAGAAAAGGTTACTCATCCTTAGTGCAGGCAGTACTGCACAAGATGGTCTGTGATCTGATATAAGGCTACTCCCATTGTCCCTACTGAAAGAGGCCTCTGTTTTTTGTAAGAGGAGGACAAAGCATGGAGTGTAAGCGTATGTACAAAAATTATCAGCAGAGGCTCTTGAATGTTTTCATCACAAAGGTTCCTAGAGAATCTTTCGCTGTTATGAAGGGAACAAGAAGGGTAATTGCCTTGCACTTCCTGCTCCTGCACTTCTTTCTCTTCCAAAAACAGCTGCTCCAGCAGATGAAGAGCTAATAAAAGAGACTATTTTTATCCCTAATTGATGTGGCTCTGAGCCCAAACTCCCCAACCTTTTTGGCACATCACACCCAAGTTTCAACATTACTATCACCGATACTTTTTTTCTGGTGATCTTAAAGCCCATTCTCACCCTCCATGCAAAATTTAAATTCCAGTGTTATTTTCACTGAAGAGTTGACCTATCAGCAGGAATCCACACTTTAACTGGCAAATCAGCTGGAACCAAGGTTAAAGTACAGGATTGTTTTCAACAACCCAGATTCCTGGGTTCACTTTCAGCTTTTGTATTTTTAGAAAGAAAGAAATTATTGTCCAAAGCCTCTGGAAGGTCACGAAAGATGTATTCTTTTGTCATGCCAGAGAGTTTTCTTGACTTCTGGTATCCTTAATAACTTCTTCAGGCTACAATCCTGTTTACTCTTACATTGAAAACAGTCTCATTGAACTCAATGACCCATACTTCTGAGTAAACCTAAATAAGATTGCTTTCTCTGTGATTAAACACCAAACTAGACATGTCATTAATTTTGGAATGTAATCAGCAGGGAAAAAGCAGCTGCTGGAAAACCTGTGCAGCTCTGGCTGTTCCCATGTCACTGGGATGGTGAACCTGTTCTGAGTTTTAGCATGAACTTTCAACCTGCTGTCCCAAAACTACTTACATCCTCATGGATAGTTTGTTTAAAGTTCTGACTAAAATCTAAAACTTGCCCCACAATCATCAAAGCTACCAGCAATCACTGCTGTTCAATCATGGGGGAATTAGGAGGACAATATGTATTTCCTTTTCACTTCCTGCCAGAGGTCTGAGAAAATTGCACCTTTGAAGCTGTTTTTTGCATTACAAGGGAACCCTGCCTTGGTGCCAAAATGCAAGTATAGAAACTTGAGTCTTTCTTTTCCTTTGAGAACATGGCAAGATTAAAGAGTTAAACTTTCCCTTTCCATCTTCTACATTTTGACACAGATCAGACCTTTCCTCATTTGTTTTTCCTACAATAAACCACCCCCATTGCCCATCCTCTTTAACTGTAAGGGTGCAATGGCTGGGATGGCTGGGAGTTGTGATACAAAAAGGATTGTTTCCAAACTCTGTTTCAAGCTATGCTTTCTTACATGTGTTCTATATTTTAAAAGTTTATATCTGATTTTATGTTTTTATCTAATTTAAAAAGGTTTATATCTGAAAGTTTTTCTTGTTTCCAGTTTTACCTTGTGACATTACAAGGTAAATCTAGATGACCATAGCCTCCAACTGTCCTAGTTTGGCAGGAACAGTGCCAATTAATCTGTTTTTAATCTTATTTTTCTGCATCACTACCTTACAAGCCTCTGATTCAAAGTACCCTTATCAACAAATATTTCTTTCCAGAGCTGGGGATGCAGGGCAACAAATTCAGTATTTAGGCAAATGAAAATAAAATAGTGGGGCTATAATGAGATCTTCAGATGATAGAAATCAATTTTCCCAAACATTTTTCATTCTTTTCATTTCAATTATCACATCCTGAGAAATATGAACACGTAATACGTTTGTCAAATGTAGCAGCATGGATGATTCAGTGAATAATTATTGTGTAAAATGTAAATAATAGTACAACAAAAGTGCAACTTTTAAAAATTATAGCAAATAAGGGATTTTTTGTCAGGATTTTGTCCAGAAGGAGAAGTTTTGTATTGCTCTGTATAAAATGAGTTTGGCTGTCTACTGGTGCTAATATTTATTTATCAGTGATATCACTTTTTGCTTCCACTGAGCTCAGGGAGGTGTGCATAGCTGTCCTCCAACCCACTTTGTCCAAGATCTCTGGCCCAGTCCCAACCCAGGCCCATTCGCCGTACCCAATTATAGCGTATTATTCCATTTTAACTGCCATTTTTCCATCTTGTAGATTCCTGGGATTTGTATTTTGGTAAGGCACTAGAGATGCTCTTTGGCTGAGAATTCTAAATACTACTCCTTGAACTGCAGTTCCCAGAATTCCATAGGACAGGATGATCATGACAGTTAAAGTGTAGTAATAATGCTATAATTCTGTAGTGTGATGGGTTCCTGGTAAATTTCACGAGCAAAATAGAGATCTGCAGTCTCAATCCAGTACTCTAACCATTACACTGCACTGGCTCTGCAAAATTCTCTCTAAAACTTGACACATTTTTCTCTCTGTCTCTTCTCTCTCTTTTTGTTTCCCTGCTATGTGGGTGGGGACAATCCTATGCTGATGACCCCTCTCAAAATGGACACTGCATTCCCCAGTGTAGGCCAGTAGGCGCTTCCTTTCCACAACAAAACAGCATCATGGGAGTAGGTATATATATATATATATATATCTGTATAATTAGACCCAACAATTTTTATTGACATTGCAGAAGAGGAGAAAAGGGTTGCATGGGGCAATGGTGCATCATCCTATGTTTGAAAGGAAGGCTGAACATGGTGACTGTTTAGATTAAAAGAAAGATAGCAACTTTTAGTAATACATCTATTACTAAACATCTACCCAATGTGTTCTGTTGACTCTGTTGATTAAGCATGATTAAGCATGTCACCCAGTTAATCAATTAAATATAATTTAGCATACAAATTACCAAACCTCAAACATGTGGCACCCTAATGAGTTACCGTACTGAAGGAAGTGGTAGCCATTACTGTAACAACTGCAGTTCACTACATCAACAACATAATGAGCAAGAATTTGCTGGCAGCGTTAAAGAGTATGATCATCCTTAGTAATTTCTTTTGCATGTCCAAATGTGGCATGTACACTGTGCCAGAACCAAAACAGCCTCCCACACTATGGCTATTTTTAACCCAAAGTGCCACGATTTGCCCAAAGAATATCAGTAATACTATCCACCTTTCATATTGTTCCTACATGGACAGTTCATGGCATTACTAGTTGAAAGACATAATGTGGGCATCCCATCTTTCTCTCTTTAAGAGATTGTCTCTGTTAAGAGAAAAATATGGAAGAGAAAGGAATTATTCTCCAACAGCCTTTGAAGAACCACAGATTGCCCAGCCCTTCCTGAAGATAAGAGAGAATTCCTTTTCTTTTGTGGGATTCCACAACTAAATGCCCTCTAGAAGAAGATACTGTTACCTCAGGTTTGCTTTCATTTTAATGGCACAATGGTCCTTTTGAGCAGCCATTTTAAATTGTATTTTCCTTTAGATTGATTGGTTGATTGATTTAATTATTCTCATACCTTGTATTTTGTGATTTTCTCATTTGTGTTGTATTGATTTGTCTTTTTATAAAGTTATGTAGACAACCATGGGCATATTTTTTTATGAAAAGCAGTTTATTAATTAAAATAATGAAAAGTAGGAAGTAGAACCAAACCAGTAAAACAATCAAACTATAAATAACTAAAATAATTATACAGTCATCCCTCCACATTCACTAAGGTTAGGGGCACAGGAAAGTGTAAGAACCATTAATCTAGGCCCTCCCAAACCATATTTAACACACACAAAAAGTATGATTACCACATTCAATGCACCATGAACTCCTTTGAGGCATCACAGTTCCTTCACAAGGCAGAAGTAGGTGGCTGGTGGGGCCTACTGCCACCTCCACTGCTGCCCCACACCATTTTTAATAGGGACTTATAAACCTTGTTTGCAGTTTCTCAGTCTCATGACGCTTGCAGCCCCTGTTAAAAATGGCATAGGGAGGCAGCAGAGGTGACAGCAAATAATCTGCCAATAATCAAATCCACAAAAGAGAAACCTGCAAATGTGGAGGACTGACTGTATTGCAAATGTTTGGCGACTTTAAGAAGAAAAGAGTCAATTCAAACTGATCTACATAAGTTACCCCGGATCATGGCATTTTCTGGTTAAAGAAAATGATGCCTTGCCATCCTCCCGTGAAGAATATTCCGATTGATACAAGGTTTACACTCTGTAAAAGGTGTTTCTTTTCATATTGCTTTGGATGTTTTGTAAATACTTCATTTGGCCTTCTGTTCCACTTTAATATCATTTGTGTACTCTGTTCTCTTCTATGGGCCTGTTTTTAATTGCTTGTAGTATTGGTGTATTTATTATTTAGCTGCATTGGTCATGATTCATAGACATGCAGGATGTAATTATGTAATTAAAACTTTAACCTGTTATGTGCATCATAAAAGCAACACAAAATCACACTGGGGCTCTTTTGGATGCAGCAGTCTTCAAATGGTTTCTTAACAATATCTTTTCATATCATAATCTCCAAGTGCCTGAGAAACCAGTTCCAATTTTGGGAAAAAAGCAGTATTTTGTGTATATATATCTCTAGATACAAAAAGACAGACAGACAAATTTTTTAAAAAGCTGTTAATGGGACTTTGGAGGCACTTCTTACATTGGTTGGCCCTATTTTAGTACAGCATGGGAAAATTACTCTATTTGACTATAGCTCCCGGAATCCTTTAGCCAGCACAGCCTGAATACACTCTAAACAAACTCTGACCATTTGGCTTAAAAGAATGAAAGATGCCTAGTGACGACATCATGAGTGGTTTTACTCAGCCCTTATACTGTTCATGTGTCATGGCTATAGGAGTCCTACGGTCACATTTTTGCAATTAGTTTGATCTGACTGGGATAATCAATGCACATGTGGCTGTTATGCATATGTGATAATCCTTTTCTTGAACAGACACTTTGACATGAACAGAAATGTTTTAAAAAATGCTCTAGGTGCAGCCAAGATAATTGGTCCAGGGAACCATGGCCACTTCAACAAGTTGTGGTTGCAACATCTAAAGGAAAACATTCCTCAAATAACTGGGTTAATACTCTAGGTATTGTATGGCTGCAGATCTTTCGTCAGCATGACCTCAGTTAAGCAGATACACAGTAGGCCTACGTATCCTTTTCAAATGAGAGCGTTGTTTGACTTATCATAAAGTCCGTTAACAACAAAGTAAAGACTCATGTGAATTGCTTGCTGAACTACTTAGAGATGGAATCTGTGTGATTTAGGAAAGGATTAAAGCAACCTGCTCTCAGATAGGGCTGGGGACATTTCTTTACCTTTTCTTTAAAACCCACTTTCAAACAAATGAAGAATGATTGGACTTCGTAAACAAATTAACTTCTTTGTGACTATGAAGTATTGCTTACGTTTTAAATCTAGCCACAGCTCAGAAACAGGATTATACTGTTTATAGCATCTTACCTCAGCAGTGACACACTCCTGAAAATATGGACAATAACCAGATAATGTATGTATGTTTTTTAAAGTGAGCTTTATTGAGTTGCATGTGCAAAACAAGATTTGATCACTCTTTTTATCTGATCACTCTTTTTATCTGATATCATTATTGAAATTAATACTATTGCATGAGTTTGTGTTGGGCTGGGATATTCTATAGTCTATAGTCTCAAGGGAATGGATTTAAATAGGGTAGCCAAATAAAATCTGCATTCTTTGTGTAAGTATGGAGGGAAAGTGATGGAAATTACCATCATGATAGGAGACAGTAGTGGAGTGTTGCATAAATTACAGCAATGTGTGTACAGTTTTGGTCACCATTCCTCAGAAAGGATGTTGTGGTGATAGAAAAAGGCTAAAAAAAGAGCAATTGAACTAATAAAGGAACTGAAACAATTCTCCTATGAGGAAACTTGAGAACTTAAGGGGCATTTTACCTTTGAAGAAGTAATGATGTGGGGATGGGGGGACAGTTATGATGTGTGTGTGTGTATGTGCCTTCAAGTTGCCTGTTCACTTATTCCTAGACAAGGAATACTCAGAAGTGGTTTGCCAGTTCTTTCCTCTGAAATATAGCCTACAGCACCTGATATTCTTTGATGGTCTCTCATCCAAGTACTAACAATGCCTGACCCTGCTTAGCTTCAAAGATCAAACAGGATCTGGTGTCTTTAGGGTATTTTGGCCACTGCAGGGTTATGATAAGAATGTATAAAATTATTTATGGTGTGTAGGAAGTGGATAGGGAGATATTTTCTATTTTTCTCATACCATTGCCAGGGCTGGATCATCCCAGGCTCAGATTCAGTAGGCAAAACCTGAGACCAAGGGGCAGCCCCTAGTGAGGTCAGAGGCGGAGGGCCCTGGTGATATCATTAAGCATGGTTATCAATCACAGTTGCTGAGAGCATATCACTCAAATAATAAAAAGTAATAAAGTCTGACAAATTAGACAAAACAAAGGGAGGGGAGGGTTATTCTGGAGAGTCTATAGCAGCTTCTTCAAAACAGAATTATATCAGTAATTCTTTTCTGGCCAGTGCTCTCACCCTAAGATTTCTCCCCTCATCCTGTGGCCAGGAGAAGAGGGAACAGATCCTCAGATCTGGGATCCCTACTAGTTATAACAGAACTTAAAGTCATCCAGGGTAACTGAATAGCGATAGACAATTCAGGAGAGCCAAAAGGAAATATTTTGCCATGCAGCATATATTTAAACTGTGGAATTTCTACTATAAAATGTTCTTTTAAGATCTTCAGGGGAGGGCTTTCTCTCATCACAAGACGCATCTGGCCACAGAAGAGAGCCTTCTCAATGACTGCTCCCAGTCAGCTCCTGATGACTGTGGAATTTCCTCCCATGGGAGGTTTGACTGGCCTCCTCTTTGCTTCCTTTCTGCCAGGAGGCAGATCTTTTTATTTACATAGGCATTTAGCTGTTTAACTAGTTGTAGCAGAAGAGTCTTTTAATTAAGTGTGCCATACTTTTAACTTTTTTCTATGTCTTAAGTGTGCTTTAAATTGTTTTCACTCAACTTTTAAAATAGGATTTTATGCTTTAATAGGGTTCAGTGTACTTTACTCTCATATAATTGTGTATAGGATAGACAGAAGGCAGCCACTATTATTGCTTGGAAGGCTTGATCACAGTAGCTGCCTTAATATTTCTTAGTGCTTGATCATTTAGTACATTTTCAAGGCTCAGCTACACAGGAGCGTTGGTGGACCAATTTTGTCACATTATTATGAGGTTTCTCAACCTCTAGCCAAATCTTGAGAGGTTTTAGCCCCACTCTACCCCCCTATCCCTGTTTCCATGCCCCAGGATCAAAGACAGCATGCCTCAAATGATCAATTGCTGGAGGGTGCCATTAGTCACATGTTCTACTTCTATTATTCCCAGAGACATCCATTTTGTTGATGCTTTTCCCTGCTCTGTGAATGAATGGTATACAGGAGAAAAGGTTGCACTGTAGGAACAGAATGCTGGACTAGATAGCTCTTTGGTCTGATCAGTCAGGGCTCTTATGTTCTTGTGAACAAGTGTGAATTCTTTGAGATCTTGTTTATTACAAGAGGCAGCTTCCCTCACAGTACTACCCAAAGTGATAGCCTGGGGACTATCAGTTCATGAAGCATTGGCTACCAGTCCACAGCAAGTTTCCAGGAAAGCAAGAAACCTTTTTATCCAATAAGCACAAATATGGCACTGGTCTCTGGCATACTGGGCATGCACGTGCGTGCGCGCACACACACACACACCCTTTGAAGCAGGCTGTGACTCATCCTGCTCAACAGATTTGTATAGCCAGTAGGCAAGAGACATAAAGGCAACATCTGTACCTTGGGAGTTTGGGACAAAGGTGCTTGCCTATAAAGACAAAGGTGCTTGCCTATAAAGACTCTTCCAGTCTACAGTTCCATTGAGCCAAAGGGATACACAAGAGAATGCAGCAGTCAAATGATGACCTGAACACTTCTCTGCTATAGTGCCCTAACTACTGCAGGGGCTTTGAATACTACAGTGCAGAGTAGGAGTGGGTAAAGTGCAGCCCTCCAGGGCTGTTTCTGCAGCCTCCAGAGTTGTCCTATTTAGTGGTGTGTGCATGCTCACACACTCAGGTAAATGGTCTTTCCTATAAGCCTCCAACAGGCCCAGTCTATACTTTAAAGAGATTGCAGCCCCCCTCCAGTACTGTCTGATATTTTTTAAAAATTCCAGTTTTTCAAAATCAGAAGTGGATTTCCTGATACTTCCACTTTGCTTTTCTGCTTTCATTCCTTCTCCATATATGTTGCCCTCAAAGCTGTAAGATTAACCACTAGACTCCACATAGATGCCCATCCTGATTCATAGGTTCTTGTGGGGTGAGCTACTGCACTTGGTTAATAGGATGACATTGTGTCCAGAGGCATGGGCTTTCTGTGCTGTGTTCATTCCCCACTGGTGATCCAAGTGGGAGGGAAGCAAGAAGCAGGCCACCTGCTTCCCTCCAGCACAGCTGCCAGACCCTGCTGGTTGTGGGATCACTCCATCTGCAGCAGCTGCCGTTGTGTTTTCTCTACCCCCAGTGTTCACTCATAGCACCTGTGCAGCTGCCAGTCCCTTGTTTTCACAGGGCTTTTGATCCCACATAAAAGGCTCAGACGAGAGACATGGCAATTTGAAAAGTTAGCCAGCAAACAGGTGGATAGATGAGCAGGTGAGATTAGCTTTTAATTGCACATCATTGGATTATGTTTCTTGAGTAATGGAACAAGGTGGAACAATCTTCAGTGCATCAATATGTGCACTGTGTTTGATAAAAAACAAAAAAGGTCAAAATATTTACCTAACCTTTCAGTCCATAAATCCACAATGCAGCCATCAACAACAACAATTTGAATCTAGAATACCCTTTTAAAAATTAATAATGGCAATGCAATAAATACAGTCTAATACAAAATGCCTCCTTTCTGCTATTGTCCTTTCTATACTGCACCAAGTACTGACATAAAAACAATCTGGGTCTTTGTGTAGCCTCTTGGGCTTCCTGTGCACAGCATTAGGGTGGAAGCAACAGTATTTCTTTCTGCCACTGGAACAGTGCAGAGAACACTATCACTAGTCAATAACAAGAGTGGGACTTCCCATTTCTAATCTTTAATGTAGAAAAAAACAAATCCATAATCAACAGAGTTCTCCTTCATCCCAAGCCTTATAATTACATTACTCATGTGTACTATTCATAGTGACAAGTATTGCATTTGTTTTGAGACTTATAGCCACTTCCTAGGTATCCTTTCTGAGACAACTCAGAGTGCCCTGAGCAATGAATCCTTAAATTGCTTGTCCTTGATGATCCACAGAGGAAAACTTTTCTGAATCTAATTTCAAACCCTAAGTGCAATCCCAGAGTTTTGCTTTTCAAGGGATATAACAGCAACACAGGAAGTTTAACAGGAAGAAGTACTTGTGCTATGATGGTTTGTTTGGCAATACTTCTGATGTTTTGCCTGTGCTGGTATTTTTTATGCAAGCATTGACCACTATGGAGGTTTGGACAATTTGTGAGTGTCACATTTACAAACACCTCATCTGGATGTTCTTTAAAGGCTGATACATAGAGAGTTATGCGAAGTCAACCAGGATGGCAGCTGGTATATTTACATGAATTTCTGAAGTCGATTTGAAAAGAGTTCCTATGTAATTGGGCAAATCATAATTTACAGTCCACAGGCACTGATAGCTGTCCATGCAGTTGGTATCTCCATATGATCCTGGCCCAGCCGGAGGCCTTATATAGAGGCCACCAGCCATAGGAATGGACTTTTATATAGCCTGAGATCAATATTGCCTGTGCATAGAGCATTGTATGCTCCTGCTAGATACTCCACAGTTTACTATAGAAGGTTATCTTAAGACATCTAACTGCTGTCTATGACATGTCAGATCATACTAAGCTGGCTACAGTTCCTCAGATGCTGTAGCAACCATTTTTGCCGCTAAAAATCCATAGCATTCTATATTGAATATGGCTTCCCCATTAAGTGATACGCATGAAAGTGGATGCAATTCAATATGACCTATATGAGACAAAGTTTGATATGCAGCAATAAATCACTAATGAGTACTGATTTTATGAGAGCATGTTTTTGAAGCTGTTTATACCCCTTCCTAACACTTCATAAAAGTAAGCTCCTCTTAAGTCAGGAGTGGAGAATGTATGCCCCTGAGGAGTTGTTGAACTAAAATGCTCATCATCCTGCACCACAAACAGTTGCAGTCTTATAACATATGGAGAGCCACATATGCCCCACCCCAAACCTTTTACTTTCAACCAAAGGTAGCAGTGATGAATTATCTTGTCTAGTGTCTATTTCCAGTGTTGCTGTACTTAGGCTTCATAATGCACTAGGCAACATATGAATGTTCAAGTAAACAGCTGAAATGATTTAATTGGATTTTGATGTTTGGTATCTCAGAAAGCTGGATCCATCATTGCTCCTGAGAGGTTACCATTTAAAAAAGAAAAGTGGCTGATTTATTGACCAACAAAAAGGAAACACTGGAATAAAAGTGCAAGTTACTTAAATAAGAAACCTTATTTGTCAGATACATTTTAACTACAGGTCAAACCAGCTGAGAACTGCTGTAACTTTCCATGCAGGGGAATTGCTTTCTTTTAATACAACTACTCATCACTTTATAATCCTGCACCTGTAATCCCTGGGCATTAAAGCTTCTTATTGACAATGCCATAAACTAGATATATGACTAGTAGCAAAGTAAGATAAAAGAGGTGGTGAATTTATGTTTGGCAGAATGGTGGTGCTCAAATAATCAGATAAGTGGAGCTTTTTTCAGCCAAAACTGATCTTGTGATGGGGGGGATGCCCAGCAGTCTTTTGAGTGCCTCCTTAAATCTCCTGCTATTGGTATCGTTAAGTCTATTATCAAGTATAGTAAATGGTCCCTCATCAACAGAACTTGCACATGCACATTTCACAGTCAGGGCAAAGCAAATGGAATTTAACAGCTTCAGATAAAGATGTCTTCTCCTGTTTGAACCTGCCCATCCTTTAAGATCAGCTGCACTGTCCCTTTGCATGTGCCATTTCCTTTGGAATCACAGCGGATGACAACATGAAACCAAGTTTTCTCAGTGGAAGTGTTGCTATAATAGATGAAGGGCCTGTAGGGAATGGATTAACTCCACAGCTCTCGAATGCTTTCTCTGATAATGTTCACCCCACATTCCTGCTCTTTTAAGCACCAGTCCAAGACCCCTTTCACAGTACACAATTACTATGATTCCACTTTAACTGCCATGGTTCTCCCCTAAGGAATCTGGGGACTTTCAGTTCTGAACGTACTAGGGCCTCTCCAAACCATAAACTCCAGGATTCCATAGGATGTTTCTATGGCAGTTAAAGTGTAATCATAATGCTATAATTGTGTGATGTTAGACATTTCAAGTCACTTCTGTTTTATCAGGCTTTTAAAATGTTTTAGCATTTTAAAACATTAATATCTATTATTTAAGTCCCTGCAGTGTATTTTTAACTCTTGTGCCTGGTGTTGTGCTTTGTTTCAGCTTCTGGACTGGTACAGCCTACAGTATTAGCTATATGCTGCGTTGGGTTTTAATGTCTTACTGTGCAGATGGTAGCAGCAGCAGCAGTAGTGATTAATTGTACAGTAGAGGAATCTTGAAGCCAACATGGTGCAATGTGGTTGACTGTGGAAGTTTAGGAGACTAGAATTTGAGTCCTTGCTGAGCCATGGAAACTCGTGAGGAGGCCTTGGCAAGTCACACTCTCTCAGTCTCAAAGTCACACTCTCTCAATCTCAAAGTAAAGCAATGGAAAACTCCTTTCTAAACAAATCTTGCCAAGAAAACCTTATCATAGGTTCACCTTCAGGTTGCCATAAGTTGGAAACTACTTGAAGGCATACAACTAGTACTGCTGGTACTGCAACCAGTACTAGCAGTGGTTAAATGCCAGTACTACAAGCCACAAGGTTGTGAGTTCAATCCTGCCCGGCTCCAAGGTTGACTCAGCCTTCCATCCTTTCGCAGGTCGGTAAAATGAGTACCCAGCTTGTTGGGGGCATGTATAGAATGTTTTGAAATACATGCTATTTGTAAGTTGTTCGCCGCCTCAATCCATATGGAGAGGCGGGATACAAATAAATAATAATAATAATAAAAAAAAAGAATTGTGAGTTTGATCCTGCCGGGCTCCAAGGTTGACTCAGCCTTCCATCCTTCCGCAGGTCGGTAAAATGAGTACCCAGCTTGTTGGGGGCAATTAGCTAAAAATACATTGTAAACCGCTTAGATAACACTCAGTTGACAAGCGGTATAGAAATAAATGCTATTGCTATTGCTATTGCTACAACAACTAGAGATATCTATTTTATGAAGCATTTGACAACTATAACAAAGGAAAATAACACATCGAAGTAACTGAGCTATATAGGCCATTGTTTTGAATTCCTAGGTTCCTATGATATATCCACGAGGCATCCACACAGATCCATGCGGCAGGTTCAGAGCAACTTGCATCCCCTGCATGCGCGAAGGCAGTGACACTGCACGAAATTGCTTCTTCCCTCCTGGGTGCGGGAAAGGCTCCACTTCCCATCAGTTGGGGAAGTTTTGTTGCCCAGTCAGCCTTAACTGTGGTTAAGATCGCCCTGTAAGCCAAAGGCCTAAGAGCTGCCAACTGAGGCCTTGGGTGTGCCAAGCGCTTCTGGGAAGAGGCTCCAGGGTTTCCAAGAGCATCTTTTGATCTGTCAGCCGGAGATTTCTACCACGGGCATGCAGCAGGTTCTGCAACGACCGCGGCGCTCCGGAATCATAACAGACCAACGCTTTGGAAATGAAGGGCGTCCCTTCCATTAAAACAAAACACGGGGACACCATGTGGCAATATCTGGTGGCGAGACAAGCGGTGGGGTAGCACCTCGCAATTCTTCAAACTTCCCTCCCTGCCCCCTCCTGCGGGAACCCAGCGTGAGCAGGAGCGCCCCCTGGGTGCCGCTTCCACCGAGGCGCCGACGCCGGGGAAGCGCGCGGGTCGGAAACTCGGCCATCTGCTGACTGTCTGCGGCGCGGCGCGGCGGGGGGAGAGGAAGCGAGACGGCGGGGAGGCCGCCAGCCAGGCTTCGAGCGGCGCGGGCGGGGAAGCCCTCCCGCCTCCCGGTGTATCTCTCGCCTTCCGTTTCGGAAGCGCCGCGGTGCCAGGGCGGGAAAGGGGGCCGCCTGCGCCAGGCTCCCACCCCTGCGCCGGGCGGCCCGGGAGGAAAGGCCCGTCCCAGCCGCTCGCCCCTTCCCTCGGCATGACACGCGGTCGGGAGCCCGGCTGTCTCCCGCGGCGGCTAAAACGAGCGAGGGGAAGTGGCGAGGGCGGGCGGAGGAAGGGAAGCGGGGAGGGAGGGGAGCGGACTCGGGGACAAAGTGGCAGCAGCAGCAGCAGCAGCGGCGGCCCTCTTGACGCAGCAGCACCGCCGCCGCCGCCGGACCCTGCGCCATCCCCCAGTGTGTTAAGCAGGAAAGCCGAGGCCCCTCCCTAAACTGCAAACGCCAGGGTTCCATAGGACGTTGGAAGGGGAGCAATAGCGCTATAACCCTCTTGAGCGGAAATGGCCTAAGGTTTCCTCTCAGGTTGCCAGTGCGTAAACTTGTGCAACTATTCCAGAAGATAGAGCGCTTTTGTGAGAGCGCGCGCCTATTGGCCTTTCCGCACTACGTTGTTACAGTGCTATTATTCCGGTTTCAACATCCTGTGGGATTCTGGGATTTGTAGTTTCCTGAGGTCAAAGAGCTCTCTGGCTGAGAAGTCTAAAGCCCGCTCCCTAAACTCCAAACCCCAGGATTCCATAGGATGTTGGAAGTGGAATAATCACGCTTTAAGAGCTTAGTGCAGAAATGTCCTATGTGAGCAATTCTTTCACTAAAGGACTGAAAAAGTGCTTCAAAGTCCCATTCCATGCAGAGCTCTTAGTGCCCCTGCTAGACAGGCGCTCTACTGCAGTCCTAGGATAGCGCGCAGGCCCCTTCTCCACCGCCTTGCGTTTTCTTCCCTCCCTCCCTCCTGCCTTCCTAAATTGTTTTGATTCCGGTCTTCCTGGGATCCTGTGGCTCTGATGCGTTCCTTACAAGCGAGACCTGCCTTTCTAGTTGCTGCACAGGGCGTGTGAGGGAACGTGTGGGCATCGTGTGTGTGTGTGTGTGTGTATATAATAAGCAAGGGATGGTTTCAGTAAATTTGAGGGTTGCCTTGCAACAACGTGGCCCGTGTTGAACTGGAGCGCTCCGGTATGTAAATCACCTTTAAATACGAGGTTCATAAACTGGGCAGCCAGATCAGCTTGTTTCTTCCTTGCATTGCCCGCCTCCCTTCAAGCTGACTGGGTGACGGGCGGCCCAAAGAAGGAGAGCTTTTTGAAAGGAATTATAACAAACCAAGGAACAAGAATTATAAGAAACCAAACGAAAAACAGAGTGACAGGACTGCTCCTGGCTATTTTTTGTGGGATCTTAAGTAGGAGGGAGAAAGCGGAGAAAGCCGGTCATGAGAGGGAAAGAGGAGAAATCTTCGCTGAAAGGTTGGTTAATTATTATTTTTTTGCTAGGTTTTTGGCTGAAGATGTTGGGGGAAGTGCTGGAAAAACTTTTGCAATAACTTTGAACTTCAGAGCTGGTGGAAGGAGGAGAGTTTTGGACTCTCTGGAGCTAAGGTGGCATAATTGCATTACCTGCTTATTTTAAATAATTCTATCAGGCCAGGAAAAAAACAGGACTGAAGACTCAATTACATTTGGTGCAACTGGTAAGAATTAGTTCGGGCTGTTCCTCACATCTGAAAGGAACATGGGGGGGGGACAGAGTGGGTGGACAGATTGCATAGGAAGATGCAAAGTCCCAGTGGAATGCCTTAAGAGAAGCTGTGCCTGATCCTCGTCCTGGGGAGGTCTGGAGGGGGTCATTCAGTGTGTCACTGGGTCAGTCGTGGGGGCTTTTAGAGTTTTAAAGAAGGTTTTGTGGGAAAGGAGGAAGGAACAAGATATGGCGCAAGGGCTGAATGATTCAGTTCAGTTTTACAGACTGTAGGACAAAGTACACAAGCATTGGTAAAGTACAGTGCTAGAATTATGCGCAAGTGCTATAAATGGCAACTTAGAACCTTTTATTATCAAGAGCGTCTAAAAAAACAACAGTCTGTTAGAATATTTGGGGATAGTAGCTGGGTCTCTTAAACTAGATATAGGTTAGGGACCTCAACATGTCTTCATCTGGCCCTATCCCATAAAACATATGGGATAGATACAGCCCAGTTATACCAGTTCAGATCACTGGTCCCTCTAGCTCAGGAGTGTAACTACACCAAAATGCATTGGCCTTCCCAGAGTTTCAGGTGGGAGTACTTCTTGGGACTTGAACTTGAAGTTTTCTGAATGCAAAGTAGGTGCTCTCCTACTGAGCTATGGCCCTTCCTGTCTTCTTGGAAGTGTCTGCATGCCATAATTATGGAGATTCTTTTGCATTGCTTGGTGGCATTCCCATCACTACCTTTGGCTGTCTGTGACAGAAGGCTTGAGAGAAACAAGTGGAAAAGAATGCCTTGGGTTTTCCTTCTCCCTCAAATGGAGTGTGGTTAAAATAATGGGAAGAACCAGAGTTCAGTTGCTTTGAATCCAGAAGGTCTAATGCTGCATCCCTGGAATCTCTAAAAGGATATGTAGCACTAAAGTTGACCATGGAAGCTTCTGTTTGAACAGAGTTGGGAACAGTTACTATTTTGGACTAGGATTTCCAGACACAGACACCAATGTAGCCACTGACCATGTTGTGGGAGGAATTCTAAATCTAAACCCCTGAAAGTAACTTTCCCAGGTTTGAGGCTGAGTTCCATTGCCATGGGCTAGAGATAGATAGAGTGCCTTCAGATGAGGCTTTCACTGAGCAACTTACCCACCTCAAACATGGAATATTATGAAGAGTCCAGCCATCCCCTCCTATTTGAATTCTTCGAATTTTTTTTTCTTACAGTAGAAGATCTGTTAGGGTAAGTAGCAATGGCAACACAGTCTCTTTTAACAGGTAGTGTTATAGAAACATCCCTCATCTGTCTTGGTCTAAAGGCAACTTCCTGTGTCCATACAGAATCTAAGGAGGGTCACCTTAAGTAGTTTTCACCTATAGGAAAAACAGAGATGAGTTTGTGCATATCCATCCCATATACCAATGTTGTGGTTAGGGTGCCAGACCAGGACTTGAGAGACCCAGTTTCAAGTCCGCATGGGGTGACTTTGGCCAGTTCACTCTCTCTTAGTTTGAGTTACAGTTGGCTTCCACATTCACCGGGGTTGGGGTACATGGCCCCCACAAAAGTGGAAAACCTGCAAATATCAAGATATGTGTCTGTGGAAAGGGGGCTGAGGCATGGTGAGGAGAAGAGACACCCAGGGTCCAAACTATATCAGGGAAAGGGGGTGGGTTATCATGGTAGCCCCTACTTCCCTTTATCTTGCCCATCTACTTCCTTGGGTGTGGGAGAGGGCATCAGGAGAGGGTTTGTGTTGCTGAGAAATTGGGCTGCCAGCTGTCCTTAGCTGGCCAGGCAGTGGCTGGTGGAAGAGGAGGAGGAGAAGGAGGACCAGAGACAGGTTTTTAAAGGGCTGTGCAATTTGATTGGAGTGGCCAATAAGGGAGGTTCCCCCAGAAAAGAAGCACTTGAGGTGGGCCTGGGAGGTAAGGGCTGGAGAAACTCAGGGAGAATTAAATTTGTGAGAGTCAAACCCACAAATGTGGAGACCCAACTGTACTTGGTTGGATTGTTGGAGGAAAAGGAAAGGGAGAATCTGTCTTGAGCTGGTTGGAGGAAATGTGTGAAAATAAAAATGCAACTGAAAGAAAGCATAGTGTTAGTCCAAAACACCTCATAGGCTATGAAACTGATGGTGTTGTTGATAATATTAAAGGTGAACCCTTGTAAGGGCAGGCGATGGCTGTTTTGGGGCTGTAACTCCCATGAGTCTCTAGTGACCCCCTGTAGGACTGCAGTTTGCCCACTCCCCTGGTTGAGCGCAGCCGCAGCCTACTGAGAAGAATGCGATAATGAAGTTTTAGGCCATTTCCGCACTAGCCTGTTATAGCGCGATGATTCCACTTTCAACCTCCTCTGGAATCCTGGGGTTTGCAGTTTCGGGAGGGGCCGGATTGGAATGCATTCCGGCCGGCCCCTCCCGAAACTGCAAACCCCAGGATTCCAGAGGAGGTTGAAAGTGGAATCATCGCGCTAGAACAGGCTAGTGCGGAAATGGCCCTAGCTACGCTCTATCGCCAGCGATCGGTAGAACAGTGCAGCCGAGGGAGGGAATCGTTAAGCGAATGAATGAAATCACGAGTGAAGGTTTAAGAACATGCCGGAGGCGGAGGAGGGGGAGGGGGAGAGTCACTTCCGCCACTTTTAAGGCTTTCCAAACTGCGCCTGGAATAGGCAAGGAGGAGGGGCAAAAGCAGTGTCGGGAGCATGCGCGTTGGGGCACAGCCGGCGCCCTCGCACGCTTCCTGCAATGTGCTTCGTGAAGGTTTACGAGGCTGGGTGGCTGGCGGCGGTTCCTGCGGAGGGAAATACCGCTGGGTACGGGAAAGGGCAGCAGGAGGAGGAGGAGGACGACATGTGTCGTGGAAACGAGCGCAGAACCAAAGCGGTTCAGAAAAAGCATCTTTATTTCGGGCTTAATATCCCTGCGAGTTTATGGGCATTTCCGCACCAGTCTGTTATAGCGCGATGATTCCACTTTGAACATCCTCTGGAATCCTGGGGTTTGCAGTTTCGGAAGGGGCCCGAAACTGCAAACCCCAGGATTCCAGAGGATGTTCAAAGTGGAATCATCGCGCTATAACAGGCTAGTGCGGAAATGATTTCATTGAAGAAGTCACTTTGGGGACTACAGCTCCAAAAATCCAGTCACTGTTGTCTGGGGGTTGTGGTTGTTTTTACCAAAGTGACTTTCTCTCTGATCTCTAACAAAGACTTGTGTGTCTCCCCCCTCCAACGGCCCCAAGTTCCCTAAAACGTTGACTTCGGTAGGCTTTTGCAAAACAAACTGGGAGTAGCCAAAATGCCAGTTTTGCGCATATTGTAGACTCGCTGGGGTGGGAGCAGAAAAGGAGCTCCAGATAAAATGGCATCCCAGGTTGGACGGGAAAGATTCCTCTTATTCCCAAGTTTGGGTGGACGGAAACCTGCAGCAGGGAAGCGCAAAGGTTGCTCAGAGCCGCTGGTTACGAAAAAGTTCTGGCGCGCGCCCGAATCAGGAAACAGTCCCAGGATGGGATTGGTCCGGGGAGAGGGACGAGCCCCATAGCCGCGCAGGGCGTTTGGAAAGCTTATGTTGCTGGCTGGGGGGGGGGAATCATCGGTGGCCGCAAAGGAATGCATTCCAAGGAGGAATCTCCCTTCTAAAATTCCGCTGGGCTGACTTCCTCCCGATTAAGCATGTTTACGGCCGCGCTTGCAGGCACCTTCCTTGGGACGCTTGGCTATGCAAACAGCAGCCCTTCTCCAGACGCCGTTGCGTCGCAGCTCCCGTTACCTTCCCCCCTCGCAGCCCTGGCTGCGTGGGCTGAAGCTGCGGGGAGTTGCGCCACCCATGTGGGTTAAGGAGGAAAGAGCTGCCCTTACGTCCAAAATTTAGTTTTAACTAAACGCAAGGGCCATTTCCGCATTAGACTGTTAAAGTGCTGTTGTTTTGCTTTCAACATCCCTTGGAATCCTGGGGATTGGAATCCTAAACTGCAAAACTCAAGGATTCCATAGGATGTTGAAAGTGGAATAATAGCGCTTTAACAGTCTAGTGAGAACGGGCCGCTCAAATTGGATTAGAAACCCAGGCCATTTCCGCAGTAGCCTGTTATAGTGCGATGATTCCACTTTCAACCTCCTCTGGAATCCTGGGGTTTGCAGTTTCGGGAGGGGCCGGCCGGAATGCATTCCAATCCGGCCCCTCCCGAAACTGCAAACCCCAGGATTCCAGAGGAGGTTGAAAGTGGAATCATCGCGCTATAACAGGCTACTGCGGAAATGGCCCCAGCCTCCTTCCTGGGCTTCTTTTCTGACGCTTAAAAGTTGCAAGACCTGGAGGAGGCTCCCGGCGCCGTTTGCGCGGCCTTTTCAATGGGGTCTTGGAATGCAGCCAGCCCGGAATGCGGTCGGCCGCTAACAACAACAATAACAATAAGGCCCAAAGGCACCCTTTCTGTCTCCCGGCCTCCCCCTCCCCGCCTCCACGGAATGCGTCCTGGGCTCCAGCCTCGCGGGGCCTCCTTCCCCTCCCCCGGCTTGCCCTTCTCCGTGGCCAGCGGGGGCCAACCCTTGCGTGCCACCTGCACTTCGCAGGTCACCACCGGGCGGCGTCCCGGGCAACTCGGTTCATAAACAAACCCCACGTGTTCTGCAACGCGGCGGTGGAGGGAAGAGGGAGAGCCGGCCGGCGGCAAAGGGCACATCGTGTTCTTGAACGATTGTGTAAATTAAAGGGAAGGAGGACTTGTGGGTTGGGTCAACTTTCCCTCCCTCTGTCCCCTCCCCTCTCTTTTCTTTTGCAAACGCGGAGATTTCCATCACTCCCCCCCCAATTAATCTGAGCACGTTTGCATTTTTTTAAAAGTGTGCGTCTGTGTCCATTCTTTCTCCAAAGTTTTAAGAAGGCGTTTTGGTATTTCTTCCAAGCACCCAGTGAATTCCTAGGCCCGGCCGATCGCCTTGGAGCGGAGGTTTTGCGGGTGGGCCGGGCTCGCTTGTGTGGAGAAAGCCAGGCCGGGGCAGGAAATGTTAAGTTCCTCTGAGTCACTCCCGGCGGTGCCTTGACGGAAAGGCCACTTTCTTATCAATCTGCATCCCAAAGCCAGCGCGGCTGCTTCTAGTGCCGAACAAAGATCCGCTGGAGAGAGAACGATTTTTCCTGGGCTCTCGGTTCCTTTTCCTTCATACAATACACGGAGCCAACACCAAAGGAGGGTGAGGCGGACAAACCTGCCTGGCTATAGGGGGAAAAGGAGGCCCCTTGATTCCGTCTAGGACTTTGGTAAGAAACTGCCATGTGTGGTGATGTGTAGACCAAGCGCCCTTTCTGCCACTGTGTTGGCGACCTGGAGCCAAGGTGGACCTGGGTCATTTATGACTTGCTTGGGAGGTCGTTCACCCTTCGCCCCCCTCGCCTTTCGTTGGGGGAAACATTCCTTTGGAGCGGCTTGCGCTCCGCTTTGCAGTGGTGCCACCAGAGGCAACCAATGGACAAAATCGGTCCTCTTGCCACGGCGACAGCGCTCTTTGGCAGTTAATAAATAACATCTGATGGGAGGGAATCGCTTTGAGTCTAGCACTTGCTGTGTTTCGCGGGACGATTTTTACTCTGAAACGTTTAAGGAAAGAGGGCCGCGGGTGGAAGACGGAGTATAGGTTTGAAAGGGATCTCCGCTCCGAGGCTACGGGTCTTAAAACGCACAAGGATAGCGCCGCATCTTTATGGTTAAATGCCAGTACTGCAAGCCACAAGGTTGTGAGTTCGATCCTGCCGGGCTCCAAGGTTGACTCAGCCTCCCATCCTTTCGTAGGTCGGTAAAATGAGTACCCAGCTTGCTGGGGGCATGTATAGAATGTATAGAAATACATGCAATCTGTAAGTTGTTCGCCGCCTCGATCCATATGGAGAGGCGGGATACAAATAAATAAAAATAAATTATTATTATTATTATTATTATTATTATTATTATTATTATTATTATTATTATTATTATATCCTGCCTTTTATTTAGAGAGAGTGTGGTGTACAGCCAGTGTGGTGTAGTGGTTTAAGTGCCGGATTAGAACTTGGGATCAAATCCCCACTCATCCACGGGAATCCACTGGGGGACCTT